>VXAY01012530.1:1453468-1542575 GCA_013399855.1 Oxyruncus cristatus | reverse complement strand
CCCCCCAGCTTGGTGTCATCTGCAAATTTACTAATGGTGCACTCTATCCCCTCATCTAAATCATAAATAAATATATTAAACAGAACTGGGCCCAACACTGATCCCTGGGGGACACCACTAGTGACCGGCCGCCAACTGGATGCAGCCCCGTTCACCACCACTCTCTGGGCCCGGCCCTCCAGCCAGTTCCTAACCCAGCACAGAGTGCCCCTGTCCAAGCCCTGGGCTGCCAGTTTTTTCAGGAGAATGCTGTGGGAGACGGTGTCGAAGGCTTTGCTAAAGTCCAGACAGACACATCCACAGCCTTCCCCTCATCCACCAGGCGCGTCACCCGATCGTAGAAGGAGATCAGGTTGGTCAGACAGGGCCTACCCTTCCTAAAGCCGTGCTGGCTGGGTCTGATTCCTTGTCCATCCTGTAGGATGCAGAAGGGAAAGGGGAAAAAACATCTACCCCTCTTGACAGAGGCACTTTGCAGGCAGAAAAAGACTTCCTAAGCAAAGAAAGAGTTCTAGCTTTCCATTACAAATTCTTACAAAAATGCATCTATCCCTACAACTTCAGATTGAGAAAGTTCAGACCCTGCAAGACTGAGGCAGCAGGCTGCCTGAGCAAGCAGGCTGTCCTCTGTAGGTATGCCTTCCCTTTCCACTGCAGCTCAGCAGCAGTGCAGAAAAGTCCACTGGGCCAACAAAAGAATGTAGAAGAGGGGTCTTGATTCTGGAGATTAACAATTGGGAAATGAAGCAAGAGTGCTACATTAACAAGAAAATATGTAAGAGAGGTGCTTGTATAACATAAACTGCTCCAAGAGGAAGGAGCTCTATATCCCCCCTCTAGATAAATGAGATATCTAGCTATTCAGCCACACTATCTTGACTTAAATATTTTACTGCAGGTTCAGAGGACCCTGATCTGAGAACTCTATGTGAGGTGGAATCTGGCAACACCTTTTAGGTCTGGTCTAAATCTGATGCCACAGGAACTTAGATGGTGTGGCATTAGCTGTGCTTTGGGGTAGGCTGCAAGATGGTCTGACTAGGGACATTTTAGAGAGTAGATCTTTGCATCTGGAGAGCCTTAGTCGGGGAGGTATCCAAGGAGTTAATTTGACAAGGTGTCTGTCTGGGATGACAGTCTATTTTTGACATGCCTTAAATTCCCCTTCTACCCTGTTCTAGGCACTGGTGTGAAATCTAAACCCAAGACTTGGGTGTTTTAAGGTTTCAGCATTACATCATACAAATCAGGACTGACAAATGCATGCCACTATCATCCAGAAGGTTTGCTTAATATTTCTGGTTGCATTCCCAACTATGCAGTCAGGAGACATAGCAAGGAATTCAGATGTACTCTTCAGCTACCAGAGACACACTTGAGTGAATTACTAATCTCCCTAGACACCTGGAATGCAGATAATAAATTTGTATGTGGAGCTTGATCATCCACCAGAGAAAATTGGATCATTCCTCGCTCTGCTGTGGCAGGAGGATTTCAAAGCTCCTATTCTGAAACTCCTCTCTTGCTATTGGCATGGGTAGATCCTCCAGAGCACTCACAGCTGTGCTACCTTTTAACAGCCTTTCCTTCTAAAAGGGAGAAATGATGAATTCAGCAGCACTGGTCTAAGCTGATAAAACATACAGGCATATATGGCAGTCCAAACCCATTCTTCAAAGCAGCAGTTGACTTACGATTCATGACATAAAGCTCAGTGGCTTGGCTGCATGAGGTTTCTAATTGTTGTGGATTTGGCCAGCTCCTCCAGCTTTGGGCCAGCATTACGTACCACCTGGGACACCCAGCGCTCAGTAAAAGGAGCACTTCAGCAACTTCAACATGTACACTAGATAAGAGATGTCATGTTCTTCTAGGGCTGCCAGAATCCCACCCTCCTCTCTCTTTGAGTGATTGCTGTTGTGATTGCCAGGAGCTTCCTCTGCCTCCAGCAGCAGCCTAGTGCTTCACTGGGATTTGCTACCAGCTGGATGAGAGCACACCTGCAGCACATCATGCTGTCTTCAAACATCATCTTGAGCCCTCAGATGATGTTGCTTTGTGTGTATAGAGAAGCAAACTCTGGGGATGACTAAAGCCATCTCCAGCAAGCACACACCAGTAGAAAGGAATGTTCTAGAAGTCCCTTTTCCTGTGCATGATTTTAAGTCTGGATGAAGGAAAATGCATTGGAAAACAGTGGGCCAAAGAGGGAAAAAGTGCAGGCTGAGAAAGTGGTGAAAGTCTCCCCAAACTACTAAGCTTCAGAGACCCTTGAGTCTGCAGAAACCAATGAGCTCACACCAGCAAGAAACTGGTGCATCTGCACAAGGCCACCAACACACATCAGTGTTCAGCGTGACTTGTACAACTCAGTTTGCATCCACAAGGACAGGGCTGCTGTGAACAGACAAAGTCTGCGGGATGATGCACATGTGCAATAGAACAAAGTAACCTCTGAGAGGCTTTCCAAAATCTGTCCCCAAAGCCACTAGTGTGGCAGTCCAGCCCCCCACTTCTGAATATAGAACTGGAGCTGTGTCCCAGCTCTGGTTCCAGCTGGGTGAAAACAATGAATATTTGAGTGAATTGGATCACCTCTATCCCCTCTCCTGAAAAAAAAGAGGTTTCAACAGGGACCATGAGTTGTTCAAACTTCCGTATTTGCTCAGAAAATAGAATGATGAGAACTACTCACATTTCTTACAGCTCGCCTTATTGCTCCACTGGTTTATGGTAAGAAACCATACTTGATCCCAACATTTTCTCCAACTGTCCAGCAAATTTGGCATCCAGTAACTTTTATCACTACATCAGAAGTGAAGCATCATGCAGATCAGGTTGTGGACAGTCTCCTTTCCTTTGAAGAGATAAACCTTACAGTTGTTTTTTTTTTTTTTTTTTTTTTTTTCCTTGTGCAAGCTTTATGTTTCTTATTGCTGATATGTTCTTTGGTAAGGTGAGAAGAATTTGTGGGTAAAAGTTGTGTATGAGAGCAAGAAAGAAAAGGAGTGGTATTGTAGTGCTGTACTTTAAACCTCAAGGAACTTAATTTGCATTAAAACGCAGGCAAGACCCAGGGGTGAAAATGAATGAGACACAATTAATAAGTAACCTTAATAAGCATTTTACATTTACCTTTCAAGTACCCATTAAAGTAGTTCACACAAAAGTGTCTTTTAGACTTCACTTATAATAGTTTTCCTCTGCTCTGCTCCTAGCCCTGAGGTTGGCCCTGTGGTTTGAAAGTATTTTTACAAACCTGTGCATGCAGCAAATGTGGTCAATGCTAGTGCTCTGTCTTTTTGAAGGTCCTTGTATTTGTCAAGTGTAAACCAACAATTGGCAAAGGTGCAAAGACTATCCGTCTTCCACTCTATATAAATCACTTGAAACTAAAGAGTGTTTTCTTTGGTTTCCTTTTTTAAAAAGATCTTATGCTAGCTTCTCTTTTCAAGTGTGTTTTGAAGAGCAGGTCATCGTCAGTGAATCCTGTATGAGCTTATTTTGTGTTTGTTTATCAGATGTTTTCTGTAAGAAACTGCTAATTAATTGCTGTTTGATAAAAATTAAATGGGCAGCCAGGATTCCCTGAAGCAGCAAGCAGCAGCTGAATCCAGTGCTTTGGGAAAGAAGCTTTTCCAGGGACTCTAGGTCTAATGAATACATTGACACAGAAGGTCAACTGCCTCTACTCATACGGGATTTTGTACCTTCTTCCCCTAACACTGCCTAGACTGTGTGAAGGATGCAGGTGCCTCCCTATATATTATTAACCCTTGATGCTTCTGTTCTAATCCACTCAAGTAGTTTGCTGCTGAATATATCAGAATTTCAGTGAAAGATTTGATTTTTATATGATTTATTTTGGTGGTATCATGTTGTTTTGGTCCCACTGACAAATGGAGCCAGTGACAGCCAATCCAATATTTCAGTGTTTGATCTCTACACTGTGGCAAAAGATATTCCAAAGGTACAAAGTTCACCTATCAATAAAAGTGTTTGATTTGGGTTGAGTTGGGTTGGATTGGGTGTTTTTTTTTTAGTCTCTTTCCCTCTTCAGTAGAAGAAAATGACAAGAAACCACTCCTTTAAGTCAGACTCCAGAGGAACAGAAAGCTTTACAAGAAGCTGTTCCTGCAGTTCAGAAGCATCTGCCAAATAACATCATGGGCTCAGCCTGTTTCTTTTTGTTATAATAGAAATGAAATCAGTGCCATACTTAATTGTCACAGTTTCATCAGCTATCCTGGAATAAATCCTCTTACTACAGGTTCATTTGCTGTCTTAGGAAGTGTTTTGATTTTTAGGACGACAGTGGGAGGCCACTGCTTTGAGACAATGTTCAGGGGCACTTTATCTGCCTTGTCTATGTTTAGATTCAAATGCCAAGAGGACCTAGTCATGTGATAAAATCAGCTTTGTAAATGAAGGTGTAATTACAAATGTGTTTACATTCTCATTGGATCAGGGCCAAAATGTGTATATGTTCACTTCCATATTTGGAAGAGGAATAAATGAAAGAGGACAAAGAAGGGAATGATCAGGCATGACACTTATTTAGAGGTGTATGGGTGATGATTTTTGTGATTTGGTAAGCAGGCAAAAGAATAATTCCTGAAGATCTGACCTGAAAAAAAACTTCTAAACTTTCACTCCTGAAATGGAAAGGTAAACTTGCTCCTACCTACTTTTAGTTCTTTTTTTTCCTTAACTTTCAAATTTAGGCAAATTGCTTGTCAAAATGTCACATCGAGAGAGTAAAAGGAAAAAATTTCAATGTGTTAAAAAATGCTGCACAATTTTGTTGTAAAGTTATTCTTCTTATTGACAAAAGATCAAAATATAACACGAATTTATGAATAATTTTCATAAACTTGTATGTGCATCACTTTTGAAAAAAGTAGTTAAACAGAATTTTTACTTGCAGATCGAGTTTTATTTTAAACCTATTCAATATTTCTCACTACTAATCCTCTTGTCAGTTATATAACTTTTCTAGAATTTAAGCATTTTAAATTAAATTCTCTTTTTAAACATCTATCTCAGACGAATTTTTAGACTTAATTTCTGATGACATACTCTACCATTGTTTTCAAGATGCGGGTTGATATAGGTGCAGCTAAAATAAAGTATTTATTTTTAAGATGCAGGTAAAATAAAGTATTCTGATTACCTAAAAAATGTTAGCACTTTGTTTTAGGTTTGGATTTCTTTGTTTACTTTGCTTGTTTTGGAGCCAAAAATTGAAACATGCAAAAGAATACAATGGTGATATACCTTTTCCTATCACTGCTCATGTATTTTGTACATACTAGTTATTCATAAAAGCTTGCCAGATATATTTCCCTGAAAGTAAAATTAATAAAGCTAAGCAAGACTTTCTCTGGGGAAGCACATGGCCAGCTGTGCTTCATTTGGATGCAGAATCAAGAAGGAACTCTCTACCCTCATTTACCCATCAATCTCAGCTTCAAAGCTCAGCTGGTGCAGAGGAACTGCCTAAATAAAAATAGAGCAAGAGCCAGAGCTGGTAGGGGGTGGGTTGAAATATGGTTTTATAGTGGTCATAATTTGCCTTTCCTTGGTAGAAATTCCAGACTTTCATCATTTCTTTCCGGTAGAAAACTTTCACATATCTCATTCTCAGAGCATCTCTTTCCCTCTTTAGGTCTGGTCCTCAGGGAGGATGATAATGCATTACTGAGGGCTCATTAGCTCAAGCAGCAGTGAATCAGAATGTTACTGCAAGGAAAAACTAGTCAGCAATGTGATGAAATGATGGGATTTTCTTCAGTTTCCTTCAAAGAACAAGGAAAAGATGACATTCCCCGACCCCAGATTCTAAGACTCCTTTACATTAAATAGGTAGGGTGCATATTTATTTTCATATAGTGCATGGTCATTGTGGGTTTTAACCCTAGGACTCCCTTGTATGCTGCCTGGTGCAGAGCTAATTTGGGAATGAATCAGGCACTTAGTTTGTTTTAGAGCACAGAAACTGAGCTGAGAATCAGGCAGGGTACTAAACGGAGAGGTGTCAACATATGATAGAGAACATTGCCCCAGAAATTGAAGCCTAATTCTAATTTCCTCACTGAGATCTTGAGTGGTCCTGGACAGATCAAGTAAACCAAAGTTTTCTCTGTGGTACCCATTTTTCAGCTGTCTGATCTGGGAGCTCTGGTTTATAAAAGCACAGAGAAATAGCAACTGCAGCTGGAGTCTCTGTGGTTTGTCTTATTTTGAACATGTATTTCTAAATAGCACAAAGCTCTCTGGAAATTCAGACCCTATACTACTTCAAACAGGACATTCAAGTTAATAAATATTTATCTTTCATCTCTCTGTGCCTGAATTCCCCCTTTTATATTGGGAAGAATACCATATGTCTTTATCCTCCCTGCCAACTCACACACAGAAGGAAAGGAATTATCCTCTTGTGAGAATTGGGCTCAAATGACATCTGTAAAATGCAAAACATATGTTTTACATACAAAGGAGTTCCTGGCCCTTCCTGTCTAAAGTGATGGCAGTTGTTCTCCAGGGCAGAAATTTTGAGAAGTGAATGAAAACTCCAGTTCTTCAGGCTGTATTGGTGGTTCTCCTGGCATGTGCTGGATATGAGCCCTTGGGTCTGTTGGAACCCTGGGTTCAGAGAAGGGGCTTGTTTCTAAGGCTTCCAAATTCTTGTTTAGTGACACACATTGATAGGTTCATGTTGGATACAGTCTTTTAATCAAACCTTTGACTGTGAATGGTCTGCAATGGTGCAGACTGCAATGGTGCAAGGAGAAGGGTTTTTAAGCTGCCTCTGGAGAACACTTGGTGTAATGTCTTGTTTCATTACCTTCTGCTATGAAGCCCCGTGCTGCTTCAATGGCCATGTAATGAAGCAGAAAGGGAGTCATTCTGCTGTCCTTATCAAAGTTGTATGGCACTTCACCATGAGAGTATAATTATTTTCAGAGTGAAAAAGGGGAATAAATAAGGCGCTAGAGAAATACTTTACATGTTCTAAAAGAAAATTATTGCATGTCCATTTTGTTTAATGAGCACAATTTATAAAGATGGGGTTTAATTTTTTTATAGATTATACTGGAGGTAAAAATCACTGGTTAATTTACAGAACAGGCATTTGGGTAACAGCCACCTGATGAGTAAATTGTATATTCAGAAAGCTGAAGATAGTAAAGAGGATTAAAGTTTTGCATAAGTTGCCTGCTTTGTTTCGTAATACCTCTGATTTAGACTACTCGCAGGTCAGGCAATATATGATTCATCGTCACTTGTCTCATACTTCTACTTTGCAAAATAGCCACTGATTCACTGTGAAGTTAATACCTAATGGCTTCTCTTATGCTCTGCTAATATAAAGTACTGTTCAAGAAGTGTTGAGAGTAAGGAAGTAAGGGACCATATCACTTGAGTCAGCACAGAGGGGTAAAAGAAATTCAGTTGTTGCCAAGCACCAAATGAAGAGAAGAAAAAAATTACAGATATAGCTGAAAAAATAAGGAAAAAAAAATTTGCACTGTTCCATTACAAGTTCTAGTATCAGGAATATAAAAAAGGCACTTTTCTTCCTCTGAAGCAGCATGGTTAAATTTGCATATTAGGTTTATCTCCACAAAGATTTTATAAATGGTTTTCTCAAAACTCAGATAATAATGGTGCAGACCTAGGATCATTTTAGCTGTGTTATTAAAACTCATAAAATTTTGTCTGGCCAAAAGACTCCATTTTTGTCTTAACTCTGTAATAGATGAAGGTCAGATTTTTAAGATCAGATTTACTTGGTAACTGAGTTTTATTTTTACCTGATCTACATAATCCAGAAAGTGTTCACACATACCTTAGGTTTGCTGTCCCTTAGATATGTATCTCTGGTGCAATAAGTCAGTGGTTTTTAACAAATTAGAGAGGTGCAGGTATATTTGTATGTCATATTAACGTGCCTCTGATTTTGCTTGAGTCTTAACCCCCAGCTAGTCCTGTTGTCTATATGATTGTGTCCTTTCTCTGTCTGTTTTGACGCCAAGTGAGAGCTTTCTTTGCCAAGGGCCTTGAGTGCAGAAAACCCCCCCACACTAAAACCTTGTCTTTCCATGCAATATGGGTGATGCTGTTTCAGATCCTTGCTCCTTGTTCTTCAGATCTGTGCTGTGGTCCTGGTGCCCTGCTCATATACTTCATTGTGGCTCTGGCTGCAGTGTTGGAGCATCTTCTTTAAGGATTGCATGTACTGTGGTGAGAACCCACACTAGAGTAATATCCTGGTGTAAATAAATACAGACCTGTGGGGCAGGAGGAGAGAAGGTGAGTGGGCAGCTGCCTTGTGTCTTCCAGGTGGTGATTTATACCAAGGTTTTTTTCTGGCATAAAAAGATGCAGAGAAACAGAATACTTCAGCTGTAGCAGGTTATTCTCCTATGGCTTGCTTTCCTGATAAATAATTGCATGAATGCAAGGCTAGAGCCATTCATGCTCAGGTAGGATCACTTTGGTCTAAGTAGTTAGATGGATGCAATTGAAAGATCATGCAATTAGAGAAATGGCAGATTTGAAAAATCTCCAAAGGATTTGCAAGATGCAGCAATTCTACTCACGTTTGTTCTTGTTGACCGCTGTAAATAATCAGAGTGTTGATGCTAATTTTTGGACCAGATATCATGCTTGGATCCACTGTTCTGGACTGGGACCATCTGTAGTTTCTGTTAGTAAAACACCTGTTTTATGTTGCAATATTTTTAAAAGTACAGTCTTCAAGTTTTGGTCACTGCAATACAAGAAAGTCGCTAAACTATTAGAGAGTGTCCAAAGGAGGGCAATGAAGATGGGAAAGGGCCTTGAGGGCAGCAGCTGAGGTCACTTGATTTGTTCAGCCTGGAGGAGACTGAGGGGAGACATTGCAGAGTACAACTTCCTTGTGAGGGGAAGAGGAGGGGAAAGTACAAATCTCTTCTCTGTGGTGACAAGAGACGGGACCTGAGGTTGTGTCAGGGGAGGTTTAGGTTGGATATCAGAAAACAGTTCTTAACCCAGCATGTGGTTGAGCACTGGAACAGGCTCCTGAGGGAAGTGGTCACAGCACCAAGCCTGACAGAGTTCAAGAAGCATTTGAATGATGCTCAGGCACATGGTGTGACTTATGGGGATGTTCCTGTGCAGGGCTAAGAGTTGGACTTGATGAACCTTATAGGTCCCTTCCAACTCAGCATGTTCTGTGATTCAAAACTGTTATGTGAGTCTCTGATTCACAGACCTTCTTGGAGCATCACGTGTTTGAGATATTTAGCATGCTATAGATTTTATCCTGATGTTTGTTGTTCTGTTTACAATCAATTAAAGAGTATCAAAGCATTTAATGAAAACATATAAAGATTTTCTGCTTTTACAATTTGTGACATTGTTTTCCATATCCTCAAGATACACTGGGTCTGCTCCCGTTCCTCTATGAGTGGCAGTTTTATTGTGCAGAGAGCTGCTAATAAAATGTTATTGTTGACAGTTCAGTCACAATATAAGGTTCTTACAGCTTTTAAACGTTTAAAGATGTTTAATTTGTTTTTAATTAGCATTTTGGTGCTTAACTTTTAATAGTGTTTTTTAAAATGTATTATCTTGTAAAGAAAGCTGGAATAATGAGCTTTAATTGTGGATGCTTTGGATGCTAGAAGATGCTAGTTTATTTTAAGCTGTGCAGCTACTGGCTTATTCTTTTAGGAGTATTGCTAAGAAAGTTGTCCAGGAAAAAAAAAACAAAAAAAAAACCAAAAAAAACCAAAAAAAACACAGCAATGACAAAATATAAAATAACCTGCTAGCAGTAAAATATCTGGTAAAAAAAATAATCCTGCAGTAGTAACAGAAGCAAGTAAAAAAGCTGGATCTAGAATATAGATTGGCAAGACAATGTTATGTACCCTTATCTACATCCAGCCAATCAAACCTGACATCAGGATTCTGTATTGTTAATACTTAGTGATTACAGAAAAAAGAAAAGACCAAAGATCTTGATCCAACTTTTGTAGTTCCCCACAAGAAGTCAGCACTTTAAAAGTGCTCAGGGCCATTCTTCAGCATCACCATCCTGCCACAGGGCTGTTCTCCATCCACCCATCATGTGTGGCACACATGAGACCAGCACAGCCCTGCACCAACCTTGTTGGTCACTTCCGAGGGCAGCCAAGGCTCCACAGCTGGGACAGTCATCTGGAGCCACCCTCCTCCTGGTTTTTGTCCCAGACTGTTCCTTCGTTTTTCAGGTCATAATGCCACATTTTCTTGGCATCTGCACACCTTTCTGCTTAAGCCTGCACATCTATTTCATGTAAGCCACCTGAAGAGCTGTTACTGGTTACCTACTTTCTGCCCAGATGTTTGTGAACTGAGAGACGTGTTGAAATTCTGCATATATCATTTTTCATTATGGTGGAATCCAGGCCCATTATTTTTCTAGCAAAAGCTTTTTCTGTCCTGGTTCTGGCCAGGACAGGGTTAATCTTAACCAGGGTTAAATGACTGCACTCACATTTGCATTTGTCCTAAATAGGAATTGTAAGTGGCATATTAGATAAGTGTATTTTTGAAAAGGGACAGATGCTCTGAAAAGTAGATAAGGGACATGCTTAAAGGAGTCCAGTAATTGTAAGCAAACGTGTCAGATATCACAGAGTTAAATAACAAAATGGAAGGGAGCAAGCTAAGTGTAAATCAGTGGGTGACTTTCATCAGAGAGTGGGAATTTTTTCGTAGGTATTTTTTGTTGACTACGCCTGACAATATGACATAGGACAAATTCTTTGTATAGCCTAGAAGTGTGAAAAACCTCACTTAGAAATAGAAATCAGAACGATTTTTTTAAAAGTGTGTAAACAAAACATTTGAAGTTTTGACGTTTGTTCACTTTTCATCCCAAAATATATAAGTGTATCCTTCTTGGATTCCCCAACAGTTTTGGTTGCACATAGAGTAATGATTTTAATTTTATTATTTTAAAACAAATGGTATCTATAGATATATATATAGATAGATATAGATATATATACCATATAGATATGGTATCTATACGTCTAAGTATTATAAAATTCTACAGATACCCACACGTCAACTGTAGAACATTTTGTACTGCTACAAAATTTGTAAATGTTGAAAGTTATTGGAAGAGGAGAGTATTACAGTTGACTCTTATGGGCTTGACAACAGAAGCAGCAGTAACGCAAAGATTGCAGGGCAAGTATAGTAGTCAAGAGTGTGTACTTTTTGTTTGACTTTTAAATGTGCAATTATTGCATTTTGTATTAGTATTATCAGATAACATAAATTCCATAATGCTTTGGAAAACAAATTCCTGAATGAGTTTGCTTATTTCTAAGCAATGTCCCTACATTTTATTTTAAAGATCATTTGGGCTTCCTTTAATTGCAGTTATTCACAGAGATATATATTTATGCTGTGTTACCTCCTGGCTAGGAGCAGAGACACAGGCCTAAAATGTAAAACTGAAATATATTGCTGTAGGTGGTTTTTAAAAGACATAGATTTTTATTCACCATCTGTCAACATTGGTTGGCAGCCAATATCTGTCAGTGAGCTGTGGGATTAATGGAATATTGAAAAAGCAATGAACATTTTCACAGTTGTTAAACTTGTTGGTTTATTTCTTCTCTTGCATTAGTATTATCAACCTGCAGCATCTGTTGTTAATATTAAGCATAATAAGTGTGCTGGATGTAGCACAGACATTGCTATCAATAATAATAGTAATAACAACAAAATACGTCACAGACTTCTGAAAGAATGAGGTAAAGCCTCTCTGTCTAAAACTTTGCTCATTTTTCACTCTCTTGAGGCTCTCCCAGAGCAGCATATGGCCCCTTGGGAGCTGAGGAAAGCCAGCAGCACCTCTCATACAAACACTTCACCTCCAGGTTTGTCCCCTGCCCTCTGTCTCCAGCAGCAACCCAGCTGTTGTTACCCGGCAGGTTGTCCAAAATCTGAGCGACTTTACCCAGTGAAGCTGTTCCAGCACTCCTCAGCATAAATTTGCTGCTTATTCATAGTGTTCCAGATTTGTTAATTGATAAAAATGAGGTGCAAAATCTTTGTAGTTGATACGTAGAACATTGATATAACAGCAAATAATGGTGCAATGCTTATTTGAAGCCTTATTGATAACAGATGATATCCCTAAGAAGTATGAAAGAATGAATTTTCCAGAGTGATTCCATGCATGATAAATTGCAAAATTATATCAAATTTTCCTGCCCAGTTCTTTTCCATAATGCCTTCAGTTTCCATATTGTATGTCTGAGCAGCAATACTCAAATAAAATATTTCTTTAAATGTCTTCAATTGCCCCACCTGCTTTACACTACAGATGAATCACACAAATACCTCAGTGTTACTCAGTAACTTAAAAAATACCAGCAAGTCTTTGGAGCAGTTTTGGAGGATTTGAAGAATAACACTTGAAAATGTTTTTAAAGTATAGTCACACCTTGTGAGATTCATAATAGCAAACCATCTTAGGTGATAGAATGTTTTTTTATTGAAAGATGGCCCATGAACTATTAAAACATGTATCACTTTCTCTTCCTATAGTTAATTGATTAAGAGGTTTTTATAACACCAAGTGTCTGGACTACAAAATACCCTAAAAAGTTGCGAATCTTCTGTCTTTCATGGTACAATGCAATTTGCTAGACAAATCAAATATAAGACTTATTTGGCTGCAGATAGTGAGAATTTTCAGAGTCCTCCATTATGTTTAGGAACCATCTGAACAATATGAAGTTGGCAAGCATTGGATTTTCCTCCCCTCTCAGAGAAAGCAAATAAAAGGTTTGTTGTTTTGTGTGTGTGTGTGTTTGCTTTCCTGCAGTTCCTAAGCAAAAATAGATTCTAAAAAATGATACCTAGAAAGAAAGGACTGTGGCCAAATCCACTAGAGAATGACCTATTGAAGGGGCAGACCTTATTGCTAATTGCAGTCTTCTCTTTAAATATTTGAGAACCAGAAGTCCGCTCCACAGAAATTTCTTTAGAATGAAATTCAAGCATCCCAAGAATTTCAAAATCCATAAAATCATGAATGGAAACCATGGAAATCATGGAAAAAGTTAATCAGAGACTGTTGATTTGCTGTCTCTCTCAGTAAAATAACAGGGGGCATCAAAGACAACCGAAAGGAGACTGATTCAAAACACACTTTTGAAAGCTTTGGATTTGGATGATCTGGCTGCAGAGTGTTGTGATGTAAAAATTTACATGGGCTTATGGGAGACTGGACAAGTTCAGGAAAAAAAATAATGCATTCAGAGTTACTGACTACCCAGAAACAACACTGGTCTTTTAAGTCCTGAGACCCATGACTCTGTTCGGCATATTCAGCAGGCTCACACGCTCACCTGTGTCTATGTTCTCCTCTAGTCACTTGCTCTGGAACACAGCCAGAGAGAGTAAACTGAGCTGTACAGACCTTAAGACTGATCTGCTATGGCTTTTCCTTCTTATCTTCCTTCTAGTAACTACAAACTATGGTAAAAAGACTGACACTGCCAAACTTCCAAGAAGCTAAAGCATGATATGATGTCTCGCATAGAGAAATCTTATTTTTTATGTAAATGTCTCTATCATATATGGGTTAGGTTATCTTTCATAGGCAAACAGCATCTATATGGGTGAATAACACTTTTTAAAAATGCTGTAGGAACATAGAAGCATTTTATTTTATTAAGTTTAAGGAGTTTCCATTAATTTTACTTAGAATCACATTGAAATGTGATTTGTATTGTATTCCTCATAAAATTAGGTAAAAAGTTAAAATCAGTATTTAATATAGTAATAAGGTAAAAAAATAGATCAAAATGACAATGTAGAAATTAAAATTTCAACTGTTATTTCAAGCCCTTTCATTACAAGTAACTTAATTGTACAACCCATTTAAACTTTTATAAAACTGAATGTTTCGTCAGAATTATTTAGTGTTGATATGCTCTTTACCAGTCTTATTATCAGGGTCCATCCTTTGTGAAACTATATTTTTGAAGGTGTTAAAACTGCCTACGCGTGACGCATACCATTTGTTTCCAACTTGAAAGTGTTCTTTTCTTTCCGGGAACACGTGGCAAGAGCTTTTCCAGGTTGCAATTCAGTGCAGAACCCTAGTTTAAGAACCCTGAATTGCTTCTTGGATCTTCTCCACCATCCGGTGGCTGTAGAGTGAGACTAATCTCCTAAGCCTTGCCTCATGAATCAGGTTTTCCATGTGAATTTGTGCCATTTTCTTGAGTTGCTCCACACCATGCTTACCCTTTTCACAAGCTAAATTGCCACAGGCTCTGCTAGTGTAAGTCTGTAAATTATTATAATCAGGATCACTGCTACAAGGGTCCATGAATTCCCTGGAGCAGGACTTTCCAGCTGTGCTTGTTCAACTTCCATCACAATCAGGCCTGATTCTAGCCTTGAATTTTTAGGCACTGTAATAATACAGAAAGTAATACTAATATTCTTTGGCTATTGCCTCTGAATGAATCCAGGAGGCAAGGCTCTGCATGAGGAAAGGACTAAAATGTCCCATTTTCCTAGGACAGCAGTAACAGACTGTTTAGCTCAGGTTTCCCAGACCAGAAAGGCACAGAGAAAAGCGGGGAACAGTAATCAGAAACCGATGTGGCTGAAAGACTTCAGACAGTTTCTCTTCTCCACTAAGTTGCAAAAAGTGCCATCACTGGTGGGATCTGGGGAACTGCGACAGTTCTCTAGCATGATGCTGAGTGAAAAGACATTCACACATTTTTACTATGCTATTCGGAAAAGTCTTTAGCGCTGAGTAAGAGTGCTTTCTGTCAGAGGTGTTGCAACCACTGCTTGCAACTTGATTCATTCAAATGTAGCCAGCAGGTAAGAGAAAAATAATTTACCACCCTCTGGCTTTCTTTGCCAGTTATGAAAAAATCAGTTAATGATATGTACAATGACACTTCTGGGGGGATTAGCCAGAACATTCAAACCAGGCAATCGGCAGCTTTCCTTTCTGGATCAGCAGAGGAAGCTCACAAGCAAGGCTTAGAATGTCAGCTAGAAAACAGAAAGGAAAAAAAGAGAACCTCAAACATTCTCATCTAATAACAGGGCAGTATCCCATTAGCACCTCTTCAAGCACACAGAATACCTCTTGACTCGTGCAGAATTGAAACATTTCTCTTCTTTTTACGGCTCTGAGCAGACATGTGCTTTTCAACATCTACAGGCTAAAAGTAACTTTACAAGCATCATCAGGCAGACAGAAAATTTGTAAGATCAGCCAGCTCCGGGCTCTGTGCGTTGTTCTGAGAATGAGCTCAAAATTCCTCATCAGAATCACAGATGTGGCAATGGTAGGTGAAATGCAAATCAGCTTTCAGCATCCTGACTTTTCTGTCATATTTAAGAAAAGCATTTGTCTCCAGCTTGAGGCAGTTGTAGAAAACAAAATAACTCACTTTCCAGTGGCTTATGCAAACCTTTTTTTTCATTTGCCACATTCATTTTCATTATCTGAAACTGGCCCTATGTGTCTATCTAAAAACAAGTTAGAACTTCTCTATAAACCACAGACAAAACTACTAAGCTGTCATAGTTTTAGAAGGACACTGGCAAGTCCCCTCTGCATTGACTTGTTTTGTGCTGAAAATTATGACTTTTTAAGAACAGTTTAAATTTCTTCTTCCTTCCTGGACTGTGTGTTTCACATAGTAAAACAAGAGCACATCACATTTAGATAGCACAAAATCTTATGAATCTTTTCTCTGGGAGCCTTCAGCCCAACACACAGAGAGAGACAGCAGCATTGCCTATTTCATGGAAGTACAAAGACAGTGGCCTGGCCCTATGTAGAAAATTTCTAATAGCAGAGCTCATTGCAGGTCACTCAAGGATGTTACATCAATGATCTTAATGATACTTTAATCCACTCCCAGCTGCCAGAAAAAGAGATCAATTCTGGACACCCTCTTTCCAACAAAACTTCAGCCCAGTTCCATCTTTTTTCTTTCAAAGGAAACTGTTTAATTTCAAACTTATTTTATTCCATAGCAAGAAGTCTTGGAGAATAAACAAGACTTTGAATCAATCAAGTTACTTCCAAGTACTGTTGAAAAAAACCTGTCATGGCTTAGTGTAAAAGATACTCAGGATTCTCCTGGTTTTTGGTCAAACAATATTAAAAGGAGGAAAGGAAAATTAAGCACTTCAGTCAAAAAAGACTGAAGCACACCATTTCAAAATATTTTATGCTCCTTCAATTTTCCTGTTCATATATTTTTTTCAAACAAATTTCTTTCAAATATGTTCAAGTAACTTGTCAAGTAAAATGGAATCTCCTTTTTGTTCCTCTTTTCCCTAGAAGTTGTAATATCAGAATTCCTGGCCTTCCAGGGCTTCAAAAGATATCTGGCTGATTAGTGTGCTTCAGCTGTTGAAACAAGCTAAAATAACAACTGCTTCATTTTGAGTGATGTGTTTTAAAATCAGTGTATTGTCTGAGGTTGTACACTGTCTGTAGATGTCAATAGCCTTGTTGGGTGTCAATGTAGGTTGAAAGTCCAGCCCAACATTTTCTTGATGTTGATATTTATGGTTCTAAACTCATTTACTAAATATTCCAAGAGTAAATCAGTAGTGGGTGATATACCTCCAGATCCTGGGTTGCACTTTCATGCTCATATGCCTAGATATTTCTCTTCCTGCAAAGACAGAAGCCTGCTCCCCAGCTGCGGACCTTTATGGAGAAGTAAAAAACTAAATTTGATTTTTAAAATGTGCCTAAGAATAATACAAAAATATCCCTGCAACTAAATACTACTGGAATAGAAGCATTTCATTTCTTATAAATAAATAATTATAGAACCTGTATCACACAATAGCAAACAGAATGAAGTAAATGTTCAAACCCCACACTTGTTTTTAAAGTACAAATTCTACCATTTTTCTTCTTTTTACGGGGTTCTCATCCGTTATAAAGAAAAAGAGCTGGAAGATTTTCTGCTTTGAAGCTATATCCATTTTGTTTGCATGAGTCCAAGAACATTTGGAGCTTATCAAGGCTACATCAAAGAGTTTATCATGTTCGTGCATCAAAAAGGTAGTGATAGAGCAGCACTTTTAAGAGCAAAGCCTGTAGCTTCATCTTTGTCTTTATATTTGAATAGGACTTTCAAAAGGAGGAAAAATTACAAGCAAATGAATTTATTCTGCAAAAGGAAATGACTTGTCTTCAAAATGACTTTTCAATTCAACTGAAAATTAAATACAACTATTTAAAATAAAGGAATTAGGAATTACGAATAGCAAAATCCATTCAGCTTTCTATGATTAATTTAAACTTTGAAGAACAGTAAATAATGTTTCTTTCCTTGAAACACGAGAGAATATTTCATCTTTCTGTTTAAAGAAAACCAAGCTTTAATTGTCTCTTAATCCACTCCATAGTCTAAAGAGGCCATGTGAGTGCACTCCTATGATACCCTGCAGTGTGTACCAAAGCAACATTATTCCATATCATCTATGTCAACTCACTGCCTTGTAAATATCTTTTCTCTTGGATTCTTGAACTTTAGAGGGTTGCAGCCACTAAGCTCCAAAGCCTCTTCTTCCCTCAGAGAAACATAAATAGCATAAAATTGAGTCAAACACCTCAGAGTATCCTTGTTTTTTTTTTCCTCATTTCCTTTTCTCATCCATCACTGCCTTTCAAAGTCTTGTCGGTATTATTTACGTTAGTGATGGGGTAGTTTGTTGGTTCAGAAAATCACTTTCACTTTTATTATCTATTGATGTTCATAAGGAAGCATTATACAAGTACTCTCAGTTGACACATGGATGCTGAGTGGACAAGGGTCCTGTTTGGCCTTTGTCTCTAATTCCTAATGTCATTTGACACCTCATGACCTTGACAGAAACATGATTGCAAATAAATCCTGTCAAGCTCTTATAAGTCCAAAAGAAAGGCAGTCCTGGAAAGTTTGTCTAGATGTTTAAAATGCTTTTCCAGACCTGAAAGTATTCATAAACCGTGTTTGCAATTAAAAATTAAAAATTTGGAATTATTTTTTGGATTACAATTTAATTAAAGGATGTATTTTTTACAGGATATTTCAGTGGTCAAAATTACTAACATTTACTAACATTTAGCGCTTAGTAAACACACAATAGCTCACATTCTACTTTTAGCTTAGGAACCCCTAATCCACGGGCTGGACATACCTCCATTTGTATACTCCTTAAGCTACCACTGCTGCTCACTGGTAGAGACCTAAAAGTTGGGTAAAATGACCTTTGGTGTGATGTTAGTCTATTCTTATGTTTATGTCCTGGTGTCGGTTTATATAGTCAGGGAATTATTTTATTGTTATGTTTATGTCCTGCTGTCGGTTTATATCATCTTTGTGTGAGGAGATGAAATAATGCTATCGGTACTCTCAGATACACTCTTGTGTCTTTTCGCAAAAGACTAATAAGGATTAATTTAATACATATTTAGAAAACAAACAAACAAACAAATAAACAAAATATTTGAATTACACTGAAAACTCAAAAATCTAACGCATATCTAAGTTTTAACTGTCCAGAAAACTCACACTACCATGATTAATGTTATAATTTTTCCCATTTTCCGTGTGATTGGGCACAGAACTTGTGATTATCACAGTGTCAAGGTTTAGCCTAAACCATGACACACAGACATGAAACACAGTGTTAAGTGGAGACAATGCACAATTCTGAGCTTGTTTCAAACTTTCTGCTCTCAGTTGAATCCATTTGTTTCCTTTGGAAAATTTAGATTCAAAGACCTAGCACTGAAAATCATTTCACTACTAAGAAGCTGTGGATGAACCGTATGACATGATATTCTCCTTGTGTGCATAACTTTTACTGATTGACAAGTAAAACGCCATCGATGGTTTTAATTTTTTCAATTGTCTTCACCCGCATTCTGTTTTCAAGGCTGCTAGCTGGTTGTGGTGTTTGGGCAGGCTGCAGTGAAGAGCTGTGTACAGTCATGCTGGCAGCCTACAAGCACTGCTTATTTCTTCAGTCCTCTCTTGCTGATTAAGAAATTCCTGAGTTTCCCTGGACACTTGGAAAGAGGATCCCAGTGGAGATAGCTCAGCTTGTATGTTGTGCTGGTGTTTCAGGAAGCAGCCCTGCCTTTCCGAGTCTTTTTGATGCACCAGTCCCACTCCTAGATCAATGATGATACTGCTGGAGCTGTCATTTCTTGAACATGTATCCTTTGTGGTTGCAAATTAGTCCATAATTACAATTTCTTGAAAGGTTGAGATGGAGCTGTCATGCTTACATGTGTTACTCTGTTTACACATGACATACAGTCCCAGCACTGCATTCAAGTGGCCACCAAGGAATCCCCAGCAGCCCCTGGGCATTCACTCCAAAGGGAAAGTGTCCAGGACCCCCAAGCAGTACTCACCTGGGATGAAAGTGGAGTCTCCAAGTCACTTTGCTCCCCTGCACATGCTATTTTGGCATGTTACAGTTCTTTTTTGCATACTGTCCAAGGCTCCTGAATGTAAAACGACAGCCTATTTTTCTGCAAAATAAAGGCAAGGCAGTTTAACAGGTCCATTTTCAATGAAACACTATTGTTAGCTAAGGAATTTGGTACTTCAACTGAAGCAGTTCTTGGACCTTTTCCACTGTCCTTTATTAAATGATGGTACTTAAGCTGATGATCAGTCATAACCTCTGCAGGTTTTGCACAAAGATATGCATCTATGAGGTCAACTAAAGTAATAGTTTTATGTAAGAAACTCCTTTTAAGTATGTACTGAATTCTCAGCAGGAATTACAGTATATTATGAAAGGTTAATGTCTCTTTGAATAGGGAGCCGGATTTGTGTCATATTACTTCTTTACACAGAGTTTCACACTGCTATACAAGTATGGGCTTCACTCAAATTCAATATGAGTTTATTTAGAAAATAAAATCATTAGCAAGAACATTTACAAATATAAACCAGAAAAACTTAAAATCATGTTGTATACGTTCCGAGCTAGTAAACTCGATAGTTGCCCATTAGGCTTAAGCATACCCAAGATAACACAGAAGAATGCAGTTTCATCTCCATCTATCTCCTGTGCCTTAGGATTCCACAAAATCTAGCTTGGAATTGACTTTTGGAACATGGTACTGAGTGGAGGACACAAATACTCCTAGTAATTGCATGGTGTTTGTATCTCTGTCTTCTGTCCTGACATCATTGTCATACCACACTGTATCAAGACACATTACCAGTACATCCTATAGGGACAGTAGTCTGGAAAGAATTACACAAGCTTCATAAACAGTTGAAGACAACAGTAAAAAATATTCAGGATTGTATTTGGCATGAAAGAGTGTCATGGTTTAACCTGACCTGGCAACTAAGCACCACATAGCTGTATGAGGGTAAGAGAATTGGAAGGGAAAAAGTGAGAAAGCTCCTGGGTTGAGGAGAGTTTAATAATTTAAATAAAATAAACAACAACATTAACAATATCACTACTACTGCTGCTACTACTACTACTACTACTACTACTACTAAGTTTTAATGAAAAAAAAAATAACAGAGAGAAATAAAGCCCAAGAAAGACAAGTGATGCAACTGAAACTAACTGCTTGCCACTAACTGACCAATGCTCAGACAGTCCCTGAGCAGTGGCTCCTGAACAACCTTTCCCTGGCTTTATATGCTGACTGTGACTCCATATGGTCTGGAATATCCATTGGGTCAGCTGGGGTCAGCTGTCCTGACTCTGGCCCCTTCCATTTCCTTGTGGCCTCCCAACCTCCTGTCTGGTGGGGTGGTATGAGAAGCCTTGACTCTGTTAAATGCTGCACAGCAGTAACAAAAACATCCCTGAATTATCAACACTGTCCAATCAGAAATCTAAAACACAGTCACAAAACAGCTACTTTGAAGAAAATTACTTCCACCATAGCCAAAAGCAGGGCAAAAAGCTGCCCAGCTGGCTTGATGAATTCAGCGATATACAACACAGGTCCTGAGGTCTTGCATTTTCGAAATACAAATATATATAAACTCTTTGTATGGAATGTAAGCAGTTTTTGTTTAGTCATTCAGCAAATCTCACCTTCCATCAAAAATTACCAGCCTGAGCAAAAGACTGTTGACCACATTTGGCTACCCTCACTCATGCTGAATACTGGTTTATCCCACTGGTTTCCTCATTCATCTTTACTGACCTGCCCAAGAAACTAGTGAATGAGTGCACAGCACTTCTGTACAAGCAGAGGGAGTGAGACTCCAAGTCAGGGATAAGTTTACAGCATATAAGTTTGCAGGTATAATATGTTATTTCTTTATAAGATTTTTTTTTCAAATGAACAGAATTACAACATATTGGTACTTTTAAATATGATCTCACCCTCTCCTTCCTCAGCACAAATAGATTATTAAGAAATCAATTGTAAAAACATAATCCCTGTTCTTTTTCATGCCTGTTTGCCTTTTCTGTTTGTTACACACAAATCCCATGGCCCCTGTTTAGCTATACTCATGCATTGAAGATCGATAATGACATCGACTGCAAAAGGGCATTTCACCATCCAGAACGAACACAAATATTCAAGCTCTTTTTGGCAAGCACTCTGAGAAACATTTCTTTTACATTCTCTGTACTCGCCTCTAAAAATGTAGATGAATTCTGAGCAAAGACAATGACAAGTTGAAAAATGCCATTACAGCAATTATCTGGTGACCCTTGCTCCTTAGCTCACAGCGCTGTATTTTCAGAGCGTGATCAAAAGGAGGAATTTTCTGACACTATCCTTCTAACTTTTCCCATCTGTTTTAGAAACATGCAAAAATGGAGCCTCTAACCTCTTGAAACACCACTTCAAACCAGCACTGTGTGGCCCTTAACTGCCCCCAAATAATACACACAGCACGATACTCCCTACATTGCTACCTGCATTTCATATTACAGCCAGGTTCCTGCGGGGAAAATCCCCCCAGTCTGTCAAGAAAATAGATCTAGGTTATGCTTTCTGTGAAAAAGTGGAGTGGGAGTGAAGGCAGTGGGGGAACCAGGTAGAAGACAGAATGAACATTTAAGTGTTGTTCTGCAGTAGTACTTGCATGCGTGTCAAGCCTCCACACAGCAGCTCAGACATACCAACGTGACCAGACCATCATAAGCTCAGATCTGGCTTTGCTCAGGGCAGAGTACTCAGTGCATCTGAGTCTGGGTTTCAGTATTAATTTTAAACTTTGCAGGCCTCATGGTGAGTAAGTTACAAAGACCAGCCATGGAAACTTGCTTTAGATTGAATATACAGATTTATGACTAAAAAAATTACACAGTCACATCACTGGTAATGTATCTTATTTGTTCATCATTTAAGAAGACCTCAAAAATTCAAACTGTCCAGGAGCAGAGACTTGTTCCATGTTGTTGTATATACAACATGTGAAAGATCAATATCTGGAAGATTTCATGAGCTTGGATAAAAGCATGGAAAGCAAGAGTATTTTTGCTAAATATAACTCTTATCCAGGAATAGCTACTTAAACAACTAAATCAACCTCTTAATGTGTCACAGTTTTATGGGTAGTTTTGACCTTTATATTTTTTGTTTTGAGGACTACTTTTTTCATTCATTACCCCAAATAGCTTAACAAGTGTAGCCAAGCAGCTTGTGTCAGTCCTCTGAAGGCAGTTCTGCTAATTCATATCCTTTTCTCAGGCACTCAGCATGGCAATCCACTTGCTGTTGCCAGCAGGCTGATGAGCCTATTTTAAAATTACCATAATGTTATGCAAAGCTTGAGTAACTATTATGAATGACTATGGTAGGTGAATCTAATTCAGTACATCTTAGGGTGAGTATATATTTTTGAGCTCAGTAGTACTGTTACAGCACACAAAACAAGTCCTTCAGGTCCTGCTCCTGCAGCAGGAGGTACGTGGGCAGAGACCCCTGTCTGCCTAAGGCATGGTGCTGTCAAAGGGTCAGGGGCGTGTAAAGGGGTGGTCAAGAGTGAATTACATGGTTGCAGAGTCCCTCAGATGAGGTCCTGGGCTCTTCAGTATAGTCTTGGGCTCTGCTTTTCAATCAGCAACACTCTGAAATTTTTTACTGGCTTGGATATCATTTGTTTTGGGAACCTTGAATCTGAACATCAAAATTGTATGTGTTTCTTCTTGGACACAGCTAATCTGCACTGCCACCAGAACTGTCAGTTTGGTTGATTACACCTTTTTTTTTTCTTTAATTTCAAACTTTACAGTAGGTAGAGAAGCCATCTGGCATAAATAACCTATGCTCTAGTAAAGGATCACTTGCTCTGGGAAATAACTGAACCTGGAAGGAGGTTTCAATGCCACCTCCTGTCTTAATTAAAAGCAGGTCGACTTTTAATTGAGGTACAAGGTATACCAACAAAGCATTTTGAGCCGTCTCTGATTCTTCTAAATAGTCAGCATTGCCTGACAACCTTCAAGATTAATTTGTTTCTGCTTTTTCCTAAAGTGAGCTCACAACTGACTTTCCAACATACTTCCAGGAATATAGTCTCAAATTGCTGGTTAAAATGCAGGTGCATTTGACTGCATTTTTTTTTCCATGGTACGTTTCATCTCCTTGTTATAGATGAGACTCAAAAGGGTTTTTTGTTGTTGTAAAAGAAACAGGAAGTTTCTGGTACTCAAACATCAATAAGAAGACTTTTCAGAACTGATCCTCTTCAATAACAATGTGATAAATCCATAATTGGATAGCAAATCAGTGTGAAAAAGGTCAGGGGAAAAGGAAATTACAGAAGCTCTTTCATATTCTATTAGCCATCTGATAACCAGATTTTTTTAAGGTTTGTCTTACCTGCAATGTACTTCAGCCTGTACTCTTTGTTTTCTGTGAACAGTTAGACAATTTCTAACTTTAAAAACAACTTGAGAGTAATATTTTATGTTAGTTTTGATAAGTATGGTCTCAGACGTCAGTTTTTAGAAATCATTGGGTATTTACCAAAAAATTTATTGCTCTGCCAAAGTACAGTCCCACATTTCTGTAACACTTCAGCATCACACTTGTTAAGCCACAAACCATCTCTGAAAAGCAGAATGAAATCTTCCTCATTCATGGAGGTGAGCCTGAGGAAAAAACTGCAGTGGACTGGTTTGTTTTGCTGGTTGATTATTCAAAAGTAATTGCATCATTGATTAAAGCAATCCTTTCAGCTGTAAAACTATGCAGAAGAGATTGCTGTCCAACATTGAGAACTAGAAAGAATGCAGGGGGTTTCAGATAAAAAAAGCCTCCTCAGAAACCCTGAGCATCCTGACTGGGTGGTGAGGGACACTGAAAGATCTCTCAGATCAGATTCAGATTCAGAGGTAATGTCTTAAAAGCTCTGGGACATTTTCCAAGGCAAATGCCAGAAACCTTGAAGGATTTTTCAACCTAATATATAGATATAAATCTTGGAGATATTTTTTCTGTTCTGTAAATAAATACAAGTCCATTCTCTTAGAGGAAAAAATGTAGCTGGCCTTTTATTTGTGTTTTATGATTTATTTGTTTGTTTGTTTGTTTCTCTGCTATTTTTTCTCACACCAGGGTGACTAATGCCTGCTGGTGATCCTGTGGTAACATCTCTGTGCCAACAAAGAGATAGTAAAGGTGAAGTCGGACATGGACAGACAAATAGACCCAGCTAGTTACTCTGCTGTGTTTATGGGTCACACAGCAGTGTGAGCCACCTTCCACGCCAGCACACCTTCCCATCAGTGTTAGGGTTGTACATCATGACTATCCCACGTCAAACTCCATCACTTTTCCTCTCCAAGATACACAGCTGAATCATTTTACACATTTCTAAAGCAGCACTTAAACCATTATATTGACCTTTGCCTACAGCATGGAAACACTAGAAGACCAAAATAGAGTGAAATGACTGAAGACAAGCTCCAGGACTGGTTCCTCCTCATGCCCAGCAATGGGAAGTGCTGAACAGCTGAGACTCACTGCATTTTCAGCAGGTGTTTAAACAGTAATGTTCAGCTGAAAAAAAGTGGAGAGCTCTTGAAGAACATGAGATACTCAACCAGCTGCAATCCTTCTGCAGGGCAGGATTGAGAGTATAATCTATCCTATGGATCCACACTTGTCTTCAGAAGACTTAACCTCTAGGAGCAGGTGCCTCCGAGATACCATTCCATGTTAGTAAATGGTCTGGAGGCAAAGCTGTTCTCTACAGCCTGGGCATTGACCTGCAGCTCTGTGGGGCAGTGGACAAGATTTGCAGGAGGATGGGGCAGCTTCAGCACTGAGAAATGCTCAAGCAGGAGCAGCAATGGGGACACTACAGGACCTGGCTGGGGTATCAAACAGACTGGTAGGTTCTTTGACCAAAAGCTTTCTCTCAAAATTGATTTTGATGTGAAATTAGTTTTCAGCAAAACTATTTTTGTAAGTACTGCCTCTGTTCAGCAGGCAGCTTTGATTTCTTTATTCCTCAAAAGAACTACATAGAAGTTTCCATTTTCAGCTAAAAATATGCTTGAAATCAAACTTTCTGTGTGTTTTTATTGAAAAAAATGTATTTTCTACTAGGGAAAAAAAAAACCCCTAACCAAGAAAAAACACATTTGTCAATTTTTTTCTACTGTCTACTTGTATGCTATTTCACATCAGAAAAAGTACATGTTTTTTTGCTCTTCAAGGTATGTATAAGCAAAGTTAAAACAAATGCAAAGCAGGATAAATCGAGTTTACCTTACTCACAAATAAGACAGTAATCCTGCAAGAAAAAAAGCTCTTCCTTAGATTTTATTAAATGCAATGAGATTGCCAGCCGCTGTGTTACCACTAAAGGTTTGGATCACTTTTGTTTGTAACACGCTTCACATTCGTCCTTAACAGCATTACCCTGTGAGTTTTCTTTTCAGAAGTTATTTAGATGACAAATAGAATGACTGCAGTTTTCTCTCCTAAATGTTTCCATATATAGAAAATGAAATCATCAGATTCTGGTCTGCTTTCTCTCACTGTCTAAATATTCATTATTTTTAAATTTGTGACTTTTTATTTACTATCAGGAGACCCAGGAATTTTGAAGTCCTTTATCCATAAAGCAGGAGTGGATTTCCACGGACAGCAAGGTGTAGAGATGCTGCTGGATGGGCCTTTGCCTGTGTGTTATCAAAGCTTAGAGCACTCTGTGTGTGTTGCAGTGATTTTGATTTTCAGCAACAGAGCTATGGGGAGATCAGCCAAGATAAGGCACTATAGAAGTATTTTATCCACTTTTTCCATACTTACTTCATTTTTTGTACCTTTCCTCCCTCCCACTTCATCACTGCCCCATGATGCATTCTTTGATAGCTCTGCTTTCCCACCCATGGTTTCTAATGCCTTCACAAACTTTTCTGTCCCTCCCTCATCATAGAGGGCTCCAGGCAGCAGCCAGCCCCAAATTACACAGCCAAGGGAGAGACACTGTAAGACCTCCATTTTTTTCACATAGGAAATTGAACAAAAATATAACTGTAACTGGGCAGAAATGTTCCTCTCACAGTCAGTCGTGAAACATGTTCAAACCTGATTCAGAGAAAACAAGAGACTAGAGGAATTTTTTCAGTCTTAAGTGCAATCCCAGGATCCTCCTCTAGCACACCGCACCAAAGTGTTCCCCAGTTCCCTTGCTCCCCTGCCCCCCTGCCCCAAAAGTTTAAAATCCTCCTCTTTGCGCTATAAGCCTTGGTTTATACAAGATGCTTCTCTGATCTTGACCTGGAATTGGCTTTGGGAAAAAAGCCAGCAGAAACAGGCCTTTCTAACTAGAGAGACTTAATCTTCTCTGGCTTCCTATCTGGGGGTTGCAAAGCAGTGTGATCCTCTTTGCTATGTGTTCTGTATTTTGCAGTTTTACCATCTGAGAAAATAGAAATGCAACAGTGAAGGCTGGATTCAGCAAACCCCACTCTGCCTCTGATACAACATAGAAACAAAAATCCAGCGTATTAATGAAAAATGACACAAATGTGGCACAAGGAAAATACACTGATAAACAGCCTTTTGATGGACAGAAAATCCTGCAGAAATTGCCCAGCATGAGCATCAAGGGAGACCCTGGGGATTAACTTGCCCTCTCTGGCACAGCAAGAGCACATTATGTGCTTTGTCCAGGCTTTCCTTTCAGTGCAATTCATACCACCACCACCCCTGGGAGAAATCCTGGCCTGGTCCCTCTGTGGAAATACTTTCTTCGGAGGTTAGTAACGTGAATTCACTCCAGCCTCAAGGCCTTCCATGATGTTGAAACTCGGCTCTGCAGCCTTTCCAGGATATCTTTCACTGATGGTTACTATCCCTTCCCTGTTTCACTTCCTGCCCACCTAACTCCTGCTTTAGCCAGCACCACGGGTAGTATCAGAAAGAAGAAAGTAGGAGATCTCCTCAGTGCCTTCAGGTGGGCAGAGAGCACGAGGTGGCATCACGGGCAATGGCTTGGTCTTCCTTCTTTGCCAGGTTAGCAGTAGGCAGAGCCGGGTCCTGCAGAGGCACAGATGTGGTCTCAGAAACCAAACTGCCTCCCCATAGATCTGGGTATTGTGAAAATAAAGCAGCTCGTTCCTCAGGAGGGAAGAAGACATACAACATCTAATTTTACAGCCTTTTTGAGAAACTGAGTTGTACTTTTTGTAGAAAATTTAGGTACCTGTAATATTTTCTGGGTTTCATTTTTTCTAGGCAGTTGCTCATCAAAGAGTCTCCTCTGTGTCTTCTCTTGTTTTCTCTAATGGAAAGCTGCTCTGAACTCTCAGCCAAGCTGGGGATACTAAGTACCTCCAAATGATCACTCTTTTCTTAGGTGCAGGAGGGAGCTCAGGGCTCCAGCACAGAGTGTTTGCTAATAATTTTATGCTGCATGTACTGCAATCACATAAAAACAGGTGGGATAATAATCTTCAGTGTAGTTTGTGGGATCAGCCCTATAGCCTGGAAAAATAAATGCATTTGCACTCCTCATTTGCACTCCTGATTTATTTTGTTAAGCCAGAGCTGCCAACCATGAGCAGCACAACGACACTTGGACCCTGGATTACCACCAGGAATATAAACAGAAACACATCCTTAAAGTTAGCCACAAGGCTGGTTTTAAATAACTGACCCTTTCTGATACTACTTGAACATTATACAAGGACACCTCTAGATCGACTTAAAAATGAATGCAAGACCAAGGAGTACTAGTTCAAAAAGTTTTGTATTCCTGGCATAACACATGGTTAGAAATATAGTGTATAATTCCGTACAAATAGATGGTTTGTAGCATTTTAATATGGTTAAATAAAAGTATGTCTGAAGAAATCTTATTCTAATATATACGTATGATCTATGACTCTGTTCAGTGAATGCCGTGGTTTAAAGCTGTATCACGGTTTGCATTTAAAAAAATTCTACCACACAATAATAGCATTAAAGACTGTAGGGGTTCTTTGCATCTCTCACAAATTTTCTACTTCTTTTTCTGTTAAAGACATATTTCTCCCTGTTCTGTTTGTTTGAAATGCCTTCATTGCACTTTGGTCCCAGTTATCTCGTCTTCTTCACGTCTTTGCTTTGCCTGCAAAGATTGCCAAAGCAGCACTTACATTTGCAAAGAAAGTGGATGTTTTGGGAGTTGTTCTGCAACTGTACTATCCTTCTAGAAAGACATAGACCAGCAGCAGTGTTAGTGTACTGTCCAAAATGGGACAGATGCAATTCCATATTTTTTACTTTATATTTTGCACTCCAAACACACAGTTACACCATTCTGATAAATGCATCACATTTTCCACATGCTTCCATTTTAGTTCACATTAAAAAAATACAGCACTAGAATAATCTTAACACTTTTTCTTCTCCAGTAATGGCAAAATGAAAAGAGCTGACTCATAGAAGATATATTTTTCCAGAGCATACATTTCACATATAGCCTTAGTAAAAGGAATGTGTTGATGAAAAAATACCAACAACAGGACACTATTTACCATAACAAGACAAGATGAGGGTGTTGTTCTTTCTGGTTGTTTTTCTTTTTTTCCCCCTGCAGCAGTCTGATTACCTGCTTTCATTCTCTTGGAATTCTTTTTAAAACATCTAAATCATGAAAAGAATTGTCATATTCTCTCCCATGTCTGATAATTCAGTGGCAACATTATCAGCACCTGGTGCTTTGTTGTTCCTGAGCTCCTGATTACCTCTCAAATCACTTCAAAATTTAATTCTTCCTCAAGTAGCTCATGTGTCTGGGAGACAGCTTTTTATTCACTATTAAACATCTCCCTGTGGTGGACACACAAATGTACTCTTCCTTGCTCTTCTGTAATTGAGTTTTTTATAATGAAAAGGATTCCTTATTTGTTCTTTATCAGACATAGATGTGGTTAATATACTCTCTTCCATGCATCGATACCCTTATAAAATGTGTTCATTTTACTAATCTTCCTAACCTGATTCATCTTTTTCCTGAGCCATGGAAGTATTGTCTTTCTCCGTACACTGCTGGCCTCATGAGTTCCCCTTTGGCTTTAGAGTGTTTCTTATCCAGAGTTCAGTTGTGATTCTGAAGGCTACAGCTTTGTTATATGTCAATCTCAGTTGCTTTCCTGCGGTCTTCATCAAATCATTCTTTTTTCATTATTTTTGAATTTGTTCCTACAATCTGTTCTAGGTCCCACCTAGTGTCAGTTTTCTCATAAGCATCACAAAATTCTTAAAAGACTCCAAGCGCTTTTGACTTCTGACCAATATTCCTGTCCTTATTCTGTATTCCTCAAAGATTATGTATATTTTTTTTCTATGTTTCATCTGCTTTATTTCATTTTGCTCAGTACTTGGTTGTAGCAAGTCATTTTCCTGCAGTACAGAGAGCTTGCTTGCAGCCAGCTCCCCCTCACTTTCCGCTATTCTGCCACTTCTGCATAACTAGTACTTTGTGCAAACTGATTGATACCAAACTATTTTGAGAAACTTGCATATGCTTTTGAATGTTCTCATGAGCAAACAAAATGACCTTGACAGTCTCATCTGTGAATATTATTAATTCTGTCTTTAATGCTCTCATCTGGATCACATGCATCTTCCTTCCTTTCCTTAGGATATCAATCATCCAGGAAAATACTGGCAACTGAAATAATCTTATTTTTACTTCTTCAGAGAACTGATCATGTAATATATGATCAGTGAGCTTCATCAGAATGAGAGAAGTGTTTTTCCAGTACCTCCCCTTAAATGAAAGGCAGGAGTGCAGACAGGACTATAAATCCAGTTTCTACTGACAGCAGAGTTTTCACCAGTAGGCCAAATCCCATTTCATTCTCTGCAGTTACTCCTCCATTCCAAAACAGTGCCAAACTTCCAGCTTCAAGAGACTTGTTTCCTGGTCCTATTGGTTATTTCACAACCGTGATAATCACAATTAAGAGGTTCCTGACTTATGTGAAGTCAAAATGCTAGATGTTCTCATTCTCCAGTATTACTTACAGAGCTCAGGTTATTTACCACAAAAAAAAACCAAAGTGAGTATCTGAACCTCTCATATGCTTTTCAAGTTTCAATTTTTCCTGGTGAAGGGAGCATCAATGTGCACAGCAGCCAATTTGCAGGAACAATTTCCTTAGACTGACCATTGTTCTTCTACATGTCTGACCTGGCTGACTTTGGACATATCTGCTGCAATACAACTACAGGGAATAGGTATTGGTCTACAAAAGTCTAAGGACTGTTTCAAACATAGGCTAGCACAAACTTCTGCACAATACAGTGTGCTATTTACTAACTGAAGAAGTAATTCAATCTGTAATGTAATGTATTAAAATTCTAATCGTACTCCAGTCAGCAAAACGTAAATAGAAAAACAACTAACACAGCTGAAGGAGGAAGGGCAAGTAAATTTAAAGCAAATAATAAGGAATAACATTTATTAAATTTCTGTAAACAAAATCTAACTTAAAATTCATCACTTGGGACCATGTTTAAAGTCAGACTGTTTAAAGAGTGTAAGGTACCTCTGTGATGAATTCACATCAACTGAAAGAACTATGCCCACCTAGAAAGCTGAACCTAGATCTTCAAGTAAATGGAAGTTTCCATACTGAGTTTATTAAAAATTATGTTTAACACTAAAAGTTTGATGACCTGCACACTTGACATAGTGGGGCTTCATTGGAAGCCCAAAGAAGGGAAGTTCAGCGAGGGAAGTCTGTGATCTCTGCACCTGAGAGCATGTGGTCTGTGATCCCTGCAGATTGATCCTGCTGATGCTTCCACAGCTCCCACCAGTGAGACAGAAAGACAGGCATGTTGCCTCACCTGGCTCATTTTGTGTCCTTACAGTGGGACGCCATGGGAAGAGAACCTGTCTTAGAATGGCATCTTAGAGAGCTCTCTGAAGCTGTTCTCTAAATGTGTGAGGTATGATAGTGAATAAAAAAAATAAAGGTTTACGTTTGAAATATATTCAGCAAAGAAAGACCAAAAGACAGATATGTTTCTGGCCAAGGAACATCACAGGATGAGAGACTCACATGTGAAGAGACCAGAGCACCAAACATGTCCTCTCTTGTGTTACATCATTCTACACCAAATCCTGTAATCCACAGAAGTTTTCCAAGCCTCCTTTGGGAGTCATTATCAGAATCTAGCTGTAGGATCTTTGGAATACCCAAACCATCTTCTGCCAAGCCTTCAACTCAGCAAAGAGCAGTGAAGCCAGACCGAGGTGGTCCCTGAGGAGATGGTCTGGAGGGGCCAGCCGGTCTCTGTAGCCCCATCACCCCCGAAGCTGCCTTCTGTGCTGACACCTGGTGGGGGCAGCTGGCTCTTCCAGCCGACAGCTTGTGTCCAGCATAGGAATAGTGGCATTGAGAAAAAAGCCCTGCAAAACTAAGGTCCTTCTTATTTTTCTAACTAGAACTACCTCATGTTACTCGGAGGGAGAGTATTTAGCAGACGGATATACCTTCTCAAAACCAGTTTGTTGACCAGTTGAGCCCATTTCTTTGCAACGGACTTTTCTCAGGGGTTTATGAATTAAGTTTAGCAGATGCGACATCCTGGGAATGTTATTTCCTTGGGGAACTGTTAGTGTGGTAAAACTATACCCTTGTCTTATTCTTGTGTGCTTTGAGGATGATGCTTCAAGCTGAGGACTGGAAAGTTTGTATTTCGGAGATGAAAAAATAACAAAATGTCCTTTATGTCTTTTTTTTTTTTTTTTCCCCTCCTCATGAAATAATCTAAGACTGGGAAACAGATTTTGAGAATTTGTGCTAATATAGCTATTTGAAGGGACTGTGCTGAAGAGGCTGAGTGCTGAAGAGCCCTTCTCCCTTCTCCCAGACCAGAGGATATCCTTCACTCCACAGCATCAGAGAGCACTCTATGCATTTATCGAGTTTTACAGTATTTTGAGGAAGCAATTGGAAAATAAACACAGAAGAATCCATGGTTTTATTTGTTTCTAGTAAGGCTTATTTTTTTGGTGTATCACCCTTATGCATGCACAGCCCCTAGAGAGTATACACTTTCCCTAAGGCAGCATTAATTACAAATAAAAAAGGAAAAGAAAAAATATTTTTAAAAAAGTTTTCTCTAGAGGTGGTGATTCCTGAAAGCATTGTCTGCAATATACAGGAAATATTCACTTTGCATTGGGTCTCGCTAGGTTCCTAACCCATACAAAGCTGTACTTGGGAAAAATGGGAAAATATTTCTAATGACAATTAATAAGCACTATGTCAAATACTGTTTTCCTCTTTTCTATAGCCACACAGAAAGATTTATTGCTAGTGGTGGGATACACAATTTTTAGGAATGTTTTATAAGATCAAAAAGAAATAAGGCAAATATTTTCATGGGTGTCCCTAATTATGCTTCTAATTTTGTGTTTAGCTTTCCAGACAGGAGACTTAAGGATCCTAACAATGGAAATATATGAAACAAAATATTCTCTTTGTCTCCATCATTAATTAAAACACCTCAGTATTAGAAAATGAACATGGCTGTGGTTTTCTGTCCATTTCCTGAATTAAGCAAAAATGAAGTATTATGATGTTTTTTCATCTCAGGCAACAGGCAGAAAGAGTGATTTATTCTTACAGTAGCTTGGATAAAGTCCAGAATGTCTGGTTTCCAGCTCACTATAACAACACTCCAAAAGTCCAGCTGATTTTGATAAGCACTGGTATCTTAATATTTATTTTCCATATAGCCTCATCTGCAGCTCTTTCAATGTTGGAATTATCTCAGTGAAGAGGAAACTTGTTGTTTTGGTGCATAGAAATTAAAAAAATCCATATTTTTTAATTTCTAAACCTGTCTTTGCTGATAAATCAAGCCCAAAGGTAATCCTGTATATTAAAATTCAGGCTAAAACACTGTGTGTTAATGCAGCCAGGAGGTTGTGGGTCCCCTTGTGCTTAGGTGATAATAAATCCAAGTGTAACCCAGGCTATTTGCTGGCAGATGAAAACCTCCCCTTTTGTTCCTCAAGTCCTTCAACTCCAACTTTTATCTATCTTTTCCATTTAGACTGTAAGGTCTTCACTGCAAGGTCCCTCTTCAGCCCCTCTTTGCCTATTGCCAGGGTAAAGCAATGCCAGTCCCAGGAGGGGTCTCTAGGTGCTGCTGTAACACCAGTAATAATAAATGCTGCTGTAACCATTTTTCCAGATATTAAATCAGTACCAGGACTGCCTGTGTCTCCTCTGAAAGAGATGGACAGAAATGTCATGTTTTCAGTTGACCATGGTTCTGACACTGCAGGGCTGGTGTCCAACCCATGCCGCATCCCACCAGTGTGACCAGCTTCCTTCACCTCTACTGGGGCACAAACAGAACTTGCAGCCCATGTTTCAGGTCATTAATGTTTTGACCAAACAGAAGCATGGCACATATATGCCCCTTTGAGACTAATGTATCAGAAAATTTGTCCACAATGTGGCCTCTCTTTGCATCTATTCCCATGTCTCTGAAACTGGCGAGTTCTTTTGAACTTACTATTAAAGGAAGAGGGAAGGTTATTTCCATCAGCTTGCCGTGCATTTGTCTCGTCAGCAGTGTCAGCAAGGGTGACCTCATAAGATCAGTGGTGATACACAAATCCTAACAAGATGAGGCAGGTCAAATACCTCCTGTACTGGTTCTACCTTTCCTTATAACATGCACATCTAGCATCAGTTAGCTCTAGTGCCCTCCACATTACAATTGGAAAATTGTTATTACAGCTCAGCTCTGCTGCAAGGCATTTCCTCCCATGACTTGGAGGTTTAAGAAGCTGCAAATTTTGTACAGCTTCCCTACCACCAATTTATTTTTTAATGCTACACATGTTGTGGAACTGGAGAAACAAAAGCAACACATATCCAAATACAGTGAGAGAGAGATATGATGGGACCCTAACTAGACAGGGAAAAGCAGATATTTGTTTGCCAATTGTGCATTTCCTTCTGTCTACCTTTTATTGAGGTTGAACCATCTTACCTACCTTTGTAGAAGTACTTTGACAACAATGGAGAGAAATAGTATATACAGCCATGTATTAGAGTAGTATACTTATTATTATTACTATTAACTACAGTAAAAATCCAACATTTTTTTTTCTTGTCTCACCATGTGCTGAAGATGTCCTATGATAGACTTACTAAGATGCTGTTAAACCTTCTGACCCCATTCTGCTTTGATGACTGGCCATTTAGTCCACCCAAATAGCAGTGTTCAAAATTATATGAAATGGCAGTTGGTGTTTTATACTGTTAAACTAAGGAGACATTTGGAAAAAAATAACCACAATACCTCAAAGTGGTAATGGCTGGCACATACCCATTGTAAGAGCCAGTCTGAATTCACTCATATAATGTAGTTGTTCTCATTTATGTACTTAAAATGAAATCAGATTATGGAGGTTTCAGGATCAGAGAGAAAACAAAATCACTGTCATGAAAGAAGGGGTCAGTGGAAATCAATGAAAACTAGAGGTACTTATCTTCTTGATGTTTAGGGTAGACTGTTTCTGGGGGTCTGTTGGGAAGACTGTGGAGGTGTTCAAATGCTCATGAAAGCAATTAATTTATGGAGGTATCTCTGAAGTCAAAACTCACCATAAGAATTTTTATTACTGTGGATGGAGCACAAAACATAAAGAAGGCAGCAGACTTTTAAAAAAACCCCAACAAACAACAACAAAACAACAAACAAAACAGCAAAGAATGAACAACAAAAAAAGAAAAAAATCCCACCCAAAACAAGTGGCAGGTAATTAAGCAGGGAAGTAAGAATTTTGCTTTAACTGTTTTGTCCTAATATAAAAAACTGGTGGTGATACAGCAGCCAGAAAATTATTTTTACAGTCTATTTTTCAGTGCAATTTTGGGCATTAAAAACCCAAGCAGAAAACAGAAGATTTGAGGGAAAATTTGTTGTTGGATTGCAATTTTGATATTATCCTTTCCTTCATATTATTGAGGATTCTCAGGAGCAAGAAAATTGACCTACTGGCAGTGTGTGTTCTTACCTTGTTTTTGCAGAGAACTTGCTACTTCTTGAGGGGAAATATAAGAACTCTCATGTCAATAATTATGAAATAATCTGCCCACAAATTTTTTCCTAACTCCTACACCCTCTCCTATGTTCACCTGCTCAGAGAAACAGCATGAAATTTACAGCATTTCCAAAGTTTTCAAAGTTTAATGCAACCAAAAATTCAATGACTCCTAGAATTTCAGTTCCAGTTTGAATTATGTTTAGTTCTTGCCTTTTGCTAATACTTTGCAAGAGTGAATGCTAGTGGTTTAAAAAGCATTAAGCCCATTTCCATACGTGTGGATCATACATATTCTGCCTTGCTTGAATGGTCCCTTGATCTGGTACTGAGTAAGGCAGGAGACAACCTTTGCTTTGCCCTCTCTGAGCTGCCGCCAGACATGGAGGTGCTGGGCGATGGGACGTCTGTAGCTCACTCTGTGCAGCCCGAATTCTGGGTGCCTGGGAGCCTGGTTTATCCATCGGTAGGTGACATTGTCTGCTTGACCCCGCACTATCACCAGAGACACTAATGTGGTACAGTGGCAACCTGGTGCCCACAGTGGGCTCATGCTGCCTTTTCCAAAACACCTTCGGATTCAGCAATCTCTGGTCTCACCCATGGAAAGTAATTTCAGCTTGGAGCTGGCAGTGTGCTCAGTGTAAACCATGGTGCATCAACATCTTCATCTCCTCCCTCGGACACTACTTTGTTTCTCTGACCTCTTTCATGAAAGCATCCTATTTTCTACTTAGAGATTCCTCAGTTCTTGGAACTTCCTTGGCTTGCAATGAGGTTATAATCCTGTAAGGGTGAAATCCTCATTAGTTCCAAGGAAGTCTTCTAGGAGCCAGTGAAGTACTTTGGGGAGAAGGTAGGAGATAAATGAAAATGGTGTTAGCATGACAAAACAATGGTCCTGGTTTTAATAACAATTTGTTTTTTATTCCCCGCAACTGAAGAAGACTCACTGCTCTGTCTCATTTTTCATTAATGGAAGAATATATAATCATAATGTTTATTCTCTCCATGTGTAGTTCTGATTATAAACAGCTACAGAAGAAAAGGCAACAAATCAGACCTCTTCATCCATGTCCGTGAATCTGAAAAGCATGTTCATCTAGATTCCACAAGTGTCTTTTCCTCCCATCCATCACTCCAAGGCAGACACCAAGTACTGGTGTTTACTCAGCTCACTGACGCTGGAGAAGCTGTCTCAAAACTGGTACAAGTCCCTTTCTTCACTGACACCAAAGGCTACAGTCAGTCCCAACTGGCTATTAATTACAGTGATCAGAGAAGGGAAGAGCTCAAAAGAGCTGTGCACTGAAGGCAACCAGGGCAGCACCAGTAAGAAACCCCTTTATACCCATTGAGAGAACTCCAGACTGCCACAAAAAGTTTTCCTGTCTTGTTTGTTGATCAGCAGGACCTGCTCACTCACAAAGGTGGTTTTGCATTCACACCTACATTTGTGAAAGCTGCAGTAATCAGCTCTGTGATAACCTAATATTTTGGAAGGAGAGACTCAGAAGAGGTGTTGCCCTGAGGTCTGTGCCATGCTCAGAGCTGTGTCTATTCATGGAACACATGGACTACCTTTGAACTCTCTTTGTTTGGCTCTTAAATTGGTTCACAAAACAAGTGTGTAGCGTAATTAACGACTCAGCCTTGGCACAGGCACAGAAGTTGATCAGAATGAACACTGAAACCATCCGTCCGGTGAGCAAGATAACTTCAGCCCCTCATCTGTTCAGACAGGGGAACCCACTTATTTGGATTTGTTACCTAATGATTTTACTGGCATGTTAAATTCTTTATCAATTAAGTTAGGTGATAATAGAATTTTGCAGTGTTGTATGCCTAAAGTGGCATCAATGGAAGATGAATTGGTAATTCATGGATTTAAATCTTTGTTTTTTCTTGTTGATATAATTTTAAATAAATTTGAATTTTTCAGCAGTCTGCTATGTGTCAGTGTGGCAGAGGAAGGGAACAGAAGCAGAGCCCTTGCTCTGAAAGTGTTGAGGAAGCACCAAGCAGATCAAGAGCTGACACCTTAGATCTGCAGAGACCACATTTCAAATTAGTCAGAGGTGCAGTCCAGGTACTTTTTAGAGAAGAACATGTAAGTAAAAATTTTGTCTGAAAGCTGACCAGTTCTATTTGGGATACGTTGATGAAGGTGCTGACTTTTGTTTCCGTTTGGGTTATTTTTTAGCATGTTACCTGAGGCTTTGATGTTCTGTCTTTTCTCCATTCAGCAACATGTTTCCTAATCAATAAGAATCACCAAGCTCAGTTATGATCTCATTTACATCTGTGCTTCCCAGTGGTTCCTAGCTAATATGTAAGCCCCAGTGCCTTTCCTGCATCAGTGATTTTTTTGAGTATGGAGGATGCTACAGCTGAGGAGAGGCAGAGGAGCAGCTGGAGCAGTATCAGGCTCTGCAGTCTTAGAGGAGGTGCTGTGGCCATGGAGAGGCTTTACCTTTATGCCTGCAGTGCTGAGAGCCTTTACAGAGACACTGAGTGTGAAATGGGATTTTATTGTGTCCGAGTGAGGAAAAAGGTTTTTCTATGAGTGCAGAAACACTCGTAACAACACTCATAACAGAAATGCTGATTCATGACATCACTTTTCACAGTAAAAACTACTTGCTTATTCACTGTCACACTCAACCCTTGCTACATGATATACTTTTCGTCTTTTAAAATTTATCTACTTCTGCAGTTCCTGTGTTGGTCCCCATGGATTAAAGTGATATAGCTAATAGAGTGTATTAGCAACACTCCAAACTATGGATATTGATCTCTTAAATACTAAAAAAAGCCTTAATCTTAACAGAGCATGGGAAAAGAAAGAGTGAAAGAATGTAAAATCTGAGGTCCCATCTCTTCACCTAAAGGAACAAACAGTGCAAGGCATATAAGGGAAAGAGGAGCTGGAATGTGATAAAGGTGAAAGGAGCCATAAACTCCATTTTTGCTTTTTATGGATGAAAATGTTGCAAAAAACTGTAGCTTTATTAATATTTTACTGGGACCTATGCAATAGAAAATGTTTGTTTAAAGGTCATTTATGGATTTTTTTGATATAGTATCTTGACAGGACCACGACAGAGAGCTCTAATGGTCTGACTGCTGTGCGTAGACTAAGGCTCCAAAGCTGGGTTTCCAGAGGCAAGCTCCAGCACTGGAATTCAGCTAGTGGTGGGGAAAATATCAGGGTCTCTTTCCACCACCTCAGCCCCTCATCTGCTGTGGGGTTTTACGTAAGAGGAGATGACCAAGACCTTGTGGCTTTTCCTGTTGTGTTGTGAACACCCTTGAGGAAAGGAAGTGGTTGGTTTGTCTAGACATATCTCAGGGGGTAGAACATCTAAGAAGCTTAGCTTTTAACCCATTGACAGGGTTATGTTCAGCATGAAGTTTGAAAGTTTTATTAGAACACTGCTTGTGGACTTCTGACTCTTTGCTCACTTCATACAGGAAATATTTCTGCATTTCTTGCAGTTGTCATTTATGTCAGCAAAGATTTTATAATAATAGTTCTCTGATTATTCTTTTTATCGTGATTATTACAACAGAAGGATTCAAACATAGACTGTGCATTTAACTCTTTGCTTTCTGTGCTCTGCATCTTTCAGCATCGCGCATCTGTGAAGAGATTCCTTCACAGTGCTGTGCCACTGGGCCTTTCCTTAAGTTGCCAGTATAGGAGTGTCAGCCTCATCCTCTCTTTAAATTTCTATTTATTGTGGACAGTATCAGTAATCTTGGCTGCATATTTCAAAGAATTTTCTATTTTAAAATGTATATTATCTGTGTGTGCATATATATTCACATATATATATGTATATAACATATATACATATGTTATTCATTAGTCTTTAAGTAAACAAAATTCAGTTTGTTTTACTAGTGTTATTAGGAGGCCAGCAGTATCAATGTTTCTATAAGAACTAGTTACTGGTAATGATATCTGGTTTTGTAAGAAAATGAGGAGTTTTTCACGCTTTTGGTATTCTAGAAATAACTCTGAGCACATTAACACAATGTAAAAAAAGCTGAAAAATGCACAAGGTTGTTTAAAAAAATAACCTCCTAGACATTATTCAGAGAACTAGCATAGATTTGTATTTTTTTTATAAAGAAAATCTCTTAATCTTCTGTAGTCTGGTTTAGTGTTTCAGTGCTTTTTGTAACAAAGGAAGGCAAATATCACAATACTTCTAAGTTATTAAAACTGAGAATAAAGTGTGCTTCAGGGAGACTTCCTTTGGAACAAAGAGAGCATTTTTATCAGATCTGTGACTCCAAAGCAGTGCTGGTTAGCATTTTTTGTGGGCTTGTATTTCACATCTCTGTATCTGCATTTCATGAGTTGAGAGAAAAAAGGCACTTCTCAGCTGCTACCAGTCTCTCTGACACTAGGAGTAAAATGAGGTGTCCATCTGAGAGCTCTCCTTGTGTTCTGGAGGATAAAATTGGTGTCCCCAGAAGTTTAGGATATTCTCTGTGTCAAGAATGTATCTAAAATACGGCATCAGGGCTCACTCTGGAAGGGAAATACTGCTGATGGAAAATTCCTATTGAATCAGAATTCCTATTGAATCAGCAAGTATCTCTCTTTCCTCAAAGAATTTGTGTTTTGACCTAACCCAGCTGTGGATGAGTCAGGTAATCTCAGGCCAAAACCAAGAACTAATTCCCTTTATAGGAGTGTGAATAACTGAAACAGATGAGATAGAGCTCTGTGTGTGTGGATATTGAATCTTCTGTTGAGTAAATGTAAGTACAAGAAGAATATATGGTCTGTTGCTTGAGCGATGACTTGAATACCAGCAAAGGGGCTGCTGAGATTAAAGTGATGCATGGCTAGCGGCCCTGAGTGCCACGCAGAGCTCTGGGGCTCTTCATGAGGCTGATGTTCCTGATGAGGACAGGACCTAAAGTTGCCCACAAAGAAAATTCAGGCAGAAGAGTCACTCTGAGGTTTGAGACATTTTCTCAGATTTCCTCATGAATGAGGAAAGAGTTCAGGTCCTTCTTGGGCAGAGGCAGGGATGGGCTGTGGGTTCCTTCTCAATCGAGGAGCTCTCACACAGCTCAGCCAGCATCTCCTCCACAGGGGTGCCAGGTCTGGCACATGGGTGCCCTTTGCCCAGGCAACTGAGCAGCAGGTCAGCCAAAACCCAGTGAGTTACTACCTACGAGAACCAAATACTCTAGAGGTGAATTCATCCTCTCAGGCAGAGCAATATGTCAGACTACAACTGCTGCCCATGGTGGAAAATGATGTCACCCTGAGGCTGCGGTCTCAGGGGAATGTGGACATTTCCTCGGGTAAGATACCTCGGCCTGCTGAGTGTGGAGTCCCCAGGTGCTCTTTGCAGACTCGTACAGCTCATTTGGAGGTGGATGGACATCCCTCCTCTGCCCCAGGACCAGCCCCGCTGTGCCTAAGCTCCAGACACCCTCATCCTCTTGTGCATCTCGGTGTCTTACAGTCACTTCCTCCCTCAGAGATCATGGCAAGTACTTCTCTTTCCTTTCTTTTAGCTCTCTCCCTCATTACGAAGGTGTTTCTTCAGAGCCACTAGGAAGAGGTTGTTTACAAACATTAATCATGGCAGCTGTGTGACTTGATACACCCAAGAAATAGAAAGTGGAATAGAAGAAACAGGAGCACTCATAGGTTTTGAAACAACACAACATCTTCAGGCAGAGCTCAGTCTAGTCCTGCAGCAGAAAGTGCTTCCCAGCATGGAGAAAATTATTAGCCTTTGACTCCTGCTCACAAGCAGACTAACGACCTCTAGTTTTACTATGTTTATCAGGTGCTACTTGTGATTCATCTTCACTGTGAAAGCTTATTGAATGCAGTTTGAAAAAACCCAATAGATTTCCCATATCCATCCAGACAGTGATCTCTGCAGAGAGCATCAGGTGCCTGCTTAAGCCTACCTTTTCCTGTTTGAATCTATGCTGGGTTTTGCTATTTCTTTGAGAGATAGGAGGGCAGCTGAGGAAATAATCCTGTGGATAAAACTTGAAAATAATCTATTTTTCTCAAATGGTTCAATAGGAAGCTAGTCATATGAAAGCCTGGGAATTAGAGCTAATACCCTTACACCTCTCTGACTCCTTTGGCTTGTGGTGTGTGTTGATGTAAGAGGGAAGAGAATAAGAATCCAGTTATTCTCTATTTCAATAACACTGTATCTAATCACAAGTAGGACATATAGAAGGCACAGAAAAGCCTTGGAGATATGCTGATCAGTCACCTGGTAAAATATAATGACTACATAAAGCTTTACTTGGAATATTCCTTCTGCCTAGTCCATTGCATGTGCTGAGAACTTACTGTAATACATGTAAGGTTTAATTTCCCTCCCTACCTACAAAGTTTTTTTCACCTCCCTACAGTGGGTCAGTCTGTTCAGCCATCCCTCTTTGCTATGCCTCCTGAATCAAACTCCAGACATTTCCCGATACATTTCCTGAATAGATACAGCTGAGCAGACTATCAAATAATGTCAATTTACAAAGTGAAACTATTATAAAACTCTGAAACTTCTTATACAGTGGATGATCATCCTTGTACCCAAGGGATGGTAGAAAGAATTTTCCCTTTTACCCAAAATCTGAATGCTGCGTGTAAGTTTGACTGCAAAGATCACCATGGAAATTCAGCCATAATTTGTAGCCCCTGGGATACAAATGGCATCATGCTATTATTTTCAGAATGCTGCTCTTTGACACCTTCCTGTTTAATGAGTGCATTCTTTTTACAAATCAGGTGTCAAAAAAAGTTCCCAGAATCCATTAAAGATTACACACAGCAAAGAAATTATAGCATTTAACAAATCTGGTTCATTATTCTGGGACCCTACTTTTAAAAACATAATTGTCTTTTGCCTTTATTTCCTGATGTGTCCTTCCACCTTCTGCCAGGGACAACCCAGCACTCAGACATTCAGCCTCTCAGCCACTTCCAAGGTTTCTTTCGTCATTAGCACCTGATTCCTGCCCTTCTGTTGTAGGATATGACCTTTATAATGGTGTTTTCTTTTTTGCCAGGGGCCTTCTGGGAAACAGACTGGGGACTGGTCTGGGTTAAAACACATAATATTATTTATCTTTTGAAAATTAGTTCTAGTTCCTAACTTGGTCTCCAGCAGGAAGCAGCAGTGCAAATGAGGGGAGCATGTGATGCAATAACAGAAACGAAGCACCTGGGAAGAAAAGGGCCAAGAACTATTTAAACTGACTTTGCCACCAGATGCAAAAGCTAAAGAGGAAAATCTGGGCTTTGTGCCTGGACTGACAGAGAGCAATTAGTTTTTGCTTTCCAGAATGCAAGAACCTGGAGCTGCCTGCTCCTTAAACAGTAATGAACTGCTAAATTCCAGAGGATATATAACCCACGGTGTATAACCCATGGAGGAAACACTAGTCAAGACATTTTAGATTAGTGTTTCACAAGTCTTGCTTAGAATGAGAGAATAAGGTGACCTTTTTTTCACAGATTTCCAGAGATTCTAATGAGTAATACTTTATGTTTGTCAAAGACAAACAATATTCTATATAGATTTTCTTAAAATTATTTTCTTTTAATGGTGATAATTGTCTATGAAACTGTACTACATGATAATGAAAAGTATTACCCTTCATCCAGCATTGTAGACTTACTAAATCATTCCATGTTTCTAGCAAATGGGGATGAATCACATGTATCTGTATACACAGACATTATGAGACATGAAACTGCCAAGCAACTTTTCATCTGCCTAGGAGTTCTGCAGAGATCCTTTGTGTCCATCCTGAACAATAAATCCTATTTAGATTTTGATGGGTGGCACTGATTTTGCACTAAAATCTTGTTTTTTCCTGCAAAGTGCAAAATTCCAAACCTGGCAAAAATTAAGGAGTAATGTCTCAGTTCTGTTATTTTCTTGGTACTTGCAAAAAAAAAAAAAAAATGCAACTCTGTTGAAGTCCAGAAAAATCTGTTTTCTAAAGGAAATTTAATCTGCTTATGAAATAGGTCCAGCTGTCAAATTCCACGTGAGTTCCAAACTAAAACAGAGGCATTTTATTTTGAGCAAGAATTAGTTTCATTTTCATAAAAAATAACATTACTGCATTGTTTAGAGCAATACTGCTCGAGATTGACAGCTGACTTTACATAGGAGAATTAATTTATAAAAATTAAACCTGTCTGTTGTGATATTACTGGAACAAGCCATAGATATCAACATGCCTTTAACATTTGCAGCTTACTTTCATTGGCTGTTTCCTGTATCATGGTTACATCTTCCTTTTAAAGAGACAATTTGTTAATTTTATCAGTTGATAGTCTAACACGTATGTGCTATACTTTAGAACAAAGCCTAACTAAGGAAGAAAAAGGAATCACATGAATCCAAAAATAAGAGAGCTACAGTAAATACAAGTTAATACAGCTAGGAAGGAAAATTTCAAATTATGTGGGGGAAGATGTAAACTGATATTTCTAGTGTAGGCACTCTCCTCAGCTCAAACATGGAAACTGAAATGGACATTTAATTCTACACACAGACCACAACTCATTTAATTTCATGGTGCCTCAAGCAGATGGATATGTGCTGTGGTACACACCAGGCTTCCAATGGGGCACATGGTGGGGTTACTGTGACCTTGATCTTTGGGCATACGTGGATCACTTGAATTGGCAAAGGGAAGAAAGTAGACCCCAGTGAGCCTCAGGCTCATTATGCCACTCTCTTCTGCTACGCACATAGTCCAGGGCTGAAAACGCAGCTCGGGATGTGGCCTGGTGAGCAAAAGTAAGTACTGGACGCTCTGTAAGCCTCAGTAAGCTGTGAATTAATGAGTGACCTACAGAAGACTAAGAGAGACTTTCACATCTCAGTTTTCCTCACCTCAAAGAAAATTTACATGACTCTGCTCATTTGGTTAATGGGAAATTGGCTTAGTGGCGTCCTGATTTACTCCCTTCCTTCCTCTGCTACTTCGAGCTTGCCTCAGGCTGGTAGTTAAAAGTCCTGTGAAAACACAGAGGTTGGGTCAGGCCACGGGCATCAGAAAAAAACAGGGAGGGAGAAGAGGCTAGCTCAAGAGTATGAGGACTATTTTGGCAGGTGAAAATGATGCACAGGGGACTGTGGGAGTGACAACAGTCACAGGCATCTCCAATATCCTGATGGAAAGAATACACTATAAAATAGGCAAACCATGACTACTTGCACTAGCTCCTCGTGAAGTAAAAGGATCCCACAATATCTGTTTCTGTCAAGGTGCAAGTTATTGGATAGGTTGAACTTCTCAACTTTGGTGTGATTACATTTAAGAATTCTGCAAACTGGTGAAAACTTGCAATATAATTGGGAAAAAATGGCAGGTATTTTGTAAAACCTTAGGTGGGTAAATTTCTGTATTTGTTCTGCTATTTAAATAAAGAGGAAAACTTCCTTCCCTTTGTGTGTGATGTTGCGAGGAAAAACCAGCACTTATTCTGTGATTGACTCCAAGCAGGTTACAAAATAAATAACCAGTAAAAAGAATAATGTCTTTTTTGGGTAATTTTTTTTTTAAATAAAAGCAGCTTTCAGGACTGCTAAAAGCATGCAAGTTACTGCAATCATCAGTTAGACATGAGAAGTTCAAAATAAATCCCAAATGTGGAATCTAGACCCTGCTGCATATCGAGTAAAGAAACTTTTGACACATGGTCTCAAGTCTGCTGTTCTGTGGGCTGAGTTCATATCTCTGATGTCAACTTCTTCCTATCACAGGCTGTCACCCAAGTGAGTGTGTGAGGGACCTGTGTTGAAGACTGGGTGTCGTCTCACAGTCTTCTCCATGTACACTAATGTGTCAGGCTTTTAATTTTTTGGCACACAGTAATAATAGTTGCTTTCTGGGTTGTCTTTTCCCTTGACATGACTGAGTCAGTCTCCTGGGACCCTATGCTCAGCCATAACCTGCAGCAATATGGCATCCTGAATCAATTCTTTAGGCTTTGAAGGGCCTAAATTCAATTCTTTGCTCTTTGCACAGAGCTTGGGAAGAAGTGGCAGAAAACTTCTTACCGACACAGAGTTCATAAAATAAAGGAAGAAGCACGTTTTCCCATCTCTCCCATGCTTCAAAAATAGGAATCCTTTGTCTTGCCAAATGCATGTACAAATAACCTTGTTATCTGTGCTTTGCACAAATCGGTGTAGACAGCTAAAGATACAAGATTATTTGTTTGTTTTTCTCCAAGGTTCAGTAGATGTTATATAGTCAAAGGCAAATATACTTTCAGGTGTCAACTATCATTGCCAAAAATTTGCATTTATAAAATTAGAGCAGAAGTACTCAGTCAGGGATGTGTAAAATAAAAATATTCACAGGAAAGACCTTGCAGAAGGGAGAAAAGCCAGGGATTTGGTAAAATGTAAGGGAGCCTCTACTAATATTGACGCTGGAAATAACAATGCTTTTGTGGTCGGAATATCAGACACTGGAAGAGAATAGGCTTGCCCATCACAGTATGGCCTGCAAGCTACTGGGGGAATACAGCAATTTGTGTGGACCTCTGCCCATAAGGTACCTCTGAAAAATGCCACCATACAAATGCCTTTTGAGAGACAGAGCCTGTTGCAAGCAGCATTGAGAAGATGACCTTTAGGAGCCCAGATCTCATCAAGGTTCAGTGAGATGCACGCACATGATTTTAAAATTCACTATTTTGATTTTGGAACATGACAAAGTTTATGAATTTTTTACTATTGAGCCCAGCTTTTATCCATGTGGAAGACTTCATCTTGTCATCTGGATAAAACTGCAATTTATGCATCTACAGTAGACAGGAAAGAGTTTACTTTAGCGGCATGGTTCTTTCTGCTCTGTATCAGGGTATGCTTTGTGGTATATTCTACTATCTAAAGGTAAATGGGCTTTTGGAACATTTCCTTATTTTTCTCCCACTTTTTTTTTTTTTTTTAGTGGTTCACTTTGCTATGGTTGAAAATAACTTTCCTTCATGCAAAGATGTAATTCTGTGGCATGAAAATTTTGCTAAGTTTTCCCCCCTCCTATACAGGGACATCATATTTGTGGCAATACCCTTTTGTCTTTCACACTTCCACTCCGTCTTTACTCTAAGGGAGATCTTCTGAATGAAAAGGAACTGGGGTTGGGTTCTTACTGTGCAATGCTACACTTGGTGTAGTGCAGATTTTTCCCGAATATATCCAGTGATCACAGGACTAAAGTACTTAGGAGTGCTGGGTCATTGTAGGCTTTATTTCAGGGTCTGTGCTGAAACTGTTTGAAGCAATTTTTACCAGAGGTCTCAGGGCAGTGTCTTTTGCTTCTGCTGTTGCTTTCATTTATTGGGAGGAAACAGACATTAGGAAAGAGAGACACCTCTAGAGAGAGATTTTTACAGACGCAAAAATACTCATTTCAAGTTGCGAAACTATTCTGTACATAAGAATTATAAGCAATGCTCAAGACCCACTTGGGATCTAACACCGAATGTTAAGATCTATAATCTAGTGCAGAGACAGCACAGACACACAGAAACTATTGGGTAAAAATAACTGCATAAAAAAAAAACTAATTTCCATCTTTCCAGTTTAAAGCCACTGGTCATCTTCCTTTTAAACATTTCAGCTTTCCCTAATGCCTATGATGATATTGTATTCACAGACATGGTTATTCTTCTAAATATCAGGATACTTATTCTAATAGGTTGGAAGCTGGAGACTGCAATGTGCATAAAACAATTTCTTATGCCAAAACATAAATAATATTTAGCTGAACAAACATCTACAGCAACCACTTCAATAAGTACATTTCAGGCATGCAGACATACATGCTTATACAAATTATTTATTTGACCAAATACAAATACCTGTGTTGTATTCATGGGGAGAAACACTGTGGCAATAGCAAGTTTCACTGGGACATTCTGTTTATCTTACAGAGCTATAAAAAAAATCTGAGAGAATGTATGTGGATACCTCCCTGCCTTGACAAGGTATGGCACGTCTCCATGTACCTGAATCCTTTCCAGAAAAGCTCTAAAAGAACTAAGTTAAAGGCTTCTATAGCAGTGTTAAGAATGTAAAATTATTCAGTATCAGATTCCAGTAAAAAAAAAAAAAAAAAAAATTGGAGATAAATGCAGAGTTCTAGGCACTTCAGATTGTGGGCAGGTATATGCTGCTAGGGACCTCATGTATTTGCTAGCCAGCCCTCACCAGAAAGACAGCTCACACAAGGTTTTCAGCCTCTTTCATTAACTTTATGATCTGCTGTATCTGGCACCACTGGTAAAGAAATATTTGAAATTTGAAAATGAAAACGATTAAAAACCAATAGAAACACATCCAATTTCCAAAGTTTTTCACCTGCTTCAGTTTTAGGGAATGCTCTCTATAAAACTTTCTGGGGCAGCAGTATAGTTGTTCAGTGTTGCTGGCTATACTTATGTACCACACAACTGCAGCTATGTACAAACTGGAATGGGAGAGAGTTCATGTTGTGTTATCAATGAACTGCTGTGCTACCTGTGGGCTTGAAACACTTCTGTGACCAAAAAGTAACTTATGGTGGTGGAGGTGGAAGAAGAAGAATACAAAGGAGATAGTATCTGAGGAAGAAGATGCAAAATAGTTGGTACTGTTTATTCCAAATTTATCTATTTGCTGTTTGCAACATTTCCTGAATGTAGTTTTTCCTTATGTCTTTGCAATTTCTGGTGGTGGTGACTCCCTTTAGTCAAGTGAAGGATATTTCTTGCAGCAACAGATGAGTGCTTATTAGAGGGGGGAAAAAAAGGTTATCTGATTGAGATGACCTTTTTGCAGCCTTTAACTACCTGAAGAGACCCTACAAGAAAGATGGAAAGAGGCTACTTACAAGAGCATGTAGTGACAGGACAAGGAGGAATGGCTTCACACTGAAAGCGAATAGGTTTAGATTAGACGTTGGAAGAAATTCTTTGCTATGAGGGTTGTGAGGCTCTAGAACAGGTTGCCCAGAGAAGCTGTGGATAACCCATCCCTAGAATTGTTCAAAGACAGGTTGGATGGGGCTCTGAGCAACCTGGTCTAGTGAAAGGTGTCACTGCCCAAGTCTGGGGTTTGGAACTAGATGATCTGTAAGGTTCCTTCCAACCAAAACCATTCTATGATTTAATCTCCCTGAGATCTACGAGGAACAAGCTGGACTGTCAGCACCCTGTGCATTTAGGGATAGCAGGAACATTAGCAACCCCTTAATTGAGGTGCTGAGAGATAGAAAAGGGGACCAAAGAAAGAAGGGAAAGGGTAACTGACCTGAGCAACATTCAGTGGGACATCTGCCTGTCTTTGCCATGAGGAGCTGGAGTTTCATACACGACAGGGAAGTCAGTTCTGCAAGGCAGACGGTATTGCCCAAAAAGCTGCTGCTGCAATACTCATTGGGCCACCCCTTCCCTTAATCAGCACAAATGTCATACATTTCTTAGCCCTTCTGAGAGTGGGATTCATATTATAACTATTCCTCTATATACTCAGCATATTTGCTTTGTGTTCCCTTTTTGTGTTCACAGCTGGAAAAACCTCAACATCTATTGTTGTTCTTGGCACATTTCCTCTTCCTGATACAGAAAATGCAATATGGTACAACTCAGCACAATGATATATTGGTCTACTTGGGACACAACTCTGGCCTAGAGTTCAGAGATTCTAAAGGTGTCCCTAGTTGGCTTGGTTTTTACTGTGTTTGACCATGACTTTTTTAAAAATCACAAAAAACAATCTGAGCGAAAATGATCTTGTCCTGACAGAGTTCATGGTTCTAAGAGAGAGGAATGAATCTGAGCAGATGATGATCATTAGCAATGTGCTGCCAAAGGGCCACTGTAGCAGCCTCCAGAATGGGACGCAAGGTGCTCACGGAGAAGAATTCCAAAGGGTAGAAATATTCCAGGAGAGATGGTACAAAGCACTATCAAGGACACAACGTTATTCTGTCCTCCTGTGGAACAAAAATAGGAAAATGCCATAACGACTAATCATTCTGGATAGGACACACCTGGAACACCAGAAAATCCAAGAGAAATAAAAAGTGAAAACTGTGCTAGTAACTATCAATGTCTATAAGCCGACTGCCACAAGCAGGGAGTGAAATTATTTTCAAAGAGGAAGGAACAGAAATGGCAAGTAAAATCAATGCTGGCTAAATGCATAAGAACTTAAGTAATGCACTATATCTTTTATGACAAAGGGAGAGAAGTATTCATCAGGAAGAGGATAAATCGCTTAAGACCTATTTGGTGTCGCTTTAATAAAAATGTTAATAGTGATTGTTATTTAAACACACAAATGTGGGGAGTGGGAGGGAAGAGAGATCCCCCAGCACAGCACATATGACTGGAAGGGACCAGGACTGCTTGCTCAGAAAACCACATCTTAGAATATATTTTATAAAGAAAGAGCTAAAGTCTCTCTTAAGGTAATATCTTTCTTTTTTTCTGGGCGGCTATTCCAAAACCTCACTGATCTCATGATACACACCACTTTTGAATTTCTAGCCTGAACTAAATGTAATTTGTTCATTCCATTTGTTCTTCTCCCAATATTGTCATTCAGTTGTCATGGTCAGGGAGGAGCCACATCCCATCTTAGGCTTTGTTTTGCTCTTTGTCTGAGGAAGGCAAGTATCCATCATGTTTTCAGAGCCATATAATGATCCCCAGCTTGAAGGAGCTGGCTTGACAGAACAGAATTGAATGCAGCCCTGTCACTAAGTTGAGGACCCCTGCTAAGTGGTAGAGTGATGATAGTACTTCTGGAATCATTTAGTTCTTCCTGGAGGATGTTATGAGGTAATTAACACATTAAGACTGAATTTGGGCTGTGGTTATTCTGGTCTTCCCTGAGATACTGATATGAGGGGAACCATCAGCAGTCCTTGTGAGGTGACTGAAATCCAGTAGAGAACTTGTTGGCAGGAATTTGATCCACTATCCACATCCAGAGCAGCAGCTCTGTAATACTCAGGAAGGATGCAACATGTCTCTGGGTCAGTGACAAGCCAGTCTTATTGACAGAGACAAATTAAGAAAGAGAAAAAAATGCAGTTCTGCCCTGCTTCTAATTCTGCTTCATATTCCTTCATGGACAGGGGGGAGAAATCAGCAAGGAAGAAACACAGCATTTTCATGACCCTTGGCCTCTTACTATGGACAGGGCTTTTCTGTCTCACACTATCTGCATAGCTACACCATCTAGGCAGAATCAGTCTTTTACTACATGATTTTTCATGAAATAATAAGGTCAGTCTGTCAATTACATCTCAGTTATAACTCTGAGGAAACTCAGATTTTTTCATCTCTATCTCTTGCTAGCAGCAATTTTTGCATTTCCAAAATTTTTGCATTTGGCTGCTAAAAATGCATTCCAAAATCTAGACATAGATACCCAAATAAATACAGGCTCAGACACAGAACTCTAACTTCTTCAGAGAACTGCTGCCAGTTGATGTCTGAGAAAACCAGGCCACTCTTACTTAGCAGTGAGCTCCACATAGAGCAGCCTGGTTTCTCTGATCACCTTTTCCTGTACAGATAAGACCATTGTTAAAGCAACAAAAATATTATTTAAAAGACACAGGATACATGTTACAGATCCTGGATTTTAAAAACCTCTCTCCGAACTGAAACTTAAGTTTTAACTTAAAAAACTGACTCTGTGTATTTGGACTAAGAGTATCAAGCAATATTTTTTTATAAGTCATTTAAAGGGAGAGTTAACCTGTGTTTTTATCCTTTTCCTTTAGCCCCTTTGGGAATGAACAGTATAATATATATACATGGAGAGAAAAGCACAGTAATCTTTGCAGAGAGAAAAACACAGCAATCTCTGTAGAGAGAAAAAACACAACAAGCTTTGCACACCCATGATCTTTTTTTTCTGTTCAGCTATTTATTTTTGGTGATGTCTTATCTAGGTGACAGAAAACACAAAATACAAACAACAGCAAACAGTGCAGAGACTGGCAGCTGTCTGCCTGAAATATGACAAGGCTTGTGCTACCAGCTTTCATTTCTCAACCCCTTATTCAAGTGTCACACACGGAACCTGCATGACTGTGGCAATGGGCAGCTTGCATTCAGACCACCTCCAGAGACTGAGCACCAGGGCTGCAAGTCACCAGGTCCAGAATGGAAAGTCAGGCAGTCAGTCAAATTGTTTCCTTATTGCTTGTTTTTACCCTTTCCGTGTGCTTCCAGCTACTTCTGAATGAGAGGAGAATACAATAATTCTTAAGTAATTTGAGAATAAAACTGAATTAAAATTGCACAGCCATACTCTCAGCTGTTGTGAGAAAAACTTAAGTAATGCACTTTTTTTTCTTTATTTACCATTTTTTTCATTGTATATGTATATCAAATGTCCATTGCTACAGAACTTTTTCCACCGGGGAATATGCATAACCATTTTGGAAAGCTGAAAAGGCAGATGAGAGAACTGGGTTGGCTAACAATTATCATAGAGTCATTCAGGTCAGAAAAGACCTTTAAGGTCATTAATTCCAACTGTTGACCCAGCATTGCCAGATTCACCAGTAATAGTAATATCTAGTAATGCCCCCAAGACAACAACCCTGAGATAAATATCAGCAGAACCTTTCATGTGAAATTTAGTTGTAGACTGACAGCTGAAGAATAGGCTCCCACAGATAAGTGCTGTATTATTCCAAGGAAGTACTTAGATATTTGAATAACTACTTGATGAGTTAACACAAGAACCTATCTGTATTTCCATCACAGGCCTGCCTTGTTTGAATGCAAGTATAGTCTGAGCTGAACTCTAGCCCACAGGATTGGACATTGGCCAAACACTGGATTATGATGGGAAGGAAACCTTAATATAATTCCATCCTTGAACAAATGAAGATGTATGGGCTAAAACTCTGTAAGGTAACTGAGTCAAGCTTCTTCCTCAGCGTGACTGACATCCCCTCCTGCCAGGAACTGTATGCTTTGTAGTCAGTGGGCTGCTAAAGTGCATATTCTTGTGTACTATGCACTTTGGTCACTCTCAGACTCAGCACTGTGGACACAGCCAACAGTGGCTTAATGCTGCACTCGCTGCGAGGCTCCGTGTCTAACACAGAATACCTTCTTATCTATAGATTGTTTCTAAAGACCTTCACACTGATGCCAGCACGGAGAACAGATTGAGTGACTTTAATATTTTCAGATTCTGCTCCTTTAAGCCAGTTGCAGTGTGAAATGCAAATGTACACTATGTTAACTGTTTGATCTCTATTTGCATATCTGGCACAATGGTCAAGGACCGTGGTTCCAAGAACAGCACTATTTTCAGGCTTTGTCTCAGAGCTGTTCAGCATCACTGAGTAGGTGGTGACACTGCATTTATAACATCCAATTACTGTTACCAGTAAACAGCAAGACCCACACAAATGCCTCAGAAAAGCAAAAGAGAATGACTTCTTTCTTAAGAAGCATGACCAACAGGTCAAGGGAGGTGATTCTACCCCTCTTCTCCTCTCTGGTGAGACCCCACCTGAAGTACTGCATCCAGCTCTGGGGTCCTCACCACAGTAAAGACATAGACCTGTTCGAGTGGGTCCAGAGGAGGGTCACAAAGATGGTCAGAGTTCAGCCTGGAGAAGAGAAGGTTCTGGAGAGACCTTACTGCAGCCTTTCAATACTTAAAAGGGGGGTTATAAGAAAGATGGAGACAGACTTTCGAGCAGGGCCTGTTATGATAAGACAAGGGGTAATGGTTTTAAATTAAAATACATAGAGACTAGATATAAGGAAGAAGACTTTTACAATGAGACTGGTTGAACACTGAAACAGGTTACCCAGGGAAGTTGTGGATGAATGCCTCATCCCTGCAAGTGTTCAAGCTCAGATCAATCTAGTTGTCAATAGCAACTTGATCGAGTTGAAGATGTCGCTGATCATTGAAGGAGAGTTGGACAAGAAGACCTGTCCCTTTCAACCCAAACTATTATATGGATTTATGACAATGGCCTGAAAGAAGGCCAGAGAAGTGAGATCTTTTCTCATCTGAAAGGTAGACTAGATTAGTCATACATTGCTGTAATTAAAATAAAACATGTGATTTTCTTCTAGACAACACTTGGACCTGGCTTTTTGCCATGGTTTGGTTAGATTCTTGAAAACATTTTATCACACTGTTGTACTCATGAAAATCTATACAGGACAATCTTTCAAGTTTATAGTACAATCTTCTATGTTTGTGGTAGCAAGTGGCTCTTATAGAGCTGAAACGACATGAAAAATACATGTTTAGAGGAAAAAGCATAAACTGGCAGTCATCTGCTAAACAGAGAAAGCCCCATAGACCTGTGGGCCTGGATAATGCTATGTGAAGAATGAAATATTAAGTTTTGAGGTGAGGATGAAGAACAGGTGGTATTTTATTTATGCATTCTCATGTGCTAACTGATAACTTCTAAACTTAAGTACATAAACATCATTGGCATAGGGAGGAGAGTTTAAAACATCCCTGTGAGATTGCCACTTATGTATTTGCTCCCAACCATCAAACTCATGATTGGCCCCTGATGCACCAGTCAATCGCTTCTTCCAAATCCTTCCAGGCAGCCGCAGCCCATCACAGGGGTTGACTAACCATGATGTGCAGAAGCTCAGGCAAAGCAGCTCCTCCTACAGCCAGTAAACACCAGGATATGCCATTAGTTTGGTGCAAAAATGTTTTTGTCTCAAAAGATTTTTTTTTTATTTTGAATACACCATAATGTAAAAGAATTGCATTAAGTTATTCTGTGTACCTTCTGTACAATCCAGGCTTGTCCTTCAACAGGTCTATAATACCATGAGCAGCTTTAACTGCATCTAAGGAGGTGAATAAAACTTCCTGGCTACCCCTTGTAATGGACTTTTGGTTAGATGACAAAATTACTCTAGCTTTACATTTTCTTTAAGATCAAAAGGTTGTTTTTCTTTTCAGAGTACTTTTGCCTGTCATTGGGAACCTGTCACTGCCTGCTCACAAATCTTTTGTTCTGTACTTATAAGAGAGCTTCAACAGGCAAAACAGACCTGCACAGCTTAGATCACCGGAAGAACCTTTCCTAAATACCTGGTGGATCTGATGATGTAGTTAATGCTGTAAAATGCTGGTGTAAAATGATCATGCCATCCAGTTCTCTCACTCCTAAATTAATATGAACCAGTGGCTCCTTACAGGCCCTAGTTAACAGAGAAGACTCTTAGTAGCTGCCAAACAAAAGCTGTGTTGGTATTGTGGCTGTAAATCCTTTCAAATGATATTATAGAAGGTTTTTTGTGGGAAGAATCACTGGAGGGTGAAGAATGACCAGGAGATGCCTGGAGTGGGGTCAGAGCTGGAGAAATAATGAGTCACTGTAACAACAATACCATTTCTTTCTCTCCTGGCTGCTTTCCCACACAGAAAGCGCAAGTTCAGCACTCGCAGCTCCCAAGACAGCTGCATTTTGTATCAGTAGTATTTCCCTCCAACACTGGAATTTTATTCTGGGAGATGACACCCACTTAATGCCACACAAGTGGTTCAAATGATGAGTCTCTTCTAACTCTGAGCCCTTTTCTGAAAACCTAAAGTGTTACCATGAGGGGAGCAGTGATGACACCATTACATCTGATAGTCAAACTCAAGTGAAGGAAATAACTCAGGTTCTGGATCCCAGCTATTCCAGCCTGCATCATATCCAACTGCATCATATCACTCTCTTAATGAGTTTTTTTTCTTTGAAACCACTAAGGCTTCTGAACCTATTGATGACCCAGCATTTCCCAGCAGGAGGCTGTTAAGAGTTGCGTTTATGCAATGGGAGGAAATACTTTAATCCTTAGTGTGTCATTTCAAGAACAAATAGAAATTATCACTGATAATCCCCATGTTATCTTGATGAAACCTTTAGGGAGATGGGCAGATATGTATTTCACCCATAACTGGGCAATAAAGCTGAAATTGCTTAATAAATTCTGCTTTTGCTCAGTTTAACCTCAGCTTGTTTGGATGCTGCAGCAAGGAATAATTTTGTCTGATTTTGAAATTATGCTCCACAATAAACAGCTTTGGTTTCCAAAAGGGTTGGAATTCACAACTTTCTAGAAATTCTAGTGCTTTCAAAATGTCCTACTTTCTCTAATTCATAAGTCTTGAAGAGTGTTTCTTCACAGATTTTCCTTACATTGCTTCTAATTTCATTTGCAGTACTTTTTTTCATGCTTACTGTATATCTGAAAGTCTGCCTCACAGGTTACCATCCCTTTTCTATAATGGGAATAACATCTGAAGTTGCTCCATTGTCAGTTCTTGCCCCATAGGTCTGGTTTGTCCACACCGCTGGTGCTTGCTCATAATCCTCCACTTGCAAATCCAAGGAAACAGCACTGATCCCGCACTCCAGCAAATCTAAATGTTGGAGTGTTTACTCCTTATAAATGAGTTCAGGAGCAGTGCTGCAGGTTCTGCTCACACATGTGGGAGCTTGCTCTCTTCCAAGGTCCATAATGCAGCATCCTCTGCTCCAGGAGGCGAAAGTTACGGCCCTCAACACCATTGGCCAATGTTTCCAGCTTGGTGGTAAACCATCTAGTAGGTCAACACCACTTCCTCTATAAACAGAGCATATGGCATTGATACTGTGTCCGTGTCCCAAAAGGATGAAACAGTGATCAGGACCAGTGACAATTTACTGCAAGTTGAAGGGTTTAGAGGGGTTTTTTTGCTTTCCTTTTTTTTTCCTTTAAAAGAGAAAGCTGGGTGTGGACTTCTGTCTCCTCTGTCTTGGATCACAGGTAAAATTATCCTGTTTTCAGGGTTTAAATCAGGGGAGTAGCTTTACCTGCTCCTGGGTTATGGAAATGGATCATGGATCTGAAAGTGCCCAGAGGAGAATTTGCTGCCAAGGCTTTGCTGACAGGTGCAGCTACACCAACAGCTTCTTTCTGAACTCTGCAGGTGTCCTGCTAATTTTCAGAGGCTGCTTGATGGTTTACTTTTACTTCATTTAATCTCATTTAATGCTGAAAATCATTTATCTCTATTTAACATAATTCACAGTCTCTTTAACCTGACAGTGGCTACAGACACTCAACTGCCTAATCTTCATATAAAATTCCCAGGTCAGGTTTTATTTAATTTGTATCAGTTTGAATCTTTTTAAGGAACCTGAAGGGAGTTTCAACTGAAATGCCCTTGAGAAAGATAAAATGTCATTTTTGAGAGATAAACTACCCTTTTTTTAAAAACTTTCAAACATTCTACATAGCTCAGTCTTAACAATTTGGTCATACAGTATAAATATGATATTGAAATATTATTACTGAAATTTATATTTCAGTGGATGTTTGTATATTAGAAAACATGTTGGTATTTGCAGAATAAAAGGGAAAAAATAGAAATGAACTTCTGAAATTTCCTCTGACAAAACGCAATAAAATCTGATCATTTTCACTTTTAACCCTGCTATGAATAAGGTCAGTATCCTCTGGGTCAGTTTTGCAGTAGTGACTCCCACTCTTTCTCTTCTCTCTTTGCCAACTGTTTCCCTTTCTTTCTTGGATTCCATAACAGAGCTGGCATTTTTCTTATCTCTGCTAGCCTTTCCCACGTCTAAATACATAATTCCCTCCCTGTAACTCCCCCAATACCGGCTCCTGGCAGTGCATGTACTCTCTAAGTAATAATTCTTGCTGATCTTAGCAAACCATGTTGTTCTTCAGGCTTCTTTGAGTGCTCTCCAGAGCAGAACTGTGTGCTAAGCAACAAAGCTTGTACCAAAGCACTTTTCTATATTCTCTTTCCTATGCTCTGTGTTGCTGTAATAACCAACTAGTCTATGTAAAATGTTAAGTTATTCTCTACTATTTCGGGAGTGGACATGAAGTTTATTTGGTTTTATACAACAGAAATAAACAGATATTTGCACCTGCTCTTTCTCTTTTGCAAAGCGCTTCAATTTCATATTACTATTTTCCTCTTGTTCATTCCTTAAACTCTTAGGACATCATCGAACAACACATTGAACCTCCTCCACACACTTGCTAGAAGCATTTTCTCAGGAGACCTATAAAACTGAAATAGAAAAGTGATCCCAGATCTATTAAGTATAAGAAAGAACTGCCCAGGGATGCATTGCCATTTGCTACCAAATGGGAATTAGTTTAATATTCAGCATTTCTATGACTGTGTTTGTTTGCCAAGATTCTGGAGAACCCGGAAGCTCTTGCCAGAGCTGTGGGAGGCACTGTGCAAGCAAAGGGAAAAAAGACACCCCAAAAGCTAAGTCACACAATAAGTCACTTGCAATCTGCGTAGATATAATTTCTGGAGTAAAAACACTCCTTGTTTTGTCTTACTTCATCAGAATAAAAGGTCAGCTGATACAGAGGATTCTGCCTTCTTCCTGAAGGCAGTGTCTCATAGTACTGGGCATGAACTCATTAGACAAAATATTTGGCTCCTCGTAGTCCAGCCTGAACTGTGAAATCCAACAGTTTATGCTAGCATTTTTGTGATGGCCATCAAGATGACATTAAAAAAGAAATCTGCAAGAAAATTAAGTGGGATAGAAGGGCAGCATTGCCGTGGAAACAAATGTAAGAGTGATATCAAAAGATAGCTGCACTTAGTCATGAGACCAGACTCCACACAGGATAAATTTGCTACCCTGGCTCACAGTTATGACTGTTGGAGGCTGTGGTTTCCTACCTATTCATCAGTAATAATGATGGGAAATGAATGCCACTTACATTTGGCAAACAGCGCTAAGGGATCTAGGAGAGGTACAATGCAAAGTATTTCAACAACTTGGTCTGCTTTGGTGCAGATTGCCACTTATTTCCTTGAGACCCAGACCTACAAAGCTCTAAGTGGGTGCTAAGAACTTTCTTGTTCAGCAAAAGAGAAACTCCTGTTCGTTTAGATTTAGAGGAAGTTTTAGGTGGAAACAAAATCTTTCTTAGCCTTTTTTCCCCTCTTTTCTTTTTTCTGCCCTCTTTGTAAAAGTGTGGATGCTCTACTCTAACCAGCTTTCTTCTGTGAAAAAGAAAAGTTGAGAAAGGTTTTCTACACATACAAGTCTATTAGTGGCTGAGTGCAAGTTTTCTTGAAAGAGCAAACTTCACAAAAGGTTTGCATCCGCAGGTTAACTCTCATTAGATGTTTAAGCCTGTCAAGTCGGCAGACACAAAACTAGAGTTAGCAAGCCATTTCCTCTTCCATTTCTATCTCCTTAACCTTTGACAGATGACCTAGCTGGAGTAAAAACATAGTAGCATAAATGTGTATGAAACAAGAAGGAAAGGGTAGAGAAGATTACTACCTTCACATCTCTAGGGCAGTCCATAATAATACACACAGCAATGGCAGGGTATTATTGAGAGCCCTGCACACACTCTGCCTCAGTCAACTTGTCTTGCTTAAGGTATGGAGCAAAACAGAGAAAGGTTTGGAGGTGCAAAAAAGCCACTGACAAGATGCTTCAATTTCTGACATTCCTCAACTTCTGAGATAAGCACTGAACCACTTTTTGTCTATCAAATTCTCAACCGTTTTACGTGCAGCCATCGTTATCTACTTTTGAGACTAAATGTAGGAATCAATCAGTATTTTAATGTAGATAATCATCACTAGGTATTTTATTTGTATGTGTTAGTTAATCATTTTAACAGAAAACTGATTTAGTTTAGAAGATACCTGGAGCCTACTTAGGTAGGTGATGTGGTCAGCTTTTCTAGAAGAGGTGAAATAAAACATTGGAATCAGTGTGGCTAGATTACATTCATCCACTAATTTCAGTACAAACACCATTTCATCCTCATTTCTATAGTAATAAATACACTGATTATTTTACTAAGCGTTATTTAAAAAACAATTTGAAGAAAAAAAAATAACCAGGAGAATATTTGTACTGTGTTTATGGAGTTACTCAGGAATGAACTTACTGCAGTATTTCACTTGCCAGAATTCTTTCCTTAGGTATTTAATAATTTCTCTGACTAGTTGTTCAGGGAATATAGATCAGACTTAAATATAATTTAAGAAATCACTGAGAAAGCAGAATTTTAATTGTAATCCAATTCTTTTACCCCACAAAATCAAGAATCCTTTTTGCAAAGATATTGCGTTCAAAACCTAAGTATTCCATAAGGGGATCTGGGCTTATTTAACCCAGCCTTCTAAATTGAATAATATAAACCTCTCCCACTTCTCTGACAAAGGGGTAGCCTAAGGGAGAGTTTGCTGTGACAGTGTAAGGTAATTAAAATCACAACACAAGATGACACCTTACTTTCCATGGGACATGGAATTGATTTAGCAATTGGTCTGGATGCACTGCTGTAAAAACAGATCTTTAAAGCATGATGAGGAGTCCTCGAGTTAGCATAGGTGTCCTTACCACAGGAAAATGATTAGCTGGATAACTTCCTTGGCTATTTCTCTGCGTTGTGCAATGTTTGGTTAGAACAGATAAAATATGATTGCTTAGCAGCTGCAGTTATTTAACCTACAGGATTTATTGTATTTGAAAAATGGAGTCAGTTCTCTGCAGGGAACATGCAGTTACTTAGAAATACATGTGAAATATTTAGGGTGAAGTAACCAATCTGGAACAGTAAACATTTCATTTCTGTAGCTTAGTCCTTGGTCAGTAACTGCACTTTGTTTCACAGGCAATTTTAAGGATTATTTTATATTACAAGCACTATAGAATAAAAACCTGAAAACGTTCAAAAGAGGCTGGTGCTGAAGGTGTTCATTGCAGAAATACAAGTGAAACAACTGTGATTTACCCTACCAGTGGATCATGCTGGTAATAACAGTACTATCTCCAGAGAAGTAACAGAACAGAACCATTCCAAGAAACAGTTATGAAGAGCAAGATTAAAGGACATATACAAGAAATTCTGTGCACTTGTCAGTGGCTGCTCTACAGCTGTGTTCAAAATTTAGGTCCTCAGATTTCCAGCTAAAACTGAAGATTACAAATTTTGTAGTTACCCACATTTTTTTCTCCAAAGACCTTAAGTGAATAAAGTTCTTTCAAACAAGGTCAGAAGTAAACCAACATCTCACTCATAACTACCCTGGTGAGATTTACCAAGTTGTCATTTTTTCATGCCTCATGATCACCTGAACACTGGTATTCTTAGAGCACGTACACCAAAAAGCCTTGCACACACAGGGCCCATGGGAGATGGGAGATGAATCAGATACTGGAATATGACTGTAAAGCTGAGTTTTTTTCTTAAGAGGCAGAGATTTAGATGGCAGATAGTCAAGTTTTTCATACAAAATGTTCCCTGATGCAGGTTACTGTAATCCAGTTCTCTCTCTTTTTCGTATATTCCATTGGAATATAGTCATGTTTGGTAACATCTTTGTCTTTCAATGAATACAGTTACAAATAGGCTACATTGCAAGACTACAGTGTTTAAGAAGAATGTGTTGGTTCATAATGTCTCAGCAGAGGAAAGAACTGAGTGTGGGTCTTCACATCTACCTAAGGTCTGTAACCATTGAGCTCATGGATGAAACAATAGGAGCAATGTTATTTAGTACAGACTTCCCTGCAAGGAAGAGTTCAGGGTGGTGACTACTAACTGGAATGATAGGCCAGTACTCTTCCGAGACTTAATTAAGCCCCATTGTCCCATTTGCAGATCACTTTGTACTGGCTACCTTAAGGACCAACTACGATAGATGCTACTTGCTGGGAGTTAACCTTCCCCACGTACAACTTAGAGGCCTTAAGAATATCATTGGAGTTTATGAATTTCTACATTTCAACTGTGGTGAGTCTGATTAAGTATGCTTGAATTTATTTTTTCTTTTGCTTGGTGAATCATCTTTAACTAATAATGCAGATTTTGAACACAACTGAACTTTTTCTGCACACTTCAAAGCTTCTGCTGGCACCCAGACAAGCACACATCATGGTATTGGCACCCTGCTGCCATCAGGAGGTTGGGACATGCAAACTCCCCCAACGGCAACGATCAAGAGTGCTCCCACACTTGCTCAGCCCTTGATTGTAACATGTTTGTGTTGTCTCTCTAGAAACTATCTAAATCAGCTTCTAAATGCTCTCAAATTCTTTTTTCTGGGGAGCAGAATACCGATGGTGCCTCTGAAAGGCAAGCCTCCCATGGAATGCTGTATGTCAGCCTGGCACGGGGCCCTTCAGCCAGAAATATTTCTTGCTTGTTTGTCTTAAGCCTTTATGTGGGCTTTTTACAGCTTGAAATAATGTTTTCTACCAGTTCAGGTAGAATATCCTTGTAAATATTTATTTATCTGTTAAATACAACAATGAGATCTGGGGTCAAATGCTACAGATAAAAAGGAGATTGAACTAGCATGCACAGAGATGCACCTAATACCTCTAAGTAAATGTCATGTTCATGGGACTCGGGGTGAAATGGCATTAACCAGAGGAATGTCTTCTCTCATGTCTTCCCAATCATCCACTGTTTCTTTCTAAACTGATATTCTCGCTATTCTCTTTCTTAGTGACTCTGTACATAGGCAGAGACTTTTCATTGTACAGGCGCACCCTCAGCAGAATTTCTTCACGTGGGCTACTTGCAGATAACATTTCGCTAAGGATATGGTTCAGGTTTTCAGGTGACCCATCCAGATGACCAGTGCCAATTTGTAGCTGGCAAGGATCTTTTCACAGCAGTACTGTGACAGCAGTCCATGTGAGATGTCACAAACATCACAAACAGTTGCCATGGTTAAGCAACTAGGCCTTGTGTTGGGTGCATTCATTACAGCCTAACAGCGCTGTACCTCGCTAAATGATAGGCAAAATTGGTCACCCACTATGTGGCGTTAACAGGTCATGATCAAGGCTCATAGTACATTTTCATGGATATGAAGTATTTATTTCTTCAGCATAACTGCATATGACACAAATATCCATCACATGAAAAGAGGAATGTAATTTGTCTGCTTAAAAATAACCTCAAAGTCTCTGGGAGCTCTGAAGATAAACTCCTTGGTATTTCTAACAGCCTGGAAGGAGAGGAGAAAAAATTTCTGTTGTGGTATAATTGGAGTCTTGTCTCTTTGAATCCTATTTTGAAACTGTTGCGCTTCAGGACCCAGCGAATGTGGGCTTTGGTGGCATGGCACATGACTGTGCAAGCAGGGAGCCTGTGGAGTGTGTAGGGAAGGTTTTGGGGAGAGCAAAGCAGGGTCAGGAAGGGGGATACATCAGTGGCTGGGGCCAGTGCTCACCATGCTTGTTTGGGTGGGAAGCAGCACATCTCACAGAGTTCCTGCTCTGGAAAGGAGAAATACAGGCCAGCCCAGCACTTGGGAAGGTTTCCAAGTCCCTGAGGACTGTTAGGCAGGCACAACACATGAAGTTGTGTGTATAGCTCGGGAACTGGACACCTAAATACTTCCGAGGTTCTTGCTGTATTATAATGTGCAGGTCTGGTCTCACAGAAAACTGGCTTTTCTGCAAGATGAGGGAATTTTTATTTCGAAGCAGTTCAGCGTTTATGAATTGTAATAAGCAATGATATAAATCTTTTTTAATGATTTTCAAATTGAGTTATATTTTGTATTTTTAAAAACTTCTTAGTCAAGATTGATGAGTATAATTTCCTTTTCTGTTTTCTAGTAATCAGTGAAATGGTATCTCATTTATTGTGGAGTATGTCAGCTCTGTGTGGCACTGGAATCAAAATGGATTAAAGAACAAATTGTATCAGGGACAGGGTAATGTCTGCTCCATAGCAGAAATTCAGATAGTTGTCCCACAGTGCCACAGTGCCACGTGACTTCTCTGTCCAAATCCAGCCCAGCATGTTTCAAACTTTGTTTCTACTAACACCTAAGAAGATCACTTCCTCAACCCAATCTGCTGCCAAACGCCAGTGAAACAGAAACGGTACCACATGGGCTGAGTTTCATGGCACTGTGACAGCAGGACCTGGGATATCTGATGGACATCCATCTCTAAAAGTGAATTTATCCCCCTTTTGAGCCATGAAAATGCTTTCTCAAAAACCTTACTGAGAAAGAATGATTTTACAGACAGAATGGTTGTATTTTTTGGGACCATACATTACATCTTTTTGAGTCAACAATCCAAAGAAAAAGAGAAAGTGGACAGTCCTCAGGAAAATTCAAGTGACTTTTAAACTTGGAAAGAAACCCTTATTACAAGAAATAAGCTATTCCAGCATTTTTCCTGGTTGTTACGTTTTAAGAACATTTCCTGATTTAATTGGCATTGCTAACTGGTTTTCATTTTTTTACCAAATGTGTGGGAAGAGTTATTAAATAGTGTATTTTAATAGTAAAGGCAGTAAAGTATGAGCTGAGTTATATATGCTAAAAGAGCGCAAAGCAAAATTTTAGGGTAAGCAAACTAATGGAGTGAAACTAGCACATTTTTCTGAAAGATGCTATTGTCATATCTGGCTGTGGTAGGGCACACCAGAAATTAAAACTGATGAAGCAAATAGAAACATCAAATTAGCTAAGAAGGTTTTAAGGCCAAATCCTATGGGATCCCCAAGAATTTCAATGAATATTACCTGGAAAAAGGCTGGAGGGTTAGACTTTTGATAATACAGATATGGTGGGATGCTTCTGGGTTAGTTTTATGAAACACCATAAATCAGTGGACTATAAAATGAGGAGTGCATAATAAAAGCTAACTCAAACACTTTATAAACCAATTTTTCTATTTTAACTTTGGGGGAAAATGTGACTTCAGAAGTGAAGGAGCCATCTATGTTTCCTCCAAATAGCTCTAACTAGGCAGTATTTTATGTAGTAAACTAAACTGGAGACAATGGTTCCTTTCACATTACAGTGTATTAATAAACTTTAGTTTGAAAAAATAGATGTTTGCTTCCACGATTATAACTTTGCAGGAATAGCCTATTATCCACATTAAGATTTCCAAACCCACTTTATGTGAATAAAAAAATGAATACGAGTGAGCTCATGTATATGCTTATACATTTCTCAGTGTAATTCGTGTTCTATACATCCATCTTTTAGATGAAAAACCTTTAGGAACCAGGTCTTTTGCTAAATATCAAAGAAGATGTTCATCTAAATTAAAAAGGACAGTCTTGTGCAACAAGAGTAACTGCTGAGGAGATTTAGCTTTGGAAAAATAGTGTGGCTGTTTATGCAGCTTGTAAAAAGTTGGTGAGATTTTATTTTTTGAAACAGAGTTGAGGTACAGGAATGGGTCAATGATATGTGAAGATAATTCCACTGCCTTCAAATATTGCACAGTATCTTTGCTTTCCATTATACTAAATTCCAAACCTATGTGTTTAAAGGCAAAGAATCCAAATATTTAATGCAGAGAAGAAAAAAAAAGTATGTAATAAGTCTAAATATAAAATAAAATTGCAGTGACATAGAAAACACTTGGCTAAATAAACTATGTCCATCTTTCTTCAGATGGACCAGCTTTGCCTTGCTGTGCTGAGATCTATCTGGACATGACTGTAGTCGTGCTAAAAACTACCTATTTGAGAGGCTGGTTTTCTTGGCATTCGGTACCAAAATTGCCCAAACTGAAGTTTGCCTGATTTCAAAGTCTTTCTCTTTTGTTTTAGTCAAACCAGTTAGGTTTGACTAAATTGACTATGATTCAACTTGCAAGTAACTTTCACTAACTTTGTGAGAGCTACATGTCTAACCATGCTACAGGAGATGGCTTCTCTTTCCTGCTTTGCACTGTGATCATGAAAGGACCTTCCTTGTTCATGGGACAGCCTAAGTAGAACTGACAATCCATCACCTGAGAGATTGTGACTCGAGGCTCAGCTATGTGCTGGGGATCAAGATGTCCCCAGTTTTCCTGTTGATGGGATTTCCTAGCTCATGTGCAGCGTCAAGAAAATGCAGCTTCACAATATTTTTAAAGTCACTTCAGGCCAGCAGCAGCCTTGGTGACTTGGAGGCTGGTACCTCCAGGCTGAAAGCCCTGGGCTTACAACACAGAGATGGATAATATGGATCTGCAGGAATCTGTGCACCTGCAGAAGCTGAAACTCTTTATGTTCACTTATCCACTCAACTTTAGCACCAATGCCTCAGATAAAGGGCACTTGTCTGTAGATTAAGCATCCCTAATAACTGTGTTAACTGCGGACATATAAGCACCCTGAAAGGACTCGTAGGCCTTGCAGATCTTCACATGATATAGCACTGGGTTTTGCCTGTCTTTCTTTGTGACTTCTCAGTCAAATGAACATACTAATTTTTCATCTGTCAGGTTTCCAATATTTTTCATTGATATGAAAAGTATATAGGTACAGGGCATACATGAAATCTCTGACTAGGCTTTGTCAAAGCATTACAAAAGAAACAAACCATGTTGAGAAATATCAGCCTGAGTGAAAGTGACTGTTTAGTGAGAACATACTTCTCTGTACACTTCAGAGGCAAGAAAAGAACTAAGCCTTTTGCTTCCTTGCTTTACGGACTTTCTGGTTGGACTTGATTACTCTTGAACTTTTTTACTAAAAATGATACATTTGAAAGGCAATTCAATCTTATAATATCAGTCTGTCATTAAAACATGATATTTAGACTTTTATTTCTGTTCCAGCTCAGCAACAGAGGAAACTATTTGGCTTCTCTTTCCTTCTTGGCACAATGATCATGAAAGGACCTCCCTTGTTCTCAGGACAGCATAAGTAGAACCAACAACACATCACCTATGAGACTTTGGGATTAACCAAAGGACAGAAATTTTGGGGTATGACAAGCAGCACTGCTTACCAGGCCTGCATTTCACACGTACTGAGTGCTCTGATTGCTTCCCATAAGTTCCTTACTGTGTGGCTTCTATAGGATGAATTCCATCAGTTTGTGGTTTACTCTTGCGTTGGTCATTCTCAACCATCAATGCATTTGTGAACCTCCCTGTTGTTTTATTAGCATGACTGGATCCCCATGAACCCAAATCTCTGGCCTTTCCCATAATCTGCTACAAGGCCACCCTGTAAGAGCTTTCTGATTCAGCTCATGTGCAGGGAAGCAACGCAAGAACCATTACTCAACATGTAAGGTGTATATGTATTTTCTCATGCTACTCTCCACCCATCCCAGCCACTAACCAGATATTAGGTGTGACAGAAGACATCTCATCAGACACGGGTAAATGTGATAGACCATTCATCTTCTTTGTTGTTGCTGTAGCATTTATAGCTTTCCTTTTTTTCAGCAGTGCCAAAAAATATTAGCTAAAAGGTAAAAAGCCAAGAAGTCAGTACGAGAAAACATCCCTGCTGGATGATGACAAGGACTAATTCAGTACAGCAGCATCTCCATTACCTGAAAGGACTGAGATTGTGGGTGCCATGACAGAGACCTTGAGGGTTACACCATGCTCATCTCAGTCCCATTTCTGAGATTTTGTGACATGGCAGCAGAGTTGGACATAAACAGGGAGAATAAAAACAACCAGCACCTAAGGACAAAAGTTATTAAATAAGAGATTAAAACCAGCCTGTTTATCCTGGTTGATTTTTCAGAAATATTTAAAGCTAATTGTATCATTATGAATAGAATGATAATGTTTTTATGTGGTACTTTTTCTGGATTGCCTTCCAGTTGGATGATAGGTGTGTATTAAATCCAGCTTCAGTCCCAGCCCTTCCCTCCCTTCCCCCCATCAGCAAACTATCACCCTTACTTAACATGGCTTTGTGGCCTCTTGTGGTACAGCTCCCCTAACTGAGCTGACAGACCTATCCATCCTTGCAATCTTCACCAGGAAGTCTGCTACATCAATTCTCCTTCTCTTCCATGTATACAAATATATATATATATATTTATATATTTATATGTATATATGTGGTATGAGCCATTGATTGTATTTCAGTCCTCATGAAGAGGCCAAATGACAGTGCTTGGATCTTTTAAAATTGCATATTTTTTAGTCAACTGTGTGCAGGGCTGCCAGTTAGATGCACTTGAAATTTCAGCTTTCCTCAAAGGGATCTGCTCTTTGCTTCCCAGCTTTGGACCGGGAGCTAATTCCATCAACTAACCTTCAAGATCAAAAATGTTCTGGTACTGAGTCTTACTGGAACTGGAAGGAGCAAGTGAAAGGCTGTGTATTGAAGGAATCCAAACTATTCAGTATGTCAACACTGTTTGAAGAGCTATGTGTGCGTCATGTTCTTGTTTGCAAGCTAATTAGATTGCTTGTTTTGAAAGATGGATTAATGAATTAATCACAGGGTGCGGCAAATGTTTATTTTTTGGTATTCTGAGACCATGATATGAAGGGTTTTATTTTTTTACACGTATGATTCATTTCAGAACTGGAAAACACATAAAGTAGAAATGCAAAAATGATAACTATGTTAAAAATGGAAATTATAATCACTACCATCTTTGGCACAGCAAGCTTTCTTTCATGTTATCTAAAACTGTAGATAGTGCAAGCAACCATGGAAAGAGGGAATGATATGGAAGCTTTCTAGTTAATAAATCAAAGCTGAATGGAAAAGGGTGTGGTTTTGATTACACAAAATGCCAGACAGGTTTCTGGTTTGCAAATCTGAAAACAGGGGTGGTTCACATCTTGATAATTTCTCATACTGCAGCATTTATGGAATTTATACTATTTCTTTTCTTTACTCAAATTAATTAATTTTTGGGCAAATCCCATTGTTACAAAATTCCCTGCCCCAAATTTATAGATTCAAAGGCAGAAGATAGCAGAGACTGGGATCTGGCCCAGCCTTTGCTCTGTCTCCACTAGATTCTGCATATATGGAGACACTCATTTATGTCCAGTTCTCAAAGTTGGGTATTTATATGTGCATTTTTCACTTATTTTCCTCTTTTTCAGCTTTCCCATTGTAGACAGCTGCCCACCTAACAGGCAGAATTCTTCACATTCTTTTCTTGGTGATCTAACCTGCTGAGCACTGTATGGTGAGATCCTGGCACCTGGCACACAAGAAGGGAAAGAGTCCTAATGTTAGGCAATGCCAAATTATGGGATTCTGAGCAGGACATTTTGCATGAATTGTAAACCATCTGGTCTTCAACCACTTTGAAAATGAGAGGTGGAACCAGATTTTCAAAGATATTTACCTTAATAAACAAAGATAGATAGAAAGGTCCAAGGATAAGTTGCCCTAGACACTTCCTAAAAGTGCCTGGGAAATTCCCACTTTATCAATAGGAGTTAGGCAGCCGGGTACTTATTAAAATCCCACAAATCAAACACCTTTGTAAATGCAGTCTTTGTTTCTTGATCCCTTCTGTTTTCACCTTTGCTGTACAAATACTCTCTGTTCAGACACAGTATTGTGCAGTTCTTTATGCAGCAAGCTAGTTTCGGTTCTTCTTCATTACTAAAACTGAAGAAATGACAGAGACCAAAGTACAGATTTCAAACTCTCCATTACTAGTAAAGGGGACATTATACAGGCCAAACATATGCATTAAGGTAGTGCACTGAGTCAAGGCAGAGTTTCATACCTGTTGATTAGGAAAATAAGCATTTTTCTTGAATGTTAACTAACTGTTAAATAGAAATTTAGCAGAAAAAAACCACACAGGAAGTCTGAGCCCTAATTATGTTTCGGAGCATGACTATGCAAGTGTCTAAAAAGGACATTATCAAACCTACTCCTAATGGAATAAGTTTGAACATAGAGAATGAATGCTACCGATAATCTATACCACTGCTGGGTGTGCATTTATTGCCATTTCTTTTCCCATTTGCTTAGTTTGAAAGCAGTAACGTAGGGAAAGAGCTGTCACAGTCATTCAGCAGTTGCAAAAAGTCATGCTTTAGTGGGTTTTATGGAGCATTCACTGCTGCTGAGATTTATTGCACCAGCTGGAAAACAAAATTGTTACTATGTTTTCAGGTGTCTGAAGGTGAAAAAGACTACCCTTTAGACTTGTTGGCCATTTGAGTGATGCATTTCAAAGCTCTATTAATACTCTGTGCTCCCACCTGAGAGTCCAGATAGCCAAATTTTCTATTTCTTTTGCTATTTATATGTTGGCTGGTGTATGATAGTGCTGTAATAAAACCATGTGGTCAAGTTTATCATGTAGTGCTCAAGGAATGTAAATCATTGTCTCTCCCTACAGCCACCTCCTCATCCCCATTCAGAGTGATACCCCCAGCCCTGTGTCCCTCCCCAGGCCCTGTTCACGTACCCTCAGCCCATGTCTCCAGCAATGAGCTGCTTGTAGCTCTGCACAACATTAAGACAGATGTCCTCCTCAGATCAAAGCAAGGCTCCCAGCACAGGCTGTGACTTGCACTGGGAATAGGGATTTCCCCAGCCAATGGCAATGGGAAGAGCCCTCTGTACCCAGAAGGATGGACTCCGTCGTATCCTTAGTTTTTCTGTGAAGTTCTCAGAAACTTATTTACATTTTCAGCATTACTTCACTTGAGACAGTCATTCATACTCACAGCAAAGTTTGAGCTGAAAGGAGTTTGGAGTTCATTTGGCTAATAAGCACTGACAACACGGTCGGGTCTGGCAGTTCCTGGTTTTTTCATGAACATGGCAGAGGCTGTTCAAGTGGGCAAAGCAGGAGGAAGTGCAGTGAGTCACAGAAGGCTCTCCCCTCCTCCCTCCAGCTTAGTATTCCTTAGGCAGGGAATGAACATTGCTGCACAACTTGCAAAAATATCTCTTGTGATCAGGAGAGAGTGTGTAAGAGCTATGACTACCTTATTTTCCCCTGATTTACCTTTCTCAAGTGCTTAAGATATGACCCATTTCTTTTCTCTCCACAAAGCCATCCGAGCTGTTTCTCAGTGGCTTCTTCACAGAGCTGAGGGTTTCATCAATAAATAGTTCAAGGGCATTTTGAGGCTATGAGGTCTGGAGCCTCACCCCCTGCAGCTGAGGCTCAGCACACTCCTCCCTAACACTTTATGGGCTGAAATCAGAAAGCAATTTTTGAGAAATCAGATTTCTCAAAACTGAGAAAAAAGAAAACTTCCATATTAAATGCGACTGAGTGCTCACTGTTGTATTCAAAGGCATTCATGTCTGCTGGGGATAGAAAAACTGCAGGTGCCTCTTCAAAAAATGAGGCAATAAAGAGTTGGATGACTCTCTGTCAGCTCTATTGCAATAGGTTTGGAAAGAGCTTCTTTATTTTATATCTGGAGATCAAGAACAGCTTCCCATCAGCATAACTGCAAAGTCTGTAATCTTTTTTCAGTACCAGATTAAAGAAGAAAATATAAAATTAGAAAATAGAATAAGGTGAGCTCTACTTCAGTGACACGTTTATTTTTTTTAGTCTTTCTGGCTTTAAGAAGTTTTATGATAATTAGAACTTACTTGATTCATACTTTGCTGTTTTATTTTAGTACTGCTTAAGTTAATTCACACTAGAAGAATGCAAAATAGCTATTATGAGACCAGTTAAGGAACCCATTTTAATTGCCAGTACAAAAGTTACACTTAGGTGTAACACATATAATATAGCAGAAGGAAGAATATCCAAGCTATCTGATGACATTAAACCATACTAAAGAGATTTTAAATTTCTTCCTTCAATATAAACTGATCTCTAATTATCTGAACATTGCTTTAGATTTAAAAACTCTTTACAAAGTTGGAAGCAACAAACCCTGATAAAACCTAATCAAGAAAATGCCTTTAATATTAAAACAGATATTTTCCAGTGTTTTATAGAATAGGCTTCATAGTAGTTTTAGTTCTAATCCTATTTGAAGACATATTGGAGTAAAGCAGTAAGTTAGTTGCCCCACTAGAGCACGCAATCCTTCACATCATACATCCAGCAACTCTACAGGCACTGAAATAAAGTTTGGAAATTTTTTGTTTAGCCTTTGCTTATTTGCCTCCACCCACTGATGAACACTGGCAAAGCAGAGCCTGGGTAAGGCAGATACACGTGCTGCTGCAAGAGAATGCTGCTCTGTGCCAGACCATGTTTCTGCCCTTAAAGGAGGTTATTGAAGTTTTTGGACTTGCTCCAGCTCTTGTTGAAATCATGGTAGGGTCCCTTTGGCTGGTACAGGGGGCATTGTACAGGTTCCTTGCTCTCCAGTGCAGCAGCCTGGATCCATGAGAGAGAGTAAATACAATTTGTCATAACTGTTTTTCTCATGAGACTACCCTCCCCCTTTCAGGGATAAAGAGGAAAAAAGCCTTGCTAGTTGTGCTGCTTTCTACTGGAGGCATTTTTATAAAATATTCTTCTTTAACATCAGTAAAACCTAAGATTCTTTCTTGTTGAAAATTACTGTGAGGATGGAAAGCTCTTTTGTGCTTTGGTAATGCCAGTAAATGCCTTTACTCTCTTGACTCTTTAAATAGCTTTATTAGTATAATCTATTCTCTTTATCTTGCTTCCCACACACAGAAAAAAGTATCCCATAGACAATAGCGTTCATAAGCATTTATTAGACACTGTGAGTTTCAGTACTGCATTTCACACAGCTTTTAAAAATGTAAACAGGCATTGCCATCTTAAAAAAGATTAAAAAAGATGCTGCAAACTTCCTGAGTAGTACACTCCCTCCAAGAAAGCTCACTGAGCAAAACCATTGTAATTCAGCTGGCAGATATATTAAAGAATTTAACTTGTGGTTAATATATTAAGGGGCTTAACGAGGATTCGGCCTGAGAAAATAATAAGGCTAAATAATACTGTATGGTCACCAGCTCGAAGTTCAGCCCGACCGAATCAGACAATGCGATGTGCTGTGAGCTGAAACTGCTTTCAAAACCCTCCACACACAGGCAGTTAGGCACCTAATCCTATTTGTCTGGAAGACATCAGTTTTGCCCATACTCATCTGAAATTATGGTCAGTGCTGCCAGTACAAAGCGAACCTTCATTAAAAGTGACTTATTTCCACATAATAGATAAAATGTTTTATATTCCATAAACTAGTTAACTTACCTGAACTATCTCTCTTTCATACATAGTTCAAGCATGAGCTGGGAATGCTCATTTCCAAATAATTTGGAAATTATAACTCAGAGGCTAATACGTCAAACACCATGCTTTTATGCATCTTGTTTACATCGATTACTTTCTAAATATCATAGCTGTTCATTAGGCTGCATATACTATGATTAACACCCTTCTCAGCAATTAAGTAATTTATCAGATGATAGACATTACTGTACAGGACCACCATACACAGAAAAATGAGAGAAGCAAGTATCTCTGCGCTAATCATTGTCAGTGATAGTCTTTCTTTCTAGAAAGATAATGAGGTAGATTTTGCTTTCATTAACACTATGTAAATGCATAATAATTCTGGCACATCCGTAATGTGGTTCTTCCAGATTCACATAGTCACATAGCTGGACTGCATTCATCTAGTAGAACAGATTTATTATCCCTGTCTGGATCAGAACAGCTGCCCTCAGCAGTATGGCTGACTTCAATCTTAGGGAAAAAAAAAATCTCTCATCTGTAATCTGAGACACAAGTTTAGGAATTTTTTTTATTTTTTTTTTTCTAATGGCCTATTATTTCTAATAAATTATTTTTTCTAAAAAACAAGTTCTATGTTTTTCACATTCTCAGCTGCTGAGAAGTGGTAAAGAAACAGGGATGCTTCTGGCAATCAGAAATCTGATTCCAGGGACACAAGGTGAACTCATTGCCAGTTTGTTCCTAAAGTATGGAATTGCAAGAAAGCCATTTATTGGGCCCAGTCACTGTTAAAATGAGACGGGCGAAATTCTGTTTGCCATCATTTAGCTTATCAATAAAAATATTACCACAGGGATTCCACAATTTTCCCTGTGGATTTTTTTTCCTTTTCTCCTTTTGACACTTAAAAATTCCATTGAAATACGAAGACAAAGCCACTCTCCTACTCTGGAAATACTTTACAAAGCAATTCCTTGTCACAGATCTATGATGAAAAATCAGTGCAGTTTTTCATTTTTATGGAGCTTTTTATGTAGTTCTTCACAAGTTACCACTAAGAAATGAACTGGAATCATGGGTCATAATGAAAGTTAAAGGGAGTGATGTTGCAATGCAGTTTATTAAAATCTGCTTATTCCAGCAACTACTTTTCAGTGGCAGGTATGACTGCCCCGTGCAAATCACTCGTCATGAGCTTCAGTGGCAGTTTGCCTATGCAAGACAAGATGAACCCAACTGATTATAATCACTGCTTCCCTCCTCTGCAGTAGAAATTTGCACAGTGACACACACAACACCAGATGCTGGACACTGGCTACTATAATAAAAGCTAATTTGCAGGATGGTATGGACTGCATTAATTTTCAATGTGGCAAAACACTAACAGTTGGCCCAAGCTTGGTCCGGTGTTGTTTCATCAGTGAACTGAAAAAGGAAGTAAGTCATGAGTCATACAAAAGGCTGGAGATGATAATTATTTAGATTAGTCAAAGTCACAGCAGTCTGAAGGGACATTAGAGTAATGTAGGAATATGAAGCAAAGCAGCACAGTAACAGCTGAAATTCTTTATAGCTTGAAAAATAGAAGAAAGAAGATAATAAGGCGTTTACCTGAAAATATGGTACAAGTGACGAAATACCTTCAATAAGAGACTGAAAAAACTTCCATGGCCTCCCTCTTTCCTCTTCCCCTGCCCTCCCATTCTCCTCAAGAATACTCTGGAGTCTGCTCACTAGCAAACCTTGTGAAAATTATGGATTGTTTACATTAAGTTACTGCATGATATGAGGTAGATAAGGGATTAAAACCCAAGCTTCTGATATTTCACTGAGTAGCAATATGCCCTTAGCCTGTAAATTATGTTTTTTCTTAGAATTTAAATTATGTTTTTATGGAAGGAAAGAAAGCACTTGTGGAGCAGCCGCATTACAAAGGGCTGCAGTGGCCACTGCAGCATCCTGGGTGCAGCCCAGGCCATCCAGCAGCTCTCACTGAGCCCCTGATGGGGCATGAGCAAAAGAGTACTAAACTCTTGGATCCTTTCCAGGACACTAGCTGGGTATTGCATTGCTCAGGACATGTCATGATGTGTGACAAGGCACCCAATTACAAGACCAAGTCTCCAGTGAGCTGGAGCTGCTCTCTGGTTTTGGCCTCCCTTTAAATCTCAGGTCCACTTCCACATTTGCATCCCATCAGAGATACTCCTGCAAAAGTCAAAGACCCCGAAAGATAAGGAGTAATACTAATCTCTCAAACATGTTGCCAGAGACTATACTCCATAGTGATGTTGTTAAAAGACAGTCATCCCCTACAGTTAAAGACAGTGTCTAAATTGAACTCTAACTTCTGAAACAGGCTTGTGTTACAATAAGTCACAGTCAGAAATCTGCAACAAATGCAGCTGGGGTATCCCAAATGCTAGTGTTAGATATGAAAAAAATATTCAGAGGACACTCTGAACTCCTGCTCTAAACAGTATGGTCAAAATTCACAGCGCAGAGGAAGTGATACAGGCAGTGCCGTGGCTTCCCCAGGGAGTTTAGACTAGCTCCTCTCTGTTTGAAGGCTGGTTACTAAAGAAGAGGTTTGGCCTGGGACAAACATCTAAAACTGTGTCACTAGTTACGTGCAATTTTCTGTCACAGTGCCCTCATTCATCTGCAATAAGCAATACATTAATTGAAATAAGAAAAGGTTTTGAGACCAAGAACCAGAAATAGAGCGGTAGAAAACTATGGCAAGCACAGAATAATGCTTTAATGAAAAATCCAGCAGTGAGAGAAACATCAGTAAGAAAACAAATCTTGACTAGTTTGCCCATCATGTTGCCTCTCTGAAATGGGTATAAAGTACACACCTGAATTTTTCTGACAGCCAATGTAATTTCAAGCAAGCAAACAACATGTCACTCAGATAGTGCAACATCCAACAGGGGACCCAGCAGCAAACAATCAGCTTAACTATGCACCCCTTCGTGAGCAGCTCTTTAGAGAGCCAGCTGAGGCACAAAAACTGCTGACATCTATGCAATTTATTGGCTTTCTTCAAATGAAGACCTCAGTATAAGGAAACAACTGAAGAGACAACTAAACCCTGTTAGAGTCCTAAATAGCAAATAATAGGTTCCATTACACATACTGGTGGTTATAACTCATATAATGATAGAACAAGCTTTCTTTTTCCCAAAAAAACCATTTTATTAACATTACTTACAAATTTATATTTAGAAAAAATAGGTGAAATAAATTGAAATTCAGACATGATTGAAATACAAAACATACAAGAATGTGCAATATCACCATAGGCATAATCTACTATAAGAAATAAAACAGTGCCTTCAAAAGAGGGAATACACTTTTGCAGAAGCTTCTGCTGTTCTGCTCTAACAGCCACTGCATTAACACAAATATCAAGATCCTCCGCAGATATAACCAGCATAAAATCAGTACAAATATGCTGATTTATGTCATACAAGAATCTGGAGTGTAACTTAACAGACATTTCAAATGTCATGAAAGGTAAGGGCTACATTGTTATTTTAATACTCAACTAGCTTATTCATTGCCTTCATCAGAATGTTTATCAATGCATCCCTACTCCCAAGTTCTCTCTTGTGGGATGAACTGGATTCAAGTTTATACTTCTACTGCTATGAAGACTTCTGAAAGCTTTGACTATGAATGTTAACTGTAAAAGACCGTCTATTTAAATGATAGTGCCACACTGTGTAAAATGGCAGGGCAATAAATCTCTGAACATACTTTTGAAAAGTTCCTTTTCTTTAGCAAGCAGAGGATGCAAAAAAAAAAAAAAATCCGTGGTAGACTTTAACTGTTGTTCTCTACTTAGTTATTCTAAGAGACACTTGATTTTTCAAATTTTAATTGATTTGCAACAGCTGAAATATTCTCCTTAGGTAGTAGTAACATTCCCCCATAAAAACATGGAAATCTCAACACCTGTCTTTGCCAAAGTATTATTGCGAAGACAAGAGAGCAGAAGAACCAAGCTTAGGTTCATTCCTCTATTACATACAGTTCTTTATAAAAATGTAAGTTGGATAAAAATGAGTTCTGAAAGACAGAACCAGGTCAGTATAAAACTGTGTGGGAACTACCTTACAAAAGAAGAAAGTGAATGTTTGAAACACCTTCTGTTGATTCCAACTGCACATCAGCTTTAAGACTTCTGGTTATACATCTGAGGCTTTTTAATCAGTTTTCTCATTATTTTTCTGCGAGATACACTCATTGGCTTGTTGATTCTTGGTTTCTGAGTCCCTGCTAACAAAACAAAGGAGGTAGTTAAGGAAACAGATGACAAAACTGTTACTACTCTTTGCTGTTTGCAGGGGTTTTTTTTTCATGTTATGCTGTTCTAGCAGTTTTCCAGTAATAACAAACAAACCAGAAACTATAAAATGTGTTCTGCACACTCTATTCTCACACAGTGGAAGATCTCCAGTGTGTTCACCTTTGGCGCCAGAATCCTACTTTGCTGCCCTTCTCCTGAGCAGGCATCAAAGTCTTATCTAGCTGTCCTTACCTAGTGAAGCAGAATGAAACTAAATACACTTCTCTCTCTAAAAAAAAAAAAACCACGACAAACAAACCCAACAACCAACCCAAAAACTATACACAAAAACCCCTGAACTATCATTACATTTCTCTGAACAGTGGGGTAAAGGCTAAAATACAACCAGTGCTTATGGGAGATGAAAAGATGAAATTTGGGTTTCTGCACATAACTCAGAGAAGCTGCAGTGGCCTAAGACAGTCAGAGTTAATTCCAGAAATGCTTACAAAGGCTACATGAAATGTGTAAGTGCAGTTCAGAAAACACTTTTGACAGAAAATCTTTGGGTTTTGCTACTTATTTACTAACAGCAATTCTCAATCCTTTTACTGTCACGCCAACACATTTGTTTTCTTTTCCAATGTAAACTTGTTTTTATATTAATCAGAAATCTTTTGACTCAAAACACTCAAAATTAATTTAGTCAGCAGTTGTATATTTGCACAGGGAAGGTCAACTAAATTCAGCTTGAGACTCCAGAAGGTAACAAGAAAGATGCTGAGGAGGAAATTTTGGGAGTAGGAGAGGAGTGGCTTAAGTTGCTTGAATTGTTCGCTTAATATGGCTGTGCACTCCCAAGCTATAGAAATGAATATCTACAGCAGTACGTTAATTAACAATAATTATGCCCTTAACTTTGGTCTTTGGCTGTACCAAGCCTTACTGAATTGTGAAATTCAGAAGTTGGTGAAAAAGCTTATAACTGATACTTGATGGTTGGCTATCCTGGGGCTCCAGTTACCAGACAGTGTTTTTCTACTTCTTTCTTCCACAAAAAAAAAAGGGAGGAAGAAAGAACACACGGGTGGATCTGGCTGGGCATGGGCAGGGACAGAGCATGGAGGTCAGATGCTGAAGAGGCAGTTTCCTTCCTCCTCTCTCCCTGCACGCTCCAGACTGGAGCCTGGCCCTACCACTTCACAGGTGGTAATAGATGCAAATTAGATAATCACAAGCATCTCAGATAAACTTAGCACGCTATTAAAGACTCCCTCACAATACTACAATGCCAGAGACACACTCAGGCTTGTCAACCACAGAAATAGTACTGCCATGACTAACTGGCAAGCAATATTTTTATTTCTGAGGACAGTGCTTGGGGTGCAATCCTTTCCCCAGCCCTTGATTTACAGAAGAATCATCTTCCAACTTAAGCCTTCTGACTAAACATTTCAATACTGAAGTGCTCCACTCTCATACATTTGATCTTTAAAACAAAGCTACTCTTTAGGTTTTTCTTTCTTCCTTTTTTTCCAAAGGCAATGTACATGCTAGATACAGTCTTAGATTCTTTTCCCAATTGTATCAATTTTTAAAATACTGTGCTATGTCTGCTTCCTGAGTGTTGCAGGGAACAACACACAACTATGCTTTTTTCTCTCTCATTTATTTTCATATCAAATTAATTAAATTAGAGTATTAAAACTTGCAATAGCCGGTATGAACACATGACTGCAAGTAAAAGTGCAACTGTTTTGATTTACAACCTCAGCCAGTAGCTGGTTTAAATAAAACCATTAGGAAAAATCAATTATCATTCCAAGCGTTTTCACCACGGCCACAGGAACAGTTTACTCAGCACAACTGATGAGGCAGAAATCTTTAGTAATGGGAATAGGAAATGGGAGTTAACAGCAGGGAATTGAGGAAGGATAGTAACTTCTGAAAATACTACGGGAAAAGGTAAATTGATTTCACAACTCACTTTAATCTTATTTAAAAAATATTCAGAATAAAAGGATATATTAATTAGTGTTCATGCAAGTACTGAACAGTTTAAAGACTGATTCCTTTTGGGCTCCAGTAAGTGGGCTTAATCTTTTTGTGTGGCTTTCTCTACACTTCATTCATATATGGTGTAACCACCCCACATTGCACTAATCTTGCCAGAAGGATTTAGCACTGCATTTCAGTTTTCCCTGAATTTGAAAACATCAAGTCCAAAATACAAAAAGCATATCCTTGTAGCAAGCCAAGGCAAGTAAAAGAACACTTTGAACACTGGTTGCTGCATGTGGATTGCTTTATCTGCTTGTGATTGACAAAATACAAAAAATCTTACCTTTTCTACAGACATTGTAGCAATCCATTTCAGTAACAAAGTTATTGGCATTTCCACCACAGCCAGTGTATTTGAACTCCTTACATGATTTAGTCTTGGCATCATAGTAATAGCGAGGCACAGAGGAAGAACACAATCCTTCATCCTTTGGGCTGTAGCATAGCAAGGGACCAGCTTGGGGAAAAAAAGGATAAAGAAAAACAAAAGAGAGAGGAAGAAAAATTATACAGATGTAATCTCTGTGCCTGGCTTCTTAAAATTTACCCAGCAATAAATCTTGTGTCTAAACTGCTCTTTTTCCCAGTGAATTGACATGATTATTACCAATGACTTCTGAGACTTACTACATTTAATTCCTGTGAGTTGTGAATTTGAGAAAGCAACAGACTACCCCAGAAAAAAGGATTATTATCCCACAAGTGAAATTCATTAGCTTTCCCCATTTGCGGTACCATGCATAGGATGGCTGAGGTATTTACATAGTCTTATTCCATGTATATAGGAATATAACAATAATTTCAGTGGAATAACCTCTGTAGAGAAAATAAAGGCACTATTTTAATATGATTTTGCCAGCAAATTCTGTATGCTTTCAGCAAAAAATACAAATTCCACCACTTACTTTTCTCAAAAGAATCATGTTTTATTTTGCCTCAACAGAATTTTACTTTTCCTGCTGTAAACCTTTTATCAGCTCCCTGGATGTGTAACAGAGAAATTAAAAATAATTCACCATTCACCTAAGAAAATGCTGACAGTCTGTTATCAGCCACAAATAACTGCCATGAAGCACTAATAAAGGTTAAGCAGTGACAGCTTTGATAGATTCTGTTAGATCTCTCAGATTCAAAGATCTTATCTTGCACTGGACATTAACCTGGTGGTCACAACAATACTTAGCTATAGTCCCCCACTCATAGTTATGACCCTTCTCATTTAAAGCTCGTATGGAGAGACAGTGAAGAACCACATCAGGCAAAACTTCTATCAGAATCTGAGCTGTTGAGTGCCAAAAACCTGAATTTTAGAAAGGCCCGTCTGCTTTTTATTACAGTACCACCGCCCTGAACGTGACTGCTACAATGTCTGACACATCTGCCTAAACACAGATTTCCAACCCTGTTATTTCCCTTCAGCTACACCTGCACCTGGACTTTATAAGTCAAGAAATCGGTTGCGTGTAGCCATGGCAGTATTTAGGGCACAGCATTTTTGCTCTTTCAGTAACAGCTGAGACAAGTAACACATTAAAATTATTGAGGACAATATACACATCTGCTTCACAGAAGTCTTCAAAAATACCACTGTATGGGTATCCAGAGGAAAATATCAAATAAAGTATCATCTTCATATCACTTTTAAACCATCTATTTTATTAAAAATTTGGAACAACCATTACTTCTTTCTGGCAGACAGTGGTCCACACAAGACTGCATATCTCTGAAGTTGTTGCCATTTCCATAACAGCCACCGTAGATGAATTCCTCACACCTCATCGAGCTCAAGTTAAAGGCATATCTTCTTAGATGACTCCTGCAAGGTCCTCCATCAGCCTCCAGCCGGCATAATTTGGGCACTTCTGCAATAGAAATAGTTTCATCATCAGTGAAATCAACCCTTCATTCTTCACAGACAGAACAACACGGCAGTGTAGGCAAAACATTGTTACTTCAGTTGCAAGCAAGTCCCAGCTTGTCCCACCTGCATCCTTTAATAAAGTGGGATAAGGTCTACAGTAGGAATCTGATGCATTGATTAGCCAGTAGGTGCAATATTAAATTACATTAATAGATAAATTCCACATGTAATCTCTGAGACAACTCATTCTGGTTTCTCTGCCTAAAATTGACATCAGCAAGAAGCAACAAGCAGGAGGGACATCACTGGGACTCGATGACGTCAAAAGACTTTTCTAACTTTAACAATTCTATGATTCTATGATACACCGGGTGGGTTCAAACCATCCCGCAAGCTGTGCAGCCTCCCCAGTGTCCCCGCAGGTCCCCTGCAGCCCCCTGCCACCCTGGGGCGCTCTGGGGCACTGTCGCTCCCTGGACTCACTCTTGATGGTCCAGCAGTTTTTCTCGCAGTCGTCGAAGGTGAGGAAGTTGTTGGCGTTGCCGTAGCAGCCCCCGTAGGTGAACTCCTGGCAGCTCTGCGTGTGCCTGTCGTAGTACCAGCGCGGCACCATGGCGCGGCAGGGGCCGTCGTCGGGGGGCAGCAGGCAGGCGCGCTGCTTCTCTGCGAGAGACACCAGCGACACGGCTCAGGCCACTGCCGGTACAGGCGGCCCCAGCCCCGCGCAGCCCGCCACGTATCCCCCCGCAGGGTCCCGCCGAGCGCCCGCTCCTACCTGTGAGGGAGCGCTGCGCCAGGGCGGTGCAGACCAGCGACAGCAGCAGGGCGGGCAGCGGCAGNGTCCCGGGAGCGAGAGGCGTTGGACGGCCCGACGGCAGCGCTTTATATACAGCGAGGCGGCTTCCCTGGGTCGCCTCCCTCCTTGCGCATGTAGTGGGAGGGGAAGGTCTGATTCAGCGGGGCAGGAGGTCCCCGCTGACCCGGCCGCCACCGGGGCGCGGCGGCTGCGCGCCTGCGTGTGCCCGGAGGGCGCCGGCAGCCCCCTCCTCCCCCGCCGCCGTCGGGGGAAGCAGCGGGATCAGGCAGGGGGCACCGCCGGCCTGGCTCCACGTCGGGTGCACCGCCTATGGCGGAGGAGCTCCCGCTGCGGGGCTACGGGGAGCTGGCTCGGGTCCCCGGCGGTCCCGTCCCCCGCCCCCCTGACATTACGGGCTGATGCTCAAAGAGCATTTCCTGTTAATCACGGCGAAATCCTTGACGGGTCACTTAGAGAAAGCCTTCTCTCTACCCGCCCCATCGCCGCCGCTCCCCTGGGGCCGTTCCCTATTCGAAGGCTCCGGGTAGAGGGCGGTGGGACGCCGAAAATCAGACGCTGAGCCTGCTGCAGGTCCTATACAGCTGGATCAAGTACAGGCTGCCTAGCGAGTGCCACTGAAGCAAACGTGCGTAATTAGTTCAATACCGTTGTGTAAAACGCTGATGAATTTGAGAAAACCGAGGCATCGTCAAAGGGCTTGGACTCTGGGAAAACCCACGGAGATGAATCGATGACACCTCTGGCCAGTACAAAGAGAGATGAATTTCAGGAAATATCATGATTTGGGTTATTCTGCAGATTTTAATCCTACTAGGCAATGGGTGTAATCAGGGGAAGAAAGGGATGAGCAGCGAACAGCATACTTTTCCTTCTCTAATCTATTAGAGACATTACATTAATTAGTGTTTACTCCAGATAGAATTCAGTAAGAGAGATAAGAGTGCCTGCAAATTAGGCGTGCTCTCTATAGATAACACCAAGATAATCTGATCTCCTATTGTTCTTCTCTGCTCCCTTTACAGCAACGGCGTTGGTCCCAGCCCCGCAGGCCGGTGCTGCCGCCGATGAGGTTGAGATACAGGGCCCTGGAAATCTGTGGCCTGCAGGAAAGCAGCAGAGTCAGTAGGGGCTGTAAGGAGGGGCAACTTCATAGCACCCTGATTATTTCAGGAGCTGACTTTCTCTCCATGACTACTCTGCTTTTCTTATATCATGGAGGATTTCTGACATAACTTTATCTTTCTTAAAGGCAAGAAAGGAGCAAATTTAATCCCTACCCCACCTACATGTCTTCTGAAAGGATATGAATGGTACCTCTTCCTCTCCTTTTTCAGCACTGTTCTTTTTTTATTAGAATCTCCAGTTGTCAAAGGATAAGTGGGTGCTTTAGTCACAAGAAAAAAATACCCTGGTACAGTTTGAGTCATCACCATTGGACACATCTGCCATGCTTTAGAATTTTATAGCTACAACTGTTACTAACAGGTGTCCTCATTTTTAGGGATTTTGTTCAGTTTATTAGGCCAAGCAATTATATTAAAGTTTATGTCCCTTTGGTAGGAAAGAACAAACAAATAAAAAAAACAATGTACATTTTCTTTTTCCAGAAGAAAGCAAAAAGTCATCTTTCTAATACTGGAAACTCTCAAGTGATTTTAATATGATGTTCTTTAATATGATGTCCTAGATTGATGTGCTTTAGTTTTCATCATAATTTTTTTAATCGCAAACCAAGTAATTGAAATGCCACTTAAAATAATGCAGCAAAGTGAATGCTATAATGCAAATAGCATTTTCCATATTTTCCATTTCCTCTGTGCACACACACATACCAATTGAAGTGTGAGCTAAAGCCACCTGTCCATCAGTGCTGCTTTTCAGTTTCTTCTTTGCTATATATAACTCAGATTAGGTTAATATCTGTAAAAATACATGAAATACAGTAAAAGTTAACACAACAAGTGGTAGAAAGTCCATTACTGACTGCCACCAACAGAGCTAGTCATGTCAACAAACAGCTCTCTGGAGCCCTTCCATTACAGAGCTATGGATACCAAGTTCTTCCCACCCTAACCCTGTCAGTGGTGTGCCAGAACCCACCTTCAGCTCACTCCCTCACCTTTGCCCACCACCAGACCACCTGCTCTCTGCCTCTCCACACTGCAGTGCTTCTGCTCCTGCAAAAGCCCTGGTCCCTCTAAGGCTCTGGCTGGCCAGTTCTTTCCTCCTGTTTTGACTGGCCCAGGACCCAGCAGCTGGTGTAGTTTGGAGATGCAGCTGTCAGTGTAGATTATGGGGGTGTAGAAATTGCGTATCAACAGCTGGGAATGGGGAGATGACAGCCACAGGAAGAAAAACTGATTTTAGTGAACTGGCTAAAATAAAAGGAATACAGACCCCAAGAGCACTATATGAGGAGCACTGGAGAAGATGTAAATCTTACATACTGCTGACAGCTGCTTACATCTGGTGAGTGGAGAGAGGAGAAATGAGTGTATTTAACAGGAAAAAAAAGAGGTGGAAAGAGGGAAGGGTGATTGCCTATACAGACCTTTGAATTGCTAGATAAGAGAAGGCCAACAAGCCCATTTTAGTGGCCTGCAGCTATGTTCTGTCTGAAGGGTCCTGAGTTCTGCATCCAGGGGTACTGTAGGAAAGTAGCTGCTAGGATGACAGATGTTAAGGGCTGTACGAACAGGCAGTAAGGAACCACCCTGTTCTAAAGAGCATAGTGCCCTGTTTGGTATCGAGACCTCAAAGCTGTATGCAACCACAGGTGAAGAGTTTCCTAGCTCCTTCTTTTGTCTTCTGAATCCATCACTTCTCTTACGTGGAATACTCCACCCTCAACACCTCTCGTAACTCCATGATTCCAGAGACCCTTGGTGCAAGCCAGGCAATATAACTCTCACGCAATTCTGCTTTGCAGACACACCTACCAACAAAAGCGCGCCTGCGTGTGCTTGATGGGCTAGCTGCCTGCTGGGGCACTTAACATGATAGTGGTTCCTTCCCCTCTCTAGCTTTTCAGTCTAGCCCCTTCATGGTAGTAATGCACAAGTATTGAGGAATGTGCCCATGTAAATAAACCACCTGCTTCTACCTTGGCTGCTGGGCAGAGGAACATAGAGCTAAAGGATGCTGGTAGCACGAAGAAGCATGAGACATTGCAACGGTCGGGAGGTGGAAGAGGAGAAGGAGGTGTCGCGGAGAAAGATTTCACAGCTGGGCCAAAACCCCCAGCCGACCTCGCTGCGTTTACCCCGCAGCAGTGGAGAAGAGGGAGAGGCCGAAGAGGTCAGCGCAGCATGGTCCTCCAACTCCCAGCTCCTGCCACCGATGCGGCGGCGGGACCGAATGCACTGGCCTGGGGCCGCTCCGGGACGGCCGGACCGCCCTGTGCAGGCAAGGCCCGTGTCAACCCCCTGGAGCCCCGGCAGCGGGGCTGGTCCGGACGGCGGGCTCTAATCCGGTTAGGGGGGATTAGCGTGGAGATTTAAAGGCCGGAGCGGCAGGGAGAACGAGTGCGGCCGCCCCGGAGAGGAAGCGGTCGCTGCCGCTCAGCGGGGCAAGTCGGACAGCAGCGTGTGAGTGAGCCCGGGGGCGGGCCGGGGGCGGCCGTCCCACCGTCCCACCGCTCCGCCACCGCCCGGGGCCTCCGGCCCCGGCGCCCTCGCTGCCCAGACGTAACCTTGCGTTGTCCCTCCCTCCCTCCCTCCCTGCGCGCTTTGACAGTGTAGACGATGCCAGCCATCAACATCGAGGACCTGAGCGAGAAGGACAAACTGAAAATGGAAGTGGAGCAGCTCCGGAAAGAAGTGAAGCTGGAGAGGCAGCCGGTGAGCGGGCGCGGAGAAAGGACTCGAAGCTGCGGACGCCAGGGCCGGGGCTGGGGCGGGGAGCAGCCCGTTCGTCCCCGGACGGAGGTGCGGGGGCTCACGAGGCGGCCAGGGGCACGTCGGGCGGGCGGCGGGGCCGGGGGCGGCGAGGCTGTGGGAGCCGCTCCTCCGAAGAGCCATGACTATTTCGGGACGGCCGTGGTTTGCACCGACGGCTCCTGCCACCCACTTTGGATCAGGGGCCGGGGACAGCGCTGCCGACATAGCACCGCTAACACCACGTAGGTCCTTCCCGGGGGTGACCGTGGAGCGGTGGGAAAGGAGCGCGCCACCGCGGGAGAAGGCGCCGCGAGAGGCTGGCATGGGCACGCCGGCCGCGGCTGTTCCAGCGCATTTGGCACCCTTTGGCTTCCCCTCCCCGCGAGTCCCTGGAACTCAAGGCCGGCACAAGGCAGCCTTGCCAGGCGAGGGAGGAGCACGTCGCGCTGTGTTCCTCTCCTCTGTAGACAGAACGCGCTGGGACCTGTCGGTGCCAGGAGATGGGTGCTGTGTGGCGGGAAGCTCTGCCGCGGCACCGCTCCCTGCTCCGGCCCGCTCTCCGCTTCCCTCTTCCTGTACTGTGCCGTTCCCGGGCAGAGGGCAGGAGCCAAAGGGCTTCCGGTGCGGAGCTGTGACCCACCGAGCCTTGTCCCATAGAAAAGTTGTACTTTTAGACATTTACACTGATTGTTCCTTTCCACAGGTGAAGTACTTTCCAGTTAAATGTTTGTGGGTTTCTACATTTTCTATAAATGAAAGACGTGCAGAACTGATCTTGCTCTGAAACTGATATTCTTTTTTTTTTTTCTTATTCTACACGCCAGCAGAAGCAAACTACACCTAAATAAACACTTCTAGTTAGGACTAAAAATATAATTATATGTGGAAATCAGTGGCATTAGTCACACTAATTACATTGCAGGTCTAGGTGTTTAGCCCAGAAAGTAAGAACACCAGAGTTACATTTTACTTGTGAGTTCGGTATCAGTGATTGAAAGTGTTACGATATAGTCTAAAGCACCAGCAGTATTGAGGGCTTGACATCGAACTACTATAGATAGCAATGTCATCCCTCAGGGAGTTCCCAAGCAACTGAAATTTATTCTGCAGGAGCTAAAGGTATAATAATAATAATAATAGCCTACATTTTAGAAATAAACCAAAAGCCTGATCACTTTAGGGAAACAGATATTTTCAGTTGACCTGTAATAAAGCACAGACAGCATGCTCAATTTTACCAGTGCATTGTAACAGAAGTTTCACTGTGAGAATGAAACCTGTGTTGTAGTCACCACAGTTCCCTGGTACATGTATGGCTGTTACAGGGACAGGGAAATCCAGAAGCCACACTTGTGTTGTTACCAAAAGTAAAAACTTTAGTCAAAGTTTTCTTGACCCCTTCCTATACCTTTTACAGCACAAAAAAAGAAGTGTCCTTTTGAAAATTTTTTTGAATGAATAAAAATATTTGAGCGGGTATTTAAGCAGGCTTTTTTCCCTTATAAGTGAGAATGATCCTGGTAATGGTGACTTATGTAAAATAAACCCTGGTCTTGCACAGACTTCGGAGCACAACTTTCCTATGGTAAAAGGTGCCCCAATTTGAATGAACGGGGTTTGCAAGGCACAGAAGAGTAAGACATGCAATGGGATTTGTAGGTCCAAAGGCAGCTAAATTTTATTTTATACACTGTTTTACTGGCAGTTAAGTCTGTTCTTTCTGATGGCTTAAAGCTTAATTTTGCACAAGTCATGCTCTGTTGTCTGTGGTATAGCAGGTAAATTCATTGGTTCTCTTGTCATAGTTCTACCTGAGAAGTAAAATATAATTAACAAAGAAAGCAAGGGACCTTAAATTAGAAAGACTAATCATCTAGCGGCCTGGCCAACAGCTGGTTCCTGCTGTTGACGCTGCACAGCTGTGGCACTGCAGGGACTGTGGGTAGGAAGGGGGGAGGTGGGGACAGAACAAGAGTTCGTCCTCAGGCATGTCAGGTATTCAAGCATCTAAGGACAGTTTCTGCTGACACAGGGAAAGGAAGCAAGAGGAGTGTGTGGATAAGGAGCCTTTGGAGCTCATGAGGTTCGCTTGTGCACTCTCAGACTCCCCAGATACTGTCACTGCATGGTCTCTTGTCTCAGTGAACAAAAACTGAACATATTTCTTCTCCATGGGCAGGTTCTGTGTAGGCGTACATACATCAGTGCTAGTTTGCTATGAATGCCATGCACAGTGTTATATGTATTGTGTTCTCTTACAACACAATAGGCTGTTCTATTAACTATTGTTAAAAATAACCCCGGGTAACCTGTAAGTATATTGTCTTTTCCAGTCAAGTTTTTACTCTCATTCAAGATGCATCGTTGCTATAGTAGAACCACAGTAGAACCACAAAGTAAGAATTTGTATTACCACTGAAAAATCACTGCTGAATGTTTTGTTTGGGGAAAAACACATAAATACTTTAAAGCTGAATTGGAAGTTCCTGACCCTGAAGCCATTGACCGTAAGTCATGTCGATGCTGAAGGAGAGTGTGATCCGCAGCTTAATGAAACTACGTTGTCTAACTAAGAAGAATGCAAGTTTAACTATGCAGCAGCTGCTGTTACAAGTGGCATATACATTCCCAGAGATACTCACATGTTCTGTGAATATCAGGCTATGAAAAAGAGGAAGGAAGCTGAGACTGCATGTGCTTAGTGCTTCCTCTGTGGTCAGATGTTTTATGCTTGGCGGGAAAGTAAATGAGAAAGAAGGATGTGAATTCACGGGTTTCCTCCTCTGATGTTCATTAGCTCCGGTCATAATACAGCTTCTTCTCTGTCCTTTCCCTCGAGGTATCCAAGTGCTCCGAAGAGATCAAGAACTACATCGAGGAGCGGTCGGGCGAGGACCCGCTGGTGAAGGGGGTTCCCGAGGACAAGAATCCTTTCAAGGAGAAGGGAGGCTGTATCATTGCTTAGAAGAACGGCCCCCGCGCCTGCCCCCGGAGCAGACATTGCTCCTATACCCCTACGAAGTCACTAGCGTGTCCCTACCGCCGCCGGTCCGTGTTGAACGAGCACAGGAGCGGATTTCTTGTTATATTCTATTTCTCCTTACAAAAATACAGAAAGCTGCCGAGCCCCGCGTGGGCCACTCGGCAGGGCCGGCTGTGCCCCGCTTCCCGGCGGGGCCGGCTGCTGTGGCTGCGCGGGGCCCTTTCGCCACCCGCTTGTCGGTCGCTTCATGGCTGTTCGTTGGCATTAAAGGAAACCTGCCCGTAACCCGAGAGCTACCGTGGCTTGCTGCGGGGAAGAGGGGGGTGCGGAGGGCGCGACGGGGCGGGGCAGGGGCTGCCGGGTGACCCGGGGCAGCTGGTCGGGCACGGCGGCTGCCCTCGCCCCTGGCTCGTGGAGCGGGGCAGGCTTTGGCAGCCCTCGGCTTTGCCTTTGGAGCGGGACCAGGAGCGGCGGCCATGGCGCTGCGGGGCGGCGGGCGCTGGGCGCGCTTGGGCTCGGCCCTGCGCGGCCGCAGCTCGGGGCCAAGGGACAGCGGTGACACCCCGCAGCACCGCGACCTGCGGGTGGCTCTCAGAAAGGTACGGGGGGGACACCCGGGGAGCGGCGGGCCCGGGGGGGAACCCGCCGCGC
>VXAY01012530.1:1369985-1453429 GCA_013399855.1 Oxyruncus cristatus | reverse complement strand
GGGATCCCCCGCCGCGCCACCCTGTGCGGGGAGAGCGAGCCAGGGCAAGGGCAGCGAGTGGCCCAGAACGGCTCGGGGTGTGCTTAGATAAGTAACTTGCCGCTGCCAGTGCCAGAAACGGAACCGCGTGTCCCCTGCCTGTGAGCCGCGGGGTGGCACAGCCCCTTCCCTGCGTGTGCTGCCCCGGGCCAGCAGCGCCAGCGGTGCCGGCCGGCCCCGGGCGCCGCCGGTCACTGAGCCCGCGCTACACGGGAGCGATGGAAGGCTCTTGCAAAACTAAATCATAAATCCAGAGGAAAGGAGGCACTTCTGGTAAGGTAACATGCAAATTGAATGTCAAATGGTAATCTGCAAGTAACGGTAGTGTTGGTGAACTCATTGCATTCCCATCAGCGAGGTCAGTATCACCTGTAGAACATCGTGGTAGGATTAAGAGCACCTGCCAAAGCCAGAGACCCAGCCGCTGCGACGGCAGGGAGCCCTGGCATGGTGCACGCTGCGAGGCCGGGGCAGCGATGTGTCAGAGACATTCACCTTTAAACTATGAACCAGTGGGAAAAGTGCTGAAGTTCAGTAACTGCTGCAGGGAGAAAACAGCATTTTTGTGGCAACCACATAGGAGCAAACAGTATGTGAGTTTAGAGTGTAAGGGCTTGTCCCAGACTTGTAACTCTAACCCTTACCTGTAGGTAAGTTTACAAGTTTTATCTGGTAGTGCAGTGCTCTGCTGTAATTCTTGTAAAACAGTATGCTCTGGGTTGCCAGATATTGACGCTTTTTTATGTGGGTTTGGAGCTGTGATGTTCAATCTTTAATAGATGCTTTTGAAAATTACTTGCAGAATCCTGTATTTCCATAGATAAACTTAGCTTTTTCCAAATTTCACCTCTTCCCCAGTTCACTGTGGACAAAAGATAGTGGAGTTACTTCTGAGTCATGTGATGTTTACCTCAGGTTTGGGTTGCTTCAGGCATTAACTTTCACACTTCCAGTGTTAAAATATCCCAAAAGCAATTTAATTAATCGTGTTTTCTATCACTAAGATGGGCTCTGTTTTCATTTAGCTTTAGGACTTGTGGGCTCATTTTCTGTGTTTTTTTTTTTTAAAAAGGAAAAAAAAAAAAGGAAAGAAACCTGAGGAATGAGAGAAAGTGATCCATGACCAGTCAGTTTCTTAGTAAGGAGATTTCATTAGTCTAAGTTGGACCCCTGGACCCTTTGCAGAGCACAAATAAGATGCCAGAGAAAGAATCAGTAGAAGAAGCTGGAAATGAATTCTCCTCTCTCATCTGCATTAACAGTGCAGAATTTTGTAGCTAATACCATCATGTCGAATTTGTGCTGATCCTTTCTGGAAGTAGCCTTCGTGTATCTTTGTATCTGCAGAGCTTTCTGCCCAGTGACCTTGTTCTGTGCACACCACTCCCCATCACCTGCCCGGCCACTACACGTGTGTTGATTAAAAATCAGTGTCCTGAAACACAGAGGACAAAGCCAGACATTGTGAAGACAGTGATCGGGAAGATTTTAAAAGTCCTGCTTCTTTGTCGTCGATAGGTTAAGGTCACATTTGTTTTGTATTTCAAGTGTTCACAGCTGTTTGTTTACTAAGGATGAGATGAAGTGCGGGGGGGAAGTAGCTATATTAGTGTCTGCTGGTGCAGTGTTTGCCGTTCTGCTGTGTGACAAAATGTTTTGGATTTTTTTTTGTTTTTTTTTTTACAAAAACTTTCCCCTCCCTTGTTTCTTTGCTGCCCACTGCCTTGCTGGGTTCAGTGCAGGTAATTGCATCATGGGCTAAGAAGAAATGTAGCGCTATATTTATTGTGTAAAACCCTGTGAAGAATATTTTGTAGAAGAAATCACAGTAGGCAACATAAAACAGATTTTTTCGTTGTCCTGTACTTTAAAAAATACTTATGTATCATTTATTTTAGATTTGATCTGATCATATAGGAAAAATCACTAGTTTATGTCAAATCCAGTCTGATGTTGTTCACCTAAAGTTTCTAGCAATCCGTGTTTGTTCTGGCTTAAGTTAAGCCTGTGCCCGATGACTTTAGGATAAACTGAAAAGTAGAGTCTTTGTGAGAGAAAGACCACTCGGGATCTGCACCACATTTTAAATACACATTTTATGTAATCTGGGGCAGTTTTATACTAGCTAAATCCTAATGCCACTACCAGAGAAATCTGAGAAAGGAGCAGTGCGATTCCACAAGTGAGAATTGTTATTTTTTTTGTCTCCGTTACTTTTGGTTTTTAGTATATTAAGTTAATGTATTTTGAATGATCTATAATTTTTCAATTGTTCTGAGCAGGATGAGGAAGAGACTCTTATAATTCCAGGGGGCTGTTTTTAGCAAGGGTATTGAAATGACCCCGTGAGTGGTTTCCTTTACAACTTTATAGGTCACCACCCTTCCTCTTGGAAATCGAAAATGTAACTTTTCCTGAACTTGTTGGACAATGCTTGCAGTGTACTGGTATCCCACAGCCTGCTGGAGTAATTGAATTACAGTATAACTGGCTTGAAGGAAAAAGGTTTAACCTGCTCTGGATATGTATGTGTAACAGTATTCCTGTACATACAGGATGTATACATGCTGTCCATTTTTCTTTTCCTCTGACATTAGCAGTAAAAACTTTTGGGAAATTGGCAAATTTGACACATGTTTTTCTGGATTTCCATGCAATATGAATGGTGTTCCTTTTTGTGCCCAGTGGTGACTGGTTCTAGTTACACTCTGCAGTGTGTCTGTAGGATGAGGATTTCCCCTATGGCAATGACACTCCACCAAAGGACACCGATACCTTATTTGCATTCTTGGCTTGTATGTCATGAGTTTCTCTTTACTCATATATGTATTTTTACAAGAATTAATGTCCCTTCATATCAGCGCAGGAATGATCCAAATTAAATATTAACATTTGCTTTAGCTTTCTGATAAAATTACTGTAAATTTTCTGTCAAAATAATATGGCTCTTTCTGACCACCTGCAAAATACTGACGGGTGACCACTATTGCCACTGGAGCACCTTGGATGGAGTTGGTTTATTCATCTTTGTAACAAATCATAACAGCACAGCAAAGTAGTAAGTTGCTGATATAACAAGTAAATCAGTTAAAAGTTAGTTTCTCACTAAGCTGGGGGGCGGGGAGGGAGAAAATACACAACTGAATCTGAAAAATACATGACTGGAACCTGTAATTTTGAATCCTAATTTATCATGCACCTGAGGTAAATGTTTCAGGAAGAAAACAGTTAAATGTGACATTGATAAGGCTCACAGAGTCTGTGCTGAATGCCCTTCTGTCCCTTCTGTCTATGGGAAGCAAAGTGTATTCACAGATTCTGGGGTATTTGAAATAGCCTTTGTCATCTAGTGACTGACAGAAAAATCATACAAACATTTAGGGGCTAATTGTCTTGCTGGTGCCAAGAATTTTGGTGGCAATTTAACAGAGAGGAAATCTTTATAATTGAATTTTGTTGTTATTGGAAGAGGCAGCTGGGCTATACCACTGTAGTAAGAGGGACCATCCAGTACATCCAGTAGTGCCCTACCAAAAGCTGCTTTTAAATCAGTGTAGAAGAGTAAGAGGGGGGGGAAAAAATGAGCTTCAGGATAATCAAGCAAGCTCTGTGAAAAGCTTTTTTTGATAGTAGCAAAAATGTCACTTATTGTACAAATGCTTCATTGTATAGCAAAAATGCAGTCAAGGCAAATTTGTAAGCAGTGCTCCTATTTGTTGCTTGGTGTCAGAGTATTGCATACATCTGAGATTACAGTTCTTGTGTGCAAACACTGGATTTTTTTGCTACCCCATATTAATGTTAGAACAAATTTCCACTGCATCAAGTTAGACTTTCTGTGCTTAAGGTGTATTTTTGTGTCTTGGGTCTAATTATTATATTGCTTTATCATTGCCACATCTGATTAGATTAGGCAATTCACTTCCAACAACTAAAATTTTGTCTTAATAAGCAGTTTATGACTGAGTAAAGATCTGGGGTTTATACAGGTTTTGCCATGACAGTTCAGATGTAATGGTGTGGGGCATAGTGAGATAACTTTTGTTCCTACAGGGAGGTAATCCAGAGTCGGGGGGACCCAAATGCCAACATCCCAGCCTCTGGTAGGCATTACACTGTGCCTCAACCCAGCATCTATGTGTTGAAAAGTATGAGTTGCAGGAGCAAAGAAAATCGTTGCTTGCTCAGTTCTGTATGGCTTTCACAACTTGGAACAAGCAGCCTGGATACTGTACAAGTATGTTTGTGTGTGTGTATATATATATATATATATATATATACTAGAGTATACTATACTATGCGAGTAGCCAGAGCTCCCAGTCATCCAAAAGGCATGTCCAAAATCAGTTCCTAGGCTGGTCTTTACTCGTCTTATTATGGTGATGATGATGTGTGCCCTCTGCTTCTCCAGTGGGGCTCCCAGGTGTGCCAGCTCCCAGATCTGTGCCAACAAATATGCACAGCGCGGAGGGCAGTGCATGCTTCTGTACTCCTTGCAGACTTGTAGGATTTTAAGCTTTCAGTAAGTGTTGGCAAAAACTTTGTGGTTGATTCAGGGTTTGGGTTTTCTGGTTTCCTAAAGTAAAATCTGTAGCCAGATGCATGGGATCAAAAGATAATCGGTATTCAAATTTCTGAACCAGCTTTGCTTTATACATTAGGTATGTTGCAAGGAACTGTGTTGCAGTGAAAGGGAAGAAACCCAATGATTTAAACAGAAGTGTGTCCAGTTACTGCCAAGTGAATAGTCTAGGCAAAATTGCAGAATACTTACAAAATCCCTGCTTTTTTCCATGAAAAATTAGATTTTGTAAAAATAGATGAGGACAGGTATGTTTTATTATGCAATGAGAAGCTGCCAGCTCCTGTGTTATAGAGGTTTTCCTTCCACCGTTTTTTTTTTTCCTCTGAGAAGTGGAAAACTTAATTTAGTAACAGTTTGTTCCTGTATTTGCTGATCACTGCAGTCTTTGGTACCCAGTGCTGTAGCAGGTTTCATGATTACTTTATTGCCTGTGGCACAGCTTTATTGAAAGTACAAAAGAATTTTGGTGCTCTAATTAAACAGTTTTACATACGTCTTTCCGTTTCAGACTTACATTTTTCAGCTATTAGGAAAATTTTCTGGGGTTTTTTGCCTTATTCGAGACTAGTGAGTATTGGTTTAAAATCCACTGGAAGCTTCTCTGGAAGCTCAGCTCTGGCCACAGCTATGTACAATGGCAGTGGAGAAACCCAGATGTGAGCCAGGCCTGTTCGCCCTCACTTTGCAGCAAAGAACAAAGAAGTAGAAATATCTTAAAGATACCCGAAGCACTAGATGATGTATTATCCGCCCCTTTGAACTGGTTTTATAGTGCTAAGCTGGAATTACTTTTTTCCTTAATATCTCAAGCTTGTGTACCATCCGTAGTGAAAGGGAAAAGGGGAAGCGATCAGAAATATCTGTGTATTTATAACTAAATGAGCACGCATGCACAGAGTAGATTGAGAAGGGGTTATTTGTAACCTGATGTAGTTGAAATGTGTTTTTCTTTATTCTGTCAAGTGCTTAGTACATTTACAAGCAAAATAAAAGATGAGCAATGCAGTCCATGGAAAAGGAACATGGTGAGCCTAAGTGTCTGCCATGGAGACCATGCTCCGCCGGGTACTTCAGTGTGGTCCTAACTTTATCTCTCTGTAATCCCACGAAAGCAAGGGGACTGGCAGTGTGTTTAAATGGGGTAGGTGGAACCATTATTTTGCTTTTCAACATCTGTTAAAGGTTTTTTTAGGTATGGAATTAAAAAAAAAAAAAAGGCTTAAAAAGCTTAACTCAAAATTACTTAATTTTTGTTCTTTATTTTAATTACCTGGATATTCTGCTTTTAGGACTTTTTTTTCCTGCCACATGTTTTTCACAGGGTCATGAAACAGATGTCTGCTCTTAAATAAAACTTTTTCAGTTCAGCCGCGTATCATTGTGGAAAACACTTTCTCGGCTTGTTTTCCAGCAACAGTCCAATGACAGCTCAGAGTACAGAAGTTTCTGTATCATTGCTGAGGCCTAGTCCCAAATCCAATACTGCAGTAGGGCAAATTCTTCATTGACAACTCTTGTAGACAGTCATTTGCCCAGGTGTCACATCGTATGTTTGACTGGGTAGTCAACTGTGAATATAGAATGAGGTGCAGAGTGTATCCAAATGCCAAATCTTCTCTCTTGTGGGCAAGAGGGAGACTTGCCTTCGTTTTGTAAAGGGGAGAAGTGTTTGGCAGTATTTAGGACATTTGCTACCTTGACAGGACCCCTTGCATAGCAGTGAGTTATATTTTACATAGATCTCCTAGGTAAATTCTAACTAGTAATAATGTATATTTTATAAGAGAAGGATTGAGGGCTATCCCCCTTTTTTCAGTTAGTATTAAAAAAAACACAAATCAACACAACAGGAACAAAAAAAACCCAAAACCAACCAAACAAAAACAAACAAAAAAAAACCAAAGAAAACAATCACCAGGAAACGGTCCTGCAAAACTTCCTGGAGACCTTTGCCCAGTGGTAGGGATGCATCCTGAAAGAGGAAGCAGTAGGCTGCAACTTTTCTCTCTAGATCACTGCTGAATTCAGACAAACTTGTAATACTGGATTTTGGTTGCCAGAAGAAAGTGCACTAAATAACTTAGTACAAGCAGACGAGGTTAGTGCTGCAGGGAACATTTTCTGGCTGCTGTGTCATTAAACATATTTGTTTAATGTGTTTTTTTTAACTTGTTGTTTTTTTAAGTCACATACTGCCTCTGTTTCTGCGCCCTATGTCATCACAGACTGAATGATTTGCTCTCGTGCTGGGGCTTCACCCATATCAGGTCCAGGCTTGCCACCACCATGTGGGGTGACTCAGGCAGCTCCTGACTTTTGCTAGGGTCTCCTAGCATGTGTCATGGGGACTGGAAGCAGAGTAGTTTGTTGCTTATTTATTTACTTTTTACATTAAAGATCCTATTAATTGTGACATCTTTGGTTATTATATTAATAGAGCTAAGTTCGATTACTGTAACTTGATTTAAAGGAAAAAAATGCTGCTCCCAAAATAATATTGTACTGTTTTGTCATAGAATCATAGAATGGTTGGAAGGGACCTTAAAGATCATCTATTTCCAACCCCCTGCCATGGGCAATGATGCCAGTCACTAGATCAGGTTGCTCAGGCCCGCATCCAACCTGGCCTTGAATAGTTCCAGGGATGGGGCATCCACAACCTTTCTAAGCACTCTTCCAGTGCTTCACCATCCTCTGAGTAAAGAACTTCTTCCTAACATCTAATCTAATTCTGCCCCCTCAGAATCCATTTAAACTTAATATAAAATAGCTTTTTCTTGGACATTTTCTCTTGCTTTTCTAGTAAGGTCTAATCTCAGCTGTGGTATAACTCAGCTTTAGTAAAAATTTGTGTAATTTTTTAAAGAATTCACTGTATTGTTTTTAAGATTCATAATTCTGCTAATCATGCGCTGAAATATACTACCACTGTACAGTATTATAATGTGTGGATATAAGAGGTATTGTGTGTAGAAGTGGTATGACCTTTAATTTCTGGTTTGAGTTGCATGATGGAAGGTAAACTTGGTGGTGGATAATGAAAATAAATTTAATTGCTGTAAAGGACATCTGTACATGCTCTCAGTACCTGAATTAATTCAATTACAGTTTCTGCTGTTGTAGAATGCATTTATTTTAGAATGCAATGAGAATTAAATGGCAATTGCTAATGTTTCTGGGTACCTGTAGGTACAATATCAGCACAGAATATTGAGCTTTATGTGAAGGAAAACTCCCAACTGTAAATTTTTGTTACTTCTCTCATTTAAATAGTACAATAAATTCCAATAGAAAATAGTCAAAACATGCAGCTCCCTGGCACTGATTTGGAGGGATATTTTCATTGCTTTGTTTTAAAGAGAGATTAGAATAATCTACTTTTTTAAAATCTGAATTTCTGTCTCTGTCCCCTATATAACCCTGCCACTGCATTTCCCCATTCCTGGGCAGGAAGCTACAGGTGCTGTTTTCACAAAACTTTGTCAAAACTATTTTTAAGAAAAACACTTTTATTTTTCTTACCATCATTCAACAAGAAGTGAGTTTGTTGGCTCTCTCAGTTTCCGACTGGGCAAATATCCACCAGTGTTTTTTGAGAAAATTCATAGCTAATACCAGCCCTGAGGCCATTCTTTGGAAGGTTCCCCAGAGAGGAGCCTGAATTCTCACTGGGATGCAGGCTAAACCAAGGTTGCCTCCAGAGCCTAGTCCTTTAGGTTTATATCTTCACTGTTCAGATGAAGCAGCCTGAAAAAAACACCAGTCCCATACATGAGACTTACTGTGCCGTGTGAGGAAAATAACGGAGTTTCTGTTGTGGTTTACTGGAACTTTATCAGCAGGTGGGAAAGTTATGTGGCTCTTAAATCACCTTACATGCCTAATGCCATTGAGATTTGACCAGCTAGATCAGGTGGAAGGATTTCGTTTTTGGCTGGGAATGTCTGTCAGATAGCATCAGTAGTATGCAGTGCTAAATATTTCTACTGATAGGAGTTTTAGATCTTGTTATAGTTGGTATCCTAGTGATGCAAGTCTAAATGCTGACATCCATGATTTCCATGGGATGATAAAATATATATAAATCAGCAGAACAGTTGCTGCATGCTGCCAAGAGCTCACTTCTGTGTATTTTCCAAACACTGTATGTATACATTATGGTTTAAGTTAAGGTGCCTACATAATACCTGTCTGTTAAATATTTCTCTGAGGGCACAAGTGTGAGGAAGTTGTTAGAGCCAAGGGAAGGGATAAATCTAGTGGTTAGAGTATAGCACTGTTTGACCCATCTTCAGCAGTGTTTTAAGCACGTTTTGTAATTACTTGTGCTCCTTCACTCATTGCTGACTTGACCCTTTGAAAATACCTCTCCCTGTTTCCGTTTCTCTTTTCTAGGAAAGGATGATAATATCCAATAATCAGTGCTGAAGAATCAGCCAGCTGAGCAGTGCTGCAGTTCTCCAGCAATGTGGCTTGTGTTTGTATGTGGTAGTACAAGGGAAGGTGTTTCCCTGATTCCCTTATAATTATAAAATAACACGTGTGATTTTTTGCAAGCAGTTTGTGACTGAAGGGTAAAAGCTTTTCACTGGACCTATTTAATTCTTTTTAAAAACAGTCCAATAGGGTCCAATGGCTAAGAAAAAACTGTAGCTATCATCATGTGTACTGTGCTATTAATTTTTTCTTGAGTTTAGGGACATACACCATTTGTGGTTTGTGCAGTGAGGTTATCTCTGGGTTTTTTGTTGTGTCATGCAAAGCAGATCTTCTTTTACTCAGCATGGCAGACTTCACCTGGTAATAATTCAGCTCTGTTAAATGATTTGAGTTTTACTCAAAGGCACAGGAACAAGCAGGTTATAATCTGCAGAAATCATGCCTTACTCATTCTTCTGACTTTGTTTAACTTCAAAGGTAGCTTTGTATGTAGGCTGCAAAACACTTGGCCCAGTACCAGCCATAACAAACATAAAACTCTGTTAGTACATTCACTTCATGTTTTTACCAAGATCCATCAAAACACTGGGAAAACTTTATGTATTTCATAACCTCTTTCAGACATTTCCCTGGAAGTTACCTGATGAGTATTGGCAGATGTTACTACAGTCAAAAAGGTGTTTCACCACCTGTAACTCAACATTGAGGGTCAGCATCTTAGGATCTGAGCATCTAGGATATCATAATATAGAAAGGAAATGTGAGCTCTCCTAGATAGGGTTCTGGTATTTTGTTACTATTGATCATGAGGTCTATGTTAATCAATATGAGAGAGGAAGAGAGATGATAATTACTGAATGAGTTGAACATTTAGTATATTAATTTTTCAGAATTTGGCAAGAGAACTGAAAAAGTGGTTTTTCTCTTAGGAGCAATGAAGTATGCTTATTTCTGTGGCCAACTGGAAGGCAGAAAGCAGCCATATATGGGCTGGAGTTCTCCAAAGAATGTGCAATAAATAGATAGTTTGGAAGAAGGTTCCACAGGGTCTCAAGAACACAGCAGTCTGGGAGGGAGAGGATTCTGTTTGCAGCTCATGAAATAGCACCACAGGACTCTTTTATTTAGTGTGGAGAGAAGACTAAGAGGAGTAGGTTCTTGAAAAAGTAAATTCTCTCTTCATAAAAACAGCATAACACTAAAATCAAGGTCACAGATTAAAAACATTAGCTTTCTATTGGCAACTGGTGTTTGTTTTGGTAGGATTTGGTTTAGGGAACAGATGCTTCCATTTAGACCACCTTGTGCTGGCTGACCCGGCTGTGTGCAGCACTTAGCCACACGGTAGAAGCAGCCTGTACCAGCTCCTGGTTTGGCTGGTGGAGGTAGGAGAGGTGGGCAGGATACATCTGACTCCTTTTGAGAGATGTCAAAACTGTGTCTGCCTCACACTGGGCTGGCAGGCAGCAAAAATGCACCTACCCATTTTGCTTCCTTGCCATGGCCATGGAAATGTGGGATTTTGTGGAGTGGAACATCCAGCCCCTGTGCTCTTAAACCTGAAAGTGTTACTGAATGTAGGGGCTGTATGCCAGATGTGTTTTGCTCACAACAGCTGGGTGGGAAGACAGCAACCTGAATAGAGCAAGGACAGTAGCCAGGCAGTTTAGGACATGGAATTTTGGTAGGTGTGCAGCAGTAGCATAGTTGAGAGTTGCCCAGGGACTAGGCTTGGGAATATTACAAATTCTGGAAGAAGACTGTGTTTTTCCAGTAGATGTTCTGTCAGACTGTAAGGAAGTTTAAATACAGACTGAACATAACTGCCCTGAACAGCATTGACTTCCTTGGAAGTGTTTCAGGTAGAGGGAGAGGAAATCAAGTCTCTCCCACTTGCCTGTCTTGGTGCTGTGTGTGATCATCGTGAACAACTCATCAAACTTTTTTTGGCAACATCCCTTTGGGGATAATCCAGATTTCCCTTCCTGTCACTTTCTAGGAACTGTACCCAAAAAGGTAACAAATTGTGAGGGGAAACTGCCATTTTCGTAGGACTTGGAGAGGCTTAAACAATCCCTGGTGGCTTCCTGTTTTAGTAGTCTTAATTACTAAAAGAATTATTAATATATGCTTCATTAAGTCTGTTGTAATAATTGTGGATGGGTGGAGAATAAGGATATCCAACAGGAAGTAAGAAAATTATTGGGCTTTTAAATTTTTCTTGTACCTTTCTCTTTTATATCACAATTTCTAGGAAAAATTACTCAAAGTTGTTTGTGTAGGAATGTCTGTGTTATTAACATCTAAAATTTATTTTTCAAATCTAGATTATTGAAAAGGAGATTAATCCCTTTGTGGACAAGTGGGAAGAAGAAGGACAGTTCCCAGCACATAAAGTGTTTAAAACCCTGGGACAGGCTGGATTCCTTGGTGTGGATAAGCCAACAGGTAGGAGGGTGTATAAACTCTGAGTATTGATGCTGATGGTGATGGACTAAACATATCTGAATTTCCTCTTGACCCAGATCAAAACGTGGGTTGGAATTTATACAAAGTTTACTTTTATTCCTCAGTCTTATATGTGCTGGTTGCTAACTCTACAAATACTGAAAATAACATTGCTGAATGCTCAAGTTTTTATTCTCCAAATATAAATGTTAAAACCTGCATGACTGTTATTCTAAAGTCAGTGAAATGAACATCACTTCAATTTTCAACATAAAATCTGTATAATAACTTTTCTTCTGGATCTGGACACATCCGGAATAATCTAAATCTTCATAAATGAAACCACAGTTTGAAGGCATTGGAAGTGTTTTAAGATTTGGCCTGTACACTTCCTGAGCTTGCAACCTGTACATCATTATAATGTATTCTGCCTCATTGTTCAAAGGACGAGGTTAGTGTGGGTTTTAGGCCATTATGCCCTAGACTGTCTTTACAGTGCACTATTCCAGTCCACAAGAGCCTGAAGAGAACAGCCTAACACAGAGCAATGGCAGAGCAAGTTTCATGTGTTCGTGTGTGTATATATATATATGTGTGATGCAAAAAGTCAGGAAGTCCAGAGGAATAGGAAGCATTTCTGCTCTTCAGCTACAATACATATTCTGCTGGTTTTTTGTTTACGTATAATATATACTTGTTTTCTTCTCGAATGCTACTGTTACGTGTTCATATCAGAATTCCCTGGGTTTTTTCCTCCATTTTCTTAGGGTTAAAAGGTCTAAAACAAAAGCAGGTTTACACAAGCAAACTTTTAGCAATTGGAGTGAATTCAGAGCAGCTCAAAGGGACAGTGTTTGAAGAGTTAACTGTAGATAGTTGCCTATATGGAGCAGCTCACACAACCTCAGCTATGCCACACCACATTATTATGTTGCTAAGAGATAATGCGGAACAAATTATGTCTTTTTACCGCTTACTTTCAGAGGAAAGCTTTCCTCTCAAAATAAACTTTCATATTCTTATACATTACAATGTGGAAGGTTTTTCCCTATCTGTTCAGCTGTTGGAGCTCAGAGAACTGCTTAGCTACGATTGTCTGACAAATCCAATTAGGTCTGAGCTGGTATTTCTTTACAGAAATGCTGACAGTTTGAGATTATACTTCAGATCTATTTAAAGGACAAATAAGATTATTGGGGGAGGGAGAAAACCACCTCTGCCTTCTGCTATAATTGTTTCATAGGCAGATTTGAATTGCGTCTCAGTGGGTCTCGTTCACACTGCTAATACTTGTGTTGGTTGTAACAGTGGTGCGTTATATTGCTGGCAGATTGCAGTCCTGTCTTGTTATATTCATCTCAGGGTATGCAGGGGCTTCAGGTGGGGTAAGGAACCTCAATGCTGAGTGTGCTGCACGTAAAACATTGTAGAGATGGGAACTTTGTGTAATGCTCACAAAACAGATAGGACAGGAAATAACTGGAGTGACATCTAGTGAAGAAGGGACTTGTGGAGGTAAAGTTGGACACAGAAAGGTGCATGTGCCGACTACGCTTGTCATGCTCGTGTTTCGGACTGTTTTAACTTTGGCTTTGATGCTTGTTTCTAGCTGTTATTGTAATTTATTTGGCCTCTGCAACTGTATTTTATAAAAGGTGTAAAAAATTGACAAAATTGTCAGAAACCTGTGGTCCATCTCAATTCATCTTGTGGAGCAAGGTATTGTTGGGTACTCAATGCTGTCTTTGCAGCATTGAGTTGTGCAACAGAATGTCAGCAGATCCAGCTTTGCTGTGTAATAGTGTAATGACATCAGGTAGAACCTGAAAGTCCTGAAACTTTCTCATGATGGTAAGTGAAACGGTCAGGTGTGGGACTGTTTCAGGTGTGGTGCAGTCTCAACAGCACGACTTAGGCAAAGCCTGAAATTCTTCCTCTTTTACACTTCTACAAAGTACTTACACTTGCTGTGTGATTAGCGGGTCCTGGTAGTAGTAATTAAAACAAAATTAAGAGATATGCCTTTTATTCTCTGCTCAGATTCTTCTGTTACTTTAAGTGTTGTGTGCAGACGAAGAGAGGTCTTAAGAGATTTGTGGAAGCCAAGGGCAGCTGGGGGTTTTGGAGGGATGTTGTGGGAGGTCTGAAGAAGAGAGCTTAAATTGATTTCAGGAGAGCAATTACAATACTGAGCAGTGTGAGTAACAGCCTGCCCTACTTTCTCTTTCCAGCACCAACCAAATTATAATTATCATCTTGTATCTCTTCAAATCCAGATCGTAAAACATTCTCTTTAAAGAACACCTTTTTTTTTTTTTTTTAGTTAATTCACTTCAGTAGCAACTGCAATTTTGAAATACGAGTCTTTCTGAATTTGTTTTCCCAGATCATTCTCTCAAGTATGGAAGTTTTTTTCTCCTGCAGAATTAATTTTGAAGATTTCTGGTTGGGCAGAAAAGGGTCACAAACTTGTTTTGCTTAGATAGAAGGAAACATCTGTTGCATTTCAGATTTGTTGAAAGTGGACTTTTTCCTGTGTAAACACCATTCCCTTTATGAACAATGAGCTGCTTCTGAGCAGGTTTTTAAAAGAATGTGCCTTACATGTGTCCCTTATCATTGGAAACTTTCTCTGTGGAGAACTGATTTGGGGCACTATTTTTATTGCAAAGGTTCCATCAACTCCCACTGTAGTCAGTTGTGGGCTACAAATTTAACAAAGTTTTCCTATATATTTTTCACAGTTGTTTATTCTTCTAGTGAATATTGGCTGTAGTTCAGGGTGTTAGTTGGAGGGGTTGTATAAACGCTGTGGGCAAGGCCCAAACATGCACCCATAATTGGAGAATTTTTAAGATGGTAAGTAGATTTAACTTACTGTGCTGTCTGGTCCTTTCTCTACGAGAGAAAGTGTCTTCTCTTTGAACCATTTGTCTGCTCTGTTATTCTTTACGTGACTCAAAAATAGTGCATATGCTGGTTTTCCTTAGGAAAAAGTCTGCGTTGTTCTGTTATATTGGGAGATTCTTCCTACTGGTAAAATACATGCCAAAAAGTGAAATAATTTATGCATAAAAAGTGGTTTTTTACTCTATTACAGGATCACTCAGTCCAGCCTGAGGTATTTAGTTTGAGGGGAAAAAATCCCCAGCATCTCTATATACTTACTATTCTTCATTTATATTTACTGAGTACTTTTCCATAAATTATAAAATTTTGGATTATGGAGGTACTGACAGTCCCAAAACTAAGGGCTGAAAACACTAGGATAGGCAGCAACAATATTTTAAGTACTCTTGGTTGTTGGCCGTTGTCCACTTTTCTAAGGGAAGTGGGCAAGACATATTCTTTGAATTGTTTAATGTGCACATTAAACATGAGATGAGATATTGGACTAAAAGCTGAAAAGATCTATGTGGTCATTTGTGATCTTACGGTTTATGAATCAAAGCCTTGGCTGTTGCTAAATTTTAGGATGTGTTGCCAAATACGCAGGCTCAAAATGTACTGTTCTGTGCCTGTGTAGGCCAATGCAGATGATTAAAAGTTGATTTTATCAGCTGATATATAAGTACAGCAATCCTGTAAAGGATGGGAGAGGAAGATTTGTAAGAGAGCAGTGTCTGCTCTCCTGCATACTCACATAGCATCATTGTGAAACAGGAGTGATAATGATGCCCCCTCTGGGTATTTCATTAGTGTTTTCACTGGCAGTACTACAGGAATATTTAGCAGAATGCATTAGCATCTAGAAATAATTGTGACAGATTTGTCCAAATAGTAGCCTTCATTCATTCCTGTTAAACACTTAGCAGTCAACTTGGAAAATATGTTCTTAAATCTGTCAGGAAAGTCAGGAAACTGTGGTAAGCCTTGTACATGGATGGGAAAGTATAATTCTGCACTATCTCATTCCCCTACTGCTGGGATATATTACTTGGAGAAAGTAATAAGCAGCATGTTCTTGTCACTTGAGACAGATGAGCATCTGATGAAACAAACCAAATGTTTCAAATGATTGATTGCACTGCAATTGGAAAATGATGCAATATCTTTCCTTAAGAAGCCTGTTTGTTGTAAGCATCTGTGTGCGAATGTGGGAATATAGATCTAGACTACCCTCTAAGGTTAATTTTGTTATTTTCTTCACACATGTATGTTTCTCTGGTATAGTGGGAACTTATGAGAGTCACTTGGAAAGAATAGGTGAGGTTATTTTTTTTCCCCTTTCCATAATACTAAGCCTTATTATTATATGGAATGAGCAAAGGAAGGACCTGGGAGGAGCAGTGAATTCTGTCACTAGAAAGGGATTTAGTAGTTCAGGTGAAAGAGGGTTTGACAGTATCTAATAGAGTAACTGAAAGTTTTTCCGGTATATCTGTGGATAAATGCAAAAAGGGATATATTTGTCAGAAGTGAATTCCTTGGCCCCAAACCATTTCTGTATGGCTACAATGGACTAGCTCCAATACTTGTGCTTGATTTAAATTTAAGCATAGTCAGCTGAACTAATTGCTTATCTCTTTTTCACTTACAAAGGAGCCCAATAGTAGTTCATAAATAATAGTCGCTCTCCAAAAGTTTGCAAGAGAAGCTGCTGTGCCATGTTTTCAGACGGCAGTGAACCAGTAAATCAGCACTCTGAAGTGTTACCAGCTATCATGTGTACCTGTTTTGCAATCAAGTAATAATTTTGATAGGCCTTTAAAAAACAAATAGATTGAATAAGTCTTTGCTTTATTTGAATCAATCTCAGGAAAACAGGTTTTTGTAACTGTACATATAAGTTCACGTGTGGTTGAGAACTTTTTTTTTCCCCTCTGCTGTTGTGAAATGCTGACAATTCAAGTCCCATCTAGCATCTTGCAAGTGCAGGATGAAATTCAGTTGGAAATAGTAGGGAGGGGACAGTTTGTTTCTGCATTTCACAGATCATCAGATATTTCTGATCAGAAAAGGAAAGGAGCGCTTGAATTCATCTTTGTTTTTTTTCTCAGCTCTGCACTTGACTTGGAAACGGAGTGCTTCATTCTTCATGGCTAGTTGGGAAGTGCAGCAGTACCTCTGGGAATAGCTTGTTCAGCTACCAACAGCAGTTTTGTAGAAACAACCAGCAGAGAACAGATTGAAGGACAGCCAGTCTTTGTGGAAGAGATAATCTTCCTTTAAAGGTTTTGTTCATAGAGGGATTGGATTAGTTCCTGGGATTCTGCTTTTGTACTTGAGATAAGGCAAATCCTCACACTTCTGACTTGTAATGCACAACACAGCAGTACCTCATGCACTTCAGGTATGCTTATACCAGTACCTCAGGGGCAGGCTTAGGAATTTCCAAAATCTAGTACATGTACCACTGGTAGTTACAGATTATGTCAAAATGACATTGAGAAAGAAATTTAAAATGCCTCTCTTCTTGGAGGAACTGGGAAGTATTTAACTGGGAGCAAAAGCTCGCATATGTACATGCAGTGAAATGCTTGGGCTCTTGATGCACCATTCTCTCATGTCATACCTGCCACGCCAAATTCCCTTCTGTGTATCGCAGACTTCGCACAAACTGTCAGACCTATATAGTGTCTTGAAGCTGACTAGGAGCACTTAGACCACGTTTGTGGAGAAGAGACACTTACAAGCACCTGTCGCTGTTCTATTCCTGTTTTAAACATGTTCTGCTCTGGGTTGTGCAGGAGAGTCTGTCCTCTCTTGTACTTGACTTTCCCTCAGTTTTGTGGGAAATCGTTAGGTTTGAGGATTTTTCAGAGGTAGATCTGCTAAAAATCTGATGTTCTTGATTTTATAATTTTGAATAAGACAGGAATGCACTTTAAAGAGAGCAGGTGAATATATTAAAGAAATATGAAATCATATAACACCTGAAAAAATAAAGGGATTGAGACCTTATCAAATAAGACATACTGTTTGGGAAGTTTGCACTTGAAGAATATTGTTTATTCTTTACTTTCGTGGTATAAATGGCAAGACTGCCTCTTGATAAAGCCTGGCCAATGAATGAGCTTATACTAAAATAAAATTGGTATTATAAGTCTCTCTAATTTACACATAGCTGTCTTTTCCCAGTCTCAAGATTCTTGAAATCTGTCGTATCCCTAGATGGCATAATCAAAAATCTTTCTGAAAGGTATGAGTGCACCTATTACTCTTCGAAACATGTTAGTACACTGAGTGTTGTGAGAGCATGGGAAAATTATCTTTGTGAAGTGTAGGCTTAATTCAGTTTTATGCACTCATTTTTGCATTGTGAACTGCTGGAAGTGAAGGCCGATTTCTGTCAGAGGGCTGAAATGGGGAAAAATACGGTGAAACAGTCATTCTGAGGTTGACGTAGAAAATCTCTGAAAAGATGTTGACCTGTCAACACTTGCAGATCCCATGGGTCAATAATCAAATCAAAACCATTGAATGATACCTGGCTTGAAGAGAGGATTAACAAGATTGCAGTAAAAGTGTGCTGTTCCTAGTTCAGTGTTTCTATCCCCAGCATTTGAGCATGATAAGAAGCTGGAGGCCAAGCGGTACAAACCTGAACATGTTTAGCTGAATAAGAAGAAATGAAAGGGGAAAAACTGGGCAAGAAATGTGTTTAGTTTTGGTTCTCCTATTCTGTTCTAACATTTTTAATCCCTAGTGACCCAGTTCATGCAAAATCATAAGCATCATTAATAATCTAATCCATGGAGATTTTACGTAAGCCCTTGGTCACTCCAGCATCGCATCTGTAAGGAGGTTCAGAGATCCCCATAACAGTAAAGTGCCTTCTCATGCAGCTGAAAAACAGGTCATGTACCTGCTCATCGCAAGGGGTTTGGAACATGATGACCTTTACGGTCCATTCCAACCCAAACTATTCTATGATTCTGTTTTATCCCAGAAAAGAGGACAGGCAAAGGCACGGATCCAGTATTTGTGAGTCTGCATGTGACAGGCAACTTGCTTATAGGATAAGTAGTGCACACAACACTAAACAGATTCATATGCTACACGGTAATAAAAAGATGTAAGGGAAGGATAGTAATACAAGGAATTTGGCTCCTTGGGGCTTAATATTTAAATAAGGGTAGAGCTGGCCATTTAAAGACTGGAACTAGTGAGTTTGGAGGTAGAGACGAAGAGAACTGAAATGTGTTTTTAATCACGCTGTATTGTGGTGAATAGGTATCGTCATTTAACAACAAACCTGGAAGTTATCTATAGCTTGTTATTTGACGTGGGTCTTATGTTTATGCTGCTTTTAGACCTACTTTGATTTCATTGTTTACTCTCATATAATACTGATATGCACGTCAGAGACTGCATGGTATCTTCTACTAAGTGAAATAGGAAGTGAGAAGATTGGTTTTATTACAAAATACTTTTAAAGTCTATTAAACTGCTCTGAGAAATATTTGGAGTCTACAGTCCGGTGTGTTGGCATAACTTTTTATTGCTTCATCTGAAAAACGCACTGTATAGTAGATTTGAGATCAGCCCAAAAAATCATCTGCGTACCCTCAGTTTGTCAGTTGATTAGTAAATGTTGAAAACATGTGAATTGTTTTTGAAGTGAAGGTGCATTGGAGACAGGAGTGAAGGATGCTTTAAAACTTCAAAACTTGTTTTTTGATGAGAAAATCTCACCAGTGCAAGACAACTGCTTGGCTCATTTGTGGCAAGGCAAACAGGTATTTGGCAACATCATAATTTGAATTGCATTATTTACTGTGTGCTTTGAAACCTCTGAAGATTATGAAAATCCCCTGATTATGAAAATTCAGGTTCCCTGAACCAGAGGTTCAGGTGTGTGCAGCTGCTCTTTCCAGAATGTAATATGTATCCCATATGGAAAAGTAGTACTCTGTCCTGCATAGTACTTTATAGTGATAAGCATGATTGTATATACATTATAAATTTTTACATATATTGCAGTAGATTCTGTTTTATATATATATATGTACATATATTTAGAGAGAGAGAAAAAAATTTTTGGATGATTTTTGTTCTTTTAAATCATTAAATCATAGAATGCCAGTTGGAAGGAACCTCAAGGATCATCTGTTCACATATTTCTCCACAAAAGCAAGGGTTGGACAAGATGGCCCAGCACGTTGTTCATTTAAATTGTTAAATGTGTCCAACACTGGGGAACTCACCACTTCTCTGGGGAGGTTATTCTAAGAGCTGATTGTTCTCATTGTGAAATCTTCTCCTTTTGTGCCTAATCAAAATCTCCCCAGGAGTACCTTGTACCCATTATCTCTTGTCTTTTCCCTGTGATTTCTTGTGAAAAGAGGGTCTCCATATTTGATCATTTTTGTGGCTTTTCTCTGAACCCTTTCCAGCCTGTCTACATCTGTTTTGTGTAGCAGGAGCCAAAACCGAACATAATATTCCAGGCATGGCCTGACAAGCACTGAGTAAAGTGGGAAAATGACTTCATTATCTCTGCTGGGGTTGCTGTTGTTGATGCAGCCCAGCATCCTGTTGGCTTTCTTTGCTGCAGTTCACTCATACTGAGCTTGTTGTCCACCAGGACCCCCAGATCTCTTTCATAGAGCTGTTCCCCAGCCAGGTAAATCCCAGTCCTGCTTAGATATGATGTTTTCTCTGCAGACTATTATCAACATGCTGGAAGGTCAGTGTAGTAGTCTTAATGGGTTTTGTTTTTCTGATCTCCTACATGTTTTGAAAGAATGGTGCAGAAAACATCATTTAAGTGGAAACACACACAGCATTCAGGGGAAAATGGATCGATGTCCACAGGGAATGGGTGCACAGTGCAGTGTAAAAATGAAGGATGGGAAAATATCAGAACCCTAAGGCTCTGTGAAAGCGTATCAGTCTTTGAGGGTGGAAGGAGCACTGAGCAGGGCTGGTGGATTAGATGTGCTGGGCAGAGTTTGTGGTAGTCTTGCCTCTGCTGTGTGGTGCCAGTGAAATTTGAGGAGTTGTTTTGGTTATTTTGCAGCTGAGCTTGTTGACAGAAACATTGGGAGGAGATGTGTCAGAAGTTTATTGGGGCAGAGGTTGGGGAGCAGACATGGGGTTTGGGAGGAAATGGGGGCGAAGCTACAAGACAGGGTGAGGGGTTTTTTTAACCCTTTTATTCCAGGTATGTTTGGTTTTGTGTTGTCATTTAAAAGTCATGATCACCTGGAAGAAATACAGCTTCACCCTGTTTGCAGAGAAGAAATTTAAAAATATGAAAAGTATGTGTCAGTTAAAAAAAAGTGAAAAAGAAGCTGAAGTAAAACTTTATTTCTTAGAATTACTTTCCTTCAGTCGAGAAACCCTTCAAATATCTTAATCTTTTAAGGTCTTTTTCAATAATATAAAGATGTTTGAGCCTTTTTTGAATGCAGATATTTGTTAAAAAGTATCTGTTTAAGTATTTGAAGTGTAGGCCAACTGTGAAAAACAGAGCAGTAAGGAACATGTTGTTCCAATCACCACAACTGTACATACACTGAAATTTAATATATTTTTTTTCTGTTTTATAGAATAAGTTTTGAAGTCAGACTTCAGTGGCAGGGGTTTTTCTTGTGTGGGTTTTTCCCTTTGTTTTGTTTCTCAAGCAAAGGCATGGGAGGGCATTTGTGATAAACAAAGCACTTCTTGCAGGACAGTGGTATTTCCTGAAGAACATCCCTCTTTGTTCTCTTTGTGTCTTTCCTGGGTGGCCTAGAAGGGCTGGTTCTCTGTCATCTCTATTGCAATTGCTGTTGTTTCCCATAAGACCACAAACCTGCTCTGTCATCTTGTTTGCTTTAGGAGATCTCTTCAGTGTTGGGTAGCAGGAGTCAGGTACATGGCACAACTCTGGAGGAGGGAATTAATGGAAAATTTCCTTGAATGAGTACCACAGGGGTGGGTATTTGGCTTTTCATGGCATCGTTAAATGGTTTAAAATTCTCTGAAGGTGACTTTAGTCAGCATTTATTCTGTTTCCTGTACTGTGTGTCAGAGGAAATGCGTGAGACCGTTGTGCTCACCCTCGCTTTATTGTTAAGGATGGGGGTCTCTCAACAGAGCAGAGGAACAGTGAGTGATAAGCCTGCTGAAAGGAATTTTTTTTCTTTTTTTTTTTTTTTTTTTTACATTATGTATAACCTGTGAAACTCATCCTGCCGAAATCACAAGGAGCAAAGTTTAATAGGAATTCAGAACCTATTGCATAAAGGTATTTTTACAGTTTTTACAGAATCCTTTCCCAGCCCAAGAAAGGAAGCCTTTAATTAGAACGATAGAATCATTAAGTTTGGAAAAGACCTCTAAGATCATCAAGTCCAACTCTTAACCCAGCACTGCAAAGCTAATTTTTGCACTTCACTCTTTTTTTGTATGTTGACATGGTTATGATCACATTTTTTACAGATCATTACTTATCCATATTTGTTTTCTAAATCTTACCAGTTGTTTTCAGCCACCTCTGTCTACTTGTGTATCTCACTGAACCTCTCATCTCCTTCTTGCTTTTTTCCCCTCTTAAGAGGATTCAGATAGGCCCTTATGCAACTCCTCTAACAGCTGCTATTTGCTGCTTCTTCTATTTCAACTTGTCTTGGAAGGACTGAGGGTAATAAAAATGTTTTGTGAAAAACTAATGAAAATCCTGGCATGGAGGGGGGGGAATCATCCTTTATGGTCAGATACTGTTGGCATTCCTAAAGAACTTAAGGTCCTGAAGACTGAGAATATTGAGGCCTTTTTAATCATCTACTTGCTGTGGATTTATTCTTCAAAGCCAGAGGCATTTAAGAGAAATTTAGACAAATAGACTTTACATTGTAGGGAAAGCTTATTAAAGATTAAATTGCATGGTTTCCTCCTTGAACTAGTAACAAGCTGTGCTTCCTTTACCTGGTCTTTTGTTTGGTTTTGCTCAATAACCTTTCCAGGCGTTACATTTTGGAAGATAAATAAATAGATTATCTTACTCCTTTAACATTCTTTTAGGGTTTTGCTTTCCAAGTTTCTCTTCTCCTAGCTGAGCAGTTCAAGCTAGATCCTGGTATTATGGAAGTCCATATTTACAAAACAAACCCAAAAGCCTCTGAATCCATTTTGCCAGCTTTCTGGGCTTTGTTTGTTGGGGGTTTTTTTTAGGTAGAATACTGAGGTATTTTCTCCCCCTTTTTTCCTAAGAGAAGTAGCATGGGAGCAATTTGCTCTTCTGTAGCTGGTGTAAAGTAGCTGTTAGTTGAGCTTGCCATTTGCAGCAAGTCAGGAAATTCTTTCCAGTGTGTGCAGATGCTTCCTGTGCACAAGGCTGGTGTCATACTTGGCACGTGATTAAAAAAAAAAAAAAAAAACCAAAAAAACCCCAGAAAAAAAGTCATCCTGAGACTGCTTTTTCATTTTGCTTTTAACCATGTCCTTTGGCACCATGGAGGGAAGCCAGTCTATCTTGCTGGTTGGACAGTGACACTGTGCTTGGGGTTGTTTGGAAGAACAAAAAAGAACCATGTAAAATTTAATTTTTTTTCCCCCCTTTAAAAGCCTTCCTTGTCTTTCTTCTCTGTGTCACCTGTATGCTGTTCTTCTTGAAGTAATAGACTAATTCATATTCTACATGTCGGGTTCTGCCTTGCTAAAAAAAATAGTTTTGGCAGCTGATACTTTTAGCAATGCTGAATTTCAGAGGTGGCATTCGTGGGGGGGGGGGGATTCGAGCTGATCATGATAAATCTTCTGGCCTCTTTGTATTATTCTCTTTACATGCCTCTGCATGGGAAAAGTTGAGTAAACCACATGTCCTGGTTGTGCTTGTAAGACCTGTGGCCTGGTGGACCTATAAAAGAAATGGTTATGCATTTGCTACCTTTGGAGAGGCCTCTCCTGGACTCTCAGGCACCACGCTAAAGAGATAAACCAGATTCTCTTGAGAATAAAAGCAGTTTCCTATATTTTCTCCTTATGTCCTTACAACACAGTGTTGGGAATCCCATCCTCTGTCTCTGCTCAGGTTGTAACTGGGTGTCGTCACGTCCCATAGTCCCACAGGAGGATGTGGAAAGAGTAGAACGCAAGAGGAAACAAAAACCAGGAGGAAAATTCTTTACAGAGAATTCTTTACAGAGGAATCATTTCAGCAGGAAATGTTCTGCTCCTTCCGGCAGAACTTTGTAACTATTTTCAATAAACAAATTTCATTTTATTCCAGTTTTGCATTTACTTCTTGCTGCTCCAGTTTCTTCTGTCATAGAAGAGAGGTGTGTTTTGATCTCTCCAGACTTTATCTGTTCATCAGTTTTGAGTCAGCAGCAGATCTTTAATGTACATGAAAGGTGTTAAGGGTTCTCCTGGATAGTACATTTTAAACCAAAGGAACCCTGAATTTTGGAGGGGCTCACTGAATATGCTTCTGCAGACTGATCACACAAGAACTGACCTGTCCTGTAGGCTCACTGCGTTGTGTAACCTGTAAGCAGCCCCCGGGATTTCAGAGTTGCACCTGTCTGAGATGGATCAGCATCTGGCCATTGCACAGATTCTATGGTGCTGCCTGCTAAACTGGGGAAGGGAGGGAAAACACCAGTTTTCTCTTAGGAAACAGGAAAAACAGTGGAACAAAATGAATCGGACTTTCTCAAAGGGTATTTTTTGAGCAGTTTAGTTATGTGTCTGAAACATAAAACATCTAAATATGGAGGATTAAGAACATCTTCCCATTCTGATCTTGCTGAAGGTCTAATTGCCCCCAGGTTTCAGGCAAAGGACTTTGAAACTATTTAAGATTCCAAAGCAAAAATGATGAGATTATTACATAGGAGATTTTTACTATTGTAGCAACTATTATCTAGACCTATAGCTTAGTGTGGTTTCTGCAAGGTAAAGTGTGAACCAAAGTGGGGAGGGAGGATGTAGGGGGGAACCCATAATGTGTTGAACATTGTGCCTGTATGATGGGGAGTCAGGAGGCATCATCAGATCTTTTGTGCTAGTTTCAAGCTGTCTGGGACTCATGCTGAGTGGATGTGGCTGCCCTGCATGGCTTTAAAATGTTTTGCCTGCGTTTGGATGGATCTGTTTGTCCCCTGGTGTGGTGCGCATTGTCTTCCACTGCTGGATTTAGTCAGAAGAAAATGGATAGACAGTGGGTATGTTGGTATGACCAGTAGATTTGGGGTTGAACCTGCCCCCTCGCCTGCCACTTCAGTGAGGGTTGTAACTAGCTTGTCTGTAATGAAACATGGAGAAAACATCCGGCGGAAAATTTTGATGTCCTGATGTGGAGATAAAGCATCACATGTGAAGGGTGGTAATCTGTAACATTGGCTACCATCATTTCCTTCTTGTAATTTGAATGAGAACACTGATGTGCTTAAAATTAAAAAATAGCTGATATTTTAAAATAATTTTCCCTTCATTTCACTATTTTATTTATTCAGTGTAGTTGTGAGCTGTGTTCTGTAAGTGCCCCCACATCCAATTTTCCACATGGGAGTACAGAATAAACTTCAGAACACAAAAGATTGCATGAAAAGGTGGCATTGATTATACAAAATTACCAGCAGAAGGCAGATTATTATACAGAGCATTCCTTTTGACATTATGAAACAACTTTTAATTTAAGTCTAATCTGACAACACTCAGAAATAATCGAAAGTCTTTGCAGTTTAATTTCTTGTAAGGAAGTAACCTTAAAAGTAGTTATAGAAGCATGCTAACAGTTTTTTGGGAAAGAGAAATTCAAATATAAGTTCTGCTGAATAATAATAAAGAAGAGCTTAATTGAAATCAGTAATTTCTGGTCTTAACAGAGCTTGGTGAAAAAAGGTGAAATGGAACAATACCCAAACAATACCCAAACTCAGAGTCCTAAATATCTATCTACTAGCTGTGAAGTATGAGAGCAGCCTTGCTGAGAACAACTCTGCAATTGCGAGTGCTGGTCAATGAGATGTTGGACATGACCTGGCAAATGTGTGCTCACAGCCTGGAAAGCCAACTGTATCCTGGGCTGCATCAAAAGCAGTGTGGCCAGCAGGTCACTGGAGGTGATTCTGCCCCTCTACTCTGCTCTGGTGAGATGCCCACCTGGAGTGCTGCATCCAGCCCTGGGGTCCCCACCATGGGAAAGACATGGAGCAGTTGGAGCAGATCCAGAGGAGGAGTCACAAAGATGATCAGAGGGATGGAGCACCTCTGCCATGAGGAAAGACTGAGAGAGATGGTGTTGTTCAGCCTGGAGAAGAGAAAGCTCCAGGGAGGCCTCACTGCAGCCTTTCAGTACCGGAAGGTGGCTTATAAGAAAGAGGGAGACAAGCTTCTTAGTAGAACCTGTAGTGATAGGACAGGGGGGTAATGGTTCTAAATTAAGAGGGTCAATTCAGATTAAATACAAGATAAATGTTTTTTATAATCAAGAAGATTGGTAAAATCCTGGAATGGGTTGCTCAGAGAGGTGGTAGATGTCCCATCCCTGGAAACATTCAAGGTCAGGTTGGACTGAGCTCTGATCTACTTGAAGATTTCTGCTCAGTGCTGGAGGAGTTGGACTAGATGATATTTAAAGGTCAACCCAAACCATTCTATAATTCTAAGTAGTTAATGTCATGAACATGCAATTGTAAACAAAAGTTTGCAAAGAAAAGGATTGGCATTTAATTGGTGTATTGTTTAAAAAGAAATAGGAAAATTAGACAACAAATAAGAGGAAAAATCAGAACATAACATAAGCACCAATTTGTCTGTGGCTAAAGCTGAAAAATGTGCAGTCGACAGTGGTGAGGTAAGACTTGTGTTTTGCAATTATCCCTGTTTTTGGAGCTGCACAAGCCTTTGCATGTCTCCTTTTTATCTCTATGCATGGTAATATTGGCTCTTTGTAAAAGAAAAAAAGAAAAACACCCCCCCAAAACAAACAAAAACCACCNTCTCTATGCATGGTAATATTGGCTCTTTGTAAAAGAAAAAAAGAAAAACACCCCCCCCCCAAAAAAAAAACCAAACCAAAAACCACAAAAAAACCCACCAAAACCCTCCAAAAATAGACACACACACAAACTCCCAAACAACAGCCCAAGAGCTACACTTACAGGGTTATTAAAGTGGGATGAAAATCTTCATGTGGTCATACTTTTTTCCTTGTGTCTGGAGGTCACCATTGTAAGCAGGGCTCTGATGCTGGATTGTTTGTAGCTACCCACCTGGAGTCAGGAGGCTTCATAACTGGGAGCTGAAATGCAGAGATGGCAGAATCTGGAGCAGAGCCAGAAACTGAACCCTCAATTTAGGAGTCTGGGTAGCTGTGATGAATGTGGGAGACAAGAGATTCCTGATCAGGATGGTTTGTGTTTGATCTCAGAAAATCTTGGGGGAGTTACTATAGTCCGAGTCTTGAAAGACCGCTGCAGATGAACCTTGTGGAAAAGTGCTTACCTCCAGCATCTCCCAACATCCCTGCTCAGTTCCCCATCACCCTTGCCACTGTCTGTGATGTTTTGCAGTCAAGGTTGGAATTTTTTGTTATGAGAGTGGTTAATTTCAGAAATAAGGGGAATGTTTTTAAAACACATTAGAAAACATTCTTGCTGCTCAGACATCAGGCTGTGTAATCAGTTGGCAGGGGTGGTTTGATTTCAGCTGACCCTTTAATGGTCAGCTGCAATTTTACTCATAAGCAATAAATTGCAACCAATCAGAGCATCATTTAGGACAAAAAACAGCTCAACAATATGAAGTCATTCTAAAGCATGGGGCCAGATGAAAATATCCATCTTCAACATAGGCTTTCAAATTCATCATGTTTGTGAAGATGGTAAATGAAAAGCAGAATCAAAACATTGTGCTTCTTTTTTGTGAGATATGTGTTGTAATCTATTCTCAGAAGATGAAACTCGAGGGATTATAGTTAAACTTGTTTTCAAGATGGTACTCTGTGAAGACATTTCTTCTTTCCTGCAACAGTACTTGAAACACTCAGGCTTCTGGCTGAGAGTTGGATAATGGAATATAGTGTTGCTATTGCTTGTCTGTGCCTCTTTAGCTACTATGAGGCAAATATTGCCTTTCTTTAAATAACCTCTGTGCAATATAAGGCCTGAGTTCTGGTTACGGATTTTTGGCTCTATTGAGCATTAATGAGAATCGGGCATGTATTTACAATTTTAGTTTTTTGAAAATTGATATTTTAATGAGAGGAAGGAAATGATATAATAAATATTCTTCCTCTTTGTTTACTTCCTTAGGATACCTTTCCTCATTGGTTTTGATAAAGCCTTCAAGTTGCCTTGAACCATGTAACCAGATCAGTCAGTCTGTCCAAAGTGTTTCATTGCTGTAGACCTCTCCTGTCTCTCAGAATGATTATGCTGGTGCAATGCGGAGAAGGGAAACGATGAAACAGGTGGCAAGTTCATGGTGAATTTAAAGGCAGCATCCTCACTGACTTTATTACAGCCTGGATTAAAGGGCAGGAGATGTCTAATGCAACTTCTTCTGTAACCAGAGGAAGCTCCCTAAGCCACCTGTGGATGTGTCATCCAGGGGATGAGAAGATGTCACCATGCCCCCTTCCTTGTCCAGAACAAAACAGTTTTTAAAGTTTGGGCAGAGAGATAACTATGATGAAATAACACCAATGCTGCCTGGTATGCAGCAATGGTCTTTGGAAGCAAGGGGGAGCACTGAAAGGTGTTTTAATAAAACTGTGATGTGTCTTCAGTTGGTTTTCTAAATAAATCTCTTACATTATCAAGTGCTCATTTTCCTTTAATACTTTTGGATATTAATGAGCTTAGTCAGATTAATTCGAGGTCCCAAAGATAACCGGTTCCTGTGGGTCTGAGAAAGTCATTAATGGGTGAGAGCAGCAAGACAATAATGCATGCCACCAAGAAAAGAAACATGGTGGTGTGAGTTGAAGTTGTTCACTCCCTTGGCCCAATACCTGTCTTAGCTGCTCCCTTGGCACCAGCTGGGGCAGCTGCATTTGGAGCCACTTATTCCATCCACTGCCTCTTTCCTGGCTGCAGCCTGAGGGTCTGGAGGGGGGGAGCTGGTGATGCAGAGCCCTGAGCAGAGAACAGTGGGATGGGATTTCCCTCGGCACAATCTAATTCTTTTTTTGTTTGATGATCACCAAGTAGAGTAATGATCATCACTGATGCCATAAATATTTATAGAAAAAAATTTCATCCCATCTCTCACTTTCACTGAGCTTTTTTCATCCTCACTGTTTCTCTGCTTATTGTCAGGTTGGCATCTGATTCATTTTGCACCACTCTACACTTGTGGGCTACTGTAATATTGCATATATTCAGATTATTGTGAGAGGAATGATTGTGCTATTTTTGCAGGAGTGCTTTTTTCACTATATGTTTTGCACACAGGTAATAGAGTGTTTCTGTACTGCTTTGAGATGGTGTGTTACTATTGTTGAATGTATTTTTTTTTTCTTTATGATACTCTGGTAAAGGCTTCACTGGTTTGATTTTTCTAAAAAATCTTTATAAATCCATTTTCAATAGCTGTGCTTTACATATTTATGCATTTATACATATTTTACACAGCCTTAATGTGTTAAAGAAAAATCAGGGGTCAAGTAGAAGCTGACAGATCCAATTAATGAGTTCCAGTAAATGCCCTTAAAACCTTTGTGCATTGGGAGTGGAGCACAGAAATACCTCTCCTGATACTTATTTCCACTTATTCCTTCAATATTTAATTAAGATGGCTTAGTCTGTGTAATTCTCCATCAGTTTTTAAAAGATTTAATTTGAAACTAAATGGACTAATTCACTGACTATTAATTACCCAGACTTGCAGATGTAGAAATTGGTCCATGTGAAGACAGTGGATGCAGTTTTACATCAAAGACGAAGCTCAGCTGTGGCTGAACAGACTTAATGAAATCTCTTCAGCTTTGTCTGTAACCCTTTTGTCATTTGCAAAGAGGAAAGAGGTGAGTGGCATAACAGGCTTGATGCTGTGCTTGGAGTTTGTCCTACAAGGAGAAACTTGTCACTTTAGTGACTTTGCCATTATAGTGGCAAGACATGTTGTATACCCTCTGTATGCACATGTGTGTGTCTTATCACACATCTCTGCATGTGTGTGCATATGTATGTTACAGAACATCATACGATCATAGACTACCTCGAGTTCAAAGGGACCCACGAGAATATTAGGGTCCAACTCCCTACCCCTCTCCAGACTACCTGAAACTAAACTATGTGACTAAGAGCATCATCCAAACATAAAATTATTCCAGGCTTTAAAGAAGTACTAATGAAAAATTTTTATTTTGCTATGAATTTTAAAGGACAAAATAATTGCATTGCTTGTGGAACATCATCTTTCTTCTGAGGCCCTTTCCTGACTGGATTTACAGGTATAGTTATGTGTGCAGGAGGCCTTATTTCTTAGAGTTTCAAAGTGCTTTTTTTTTGGCTAGTAGACACACTTCTGTTAGTTGAAAATGCTCATCTGTTAATCATCAAGTGAAATTTCAGCGAAGCATTACAAACTCTTAGGCTTTACATTGTCAGTTCTGGGCAGATGGATATTACTGTAAACTTGCAATAAATGTGTCATACTGAAATTTGAAAACATGCCAGTTTGATTGAAGTGAGGAAGTTTACTCATGCTTCGTAACTCTTGCAGTTTTGTGTAAGCATTTCTTAAGAAATCTCAAATTGTCATGAGGAACATACACCTGAACTTCCTTGTTAGTTCAGAAAAAATACAGAGACTCATATCTCACTCTTAGAAGAATAAAAAGTAAAATTATACCTTTTTTTTTTTTTTTTTTTTTTACATTTTCCAAAACAATGCTGTCCGTTTTTCCTGCTGGCAGCTTGGTTCTCATCTGAGACTTTAGTCTTGCGTCTTGCTGAATGGTTGGATGTGACTTGTTAGCAGTGGACTTAAAGGCATGGAAGCATTGTTGTGGTATGCTGTGCAAATCCTGCCCAGCTAGCCGTTCTCCCACAGATCTGCAACCCTGCCAGGCAGCAAAGGGTATGGAGGGCAGAGCAGAGAGCCTGCTGTCTGAGAAACCACTCTGCTGCTCTGGGGTCTGGACATGCAGAAATAGGGACATTAGACTTTTCTGCCCAGCGTTTTGTTCAAATGGCAGCATGAACCCAACTTCTGCCTGATAAGGATCAGTACAACAGTAACTGTGATGGAAAAATATTAGCAATATTTATTTCTGTGTGTTTACAATTGTTCCTGGTATGGTGGCAACAGGTATTTCCAAACAAAATGCTGCAGGTGTCCTGCAGTTTCAGAGACCCTCAGCTGCTGTAACTTGCAGCGATGCAGTGTGAGGGTTTGTTCTTCACACTGACATCAAAACTGTGGCTGCTTTCACATTTGTCTCCCAACCTCCCGTGCTGTCTCCTAAAATACTTAGGAGATGAAGTGTAGCTATTTTCATGAGGATATTCATGAGAAGCTGGAGGCTGAATGACTTAAGTCTGTGGCAGGAAGGGTACCTGCAGTTTCTGTCACCCTTCATATTTAGATGACAGTAAGATGACTTACTTGCAATAAGATTAGTATTGGATATCCATGCATTGGCTGCTTCAAATTCCAAGTAGCAATTGAGGATATTCTTCAGTGAGGTGTCTTTTAGTCTGTTATCTATAGTTAATGCAGTACACATTATTGACAAGGAAAGCTGTGGCTAATTTGTTTAACAGGGTAGAAACAACAGAGCCCTTTTCCTGGAATGTGCCATGTCTAGTGGCAATAAAAAAAATCTTAGATTTTTTTTCAGGTTTTTGGTTTTTGGTTTTTTTTTTTTTTAACTCAGCTTAATTTCTTATGGTTCTTTTATTTTTCCAAAATAAAAAATACTGAATAAAGACCATTCTTTTACATGCTGCTAAAGACAGGTATTACATTTCATCTAGTCTTACTTGGTCTGTGATCTTAATTTAAATTATTTTTTATAAGCTATCTTTCCATCATCTGGCGAGACATTTTTGAAAGCTCATATCTGACTGTTGGAATAACTTTGGCGTGGTGCTGGACTGTTTCTGCCAGTAGAAGATCTAAGTTCAGTAAGTAGCACTGAACCATCTTCTACTGTCAGAAGTTTGCAGTTATCATTTATGTAAGTGTGAGCAGAATTTGATTCCTTCTTTATTTTGAGAAGTTGTTTTCCTTTTTCTCTTTCCTACAAGGCTGCTTTCTGCATCTGTTTACCACACATGTTGTAGAGGTCATCAGTCTAATTACTAGTGAAATCTCAAAAAAGAGGGAATATATCCTTTCTGTGTTTCAGGGATGTTTCATCTACAACTGTTTGGACAAACACAAAATTAACTGCATATTTTACTAACACCGAGGACAGATTTGGAATGGAAGCTTTTAGCTGGGCATGTCTTGGCCTGAAAGTTTTTGGCAAACTAATGAGGTCAGGGAAGAAGCAAAGAAAGCTCAAAGGATTGATTTGTAGGAAAAATTAAAGAGCTCTGTAGTTGAGCTAGGGAGTGATTAGAGGCATGTGATTACAATGTATGTGTCAGGCATAAACAAGGTAAGGAGGAGCTGTTTAGGACAGTGGAAGAAAAGGAGAAACACAGCCTGTAAAACTGCCAGCAAATGGGGAGATTATGACTTGTCACCAAAAGTTGGAAACCTTATTGCTGCAGACATACCAGTTGCATTAAATGAGCAGGAGAAGATATGCGGCTGGGACTCAGTCTTCTGGGACTCATGGGATTCTTTAATTCCTTGGGTTCTTTTATTCAGATTTAGTGGCAAGCAAGGGAGTGCTTGAGCATGTCATCTGACTTCAGTTTTAATATGGACAATTAAGTTCCATGTAGTAATCAACAGACCAAATTCAGTACTTGTGGACAAATTTGAGAACTAGGTTTCAACCTGTGGTTTATGGATCTCTTTAGATCATTTCCAAGATGAATGAAAAAAGTTAATGAGGACTGCAATTTTTTTTTTTCCCATTAAACTCAGGAAATGCTTTAAAGGTTTTCCTTTAAATAACAATGCAATAACAATGCAATGAGTAATTTCAAATCTAGTTTTCATAACTTAGTATAGGAATGGCTGTAAGCCAAGATAAAACCAGAGCAGGTGCTATGGGCAATATTAATACTTATATCTGAAGTCTATGAGTAGGAATTCAAGAAATTAGTATTCTTTAATTTACACGCAGACTACTTTTACAATTATTGCATCTGTAGAGGTTCTTGGCTTTCTTTTTCATGTCCTCAAGTCTTCATTGTTTAATCATCTTTAAGAGCATCTTTATAGATAAGAGAGATATAAATAAGTCTCTTTTCATCAGTGTCAGAGTATGAATAATGAAAAGGAATCAGGTTGTTATTGCCAATAGGCAGTTTGTCTTCAGAGTCTTCATAATTTTTTCAGAAAAAATGTTTATTAAGCAATTTCAAACACATTTATAAGTGTGCTGACTTCTAGCAAACAGGCAGAAAGACCACTTCTGACTGCCAATTATTTGCTACGCACATTTCAATCACATGTAATTGTTTTTTTAAAAAAAGGTCTTGCTCTGTTTCTGTGAAAAAAAAACCCTGGCTGATGGCATAATTTAAAGTAGTGAAAAATTTGAAGTAATTTATCATGAAACTAATAGGAAAATAATCTCAGTGGTAAACGGACAAATATAAACAAGAAAAACATCAGTCTTTTATGTTGGTCCCTCTAGACATCTTGTTCCATCATACTGAAGTTAGTGTATATAATGGAAAGACTTTTAAAGTAAGTTTTATTGAACAAACCACCAAAATCAGTGTGATTTTATCTGTGGTTTTGCTATTGTGTTACCTAAAAGACCCAAGAGGGGTATTAAACAGATAAATCTGAAACTTCCATATAGAGTTGGATATGGGTCAGGAGGTTTTTCATATACATCTAATATGATTTTGCATTATTCAAATGGTCTTTTGGGGGTTAGTGACGCTCATTAAAGAGCACATAGCATGGGCATTAGCAGTACAAAAAGGGAGTTTTAAAGTGGAAGAATACCTTTTTGCCACAAAGGTTCTTCAAAAGCTGATACAAATTTTGTAAGTTCAGGAAAAAAAAAAGAAGTATCCTTCTAAGAATTAAAAGTAGGGACCCACTGTTGTGTAGAGAGACAGCATAACCACTGAAGTATAGTCTAATTTATTATATTTTATATTTATATATATAATTATTAATAAATTATAGTATAATTTAAACCAATCTACAACTTTTTAGCAGCAGTTATTTCATAACTCTTTCTGTTGCATCAGGCAGTTCTGATTGTGTGGCTGAGGAAAGGGGAAATAGGCAAATTATGCTTAGGCTGGAATAACAGCAGAGCTGCTGACAGCAGGATAGTGTGACGCTCATCACAGCTCCAGGAGTCAAAAATTTTTCTCTCGCTGACTTCTGCTTGCAGAAGGAGCAGTGGTTAATACTTAGGGGTAATCTGTTATCTTCAAACCAGTCTTCACAGTGGGATGAAGAAAATCACAGTCCCAGCTGGTAGAAGTCCCAAATGTGTTTGGGGTGGGAGTCTCTGCAGAGCACCCCAAGGTTACATTTGTCCTGTATATGCCCATTTCCTTGGAGGCCACTCTTATACCAGACAAGGTTATGGGATAGCAGTAAAAAACAGCTTAGTCTGTTTAAGCTGAGTTACTCTGAGAAGTGGAGCTGGGTTGTGCTTCTCCAGAGTCTCCACCCAGAGTTCTTCTCTCTCTGAAGCAGCTTTCTCTTACTGTTTGCTTTTTCCTGGAGGAATCTCAAGTTAAAGCACATAACAAGTTGGTTGTGAGGATTTATGTTGCCTTCCACCCCCTGCTTTATTGAATTAGGTTTAAAAATACAATACTTTTATTCTTAAACTTCCTTGTCCTTTGTTTTGTGCTATGCAGAGCATCATTCTCCCCAGCTGTCTGCCTTACTTCCCCATACACTTCCCTGAAATTGCTCCTCTATTGTGTTCCTTAATTAATTATACTATTTCTAGCTTCAGGCTTTTTTTTTTCTCCTTTGACTTCTTTGAGATTGTGGCAAAGTCCTGTAATTTGTGTATCAAGAGACTTGTTTGTTATACTTGCGTTAGTCATCTTGCTGCATCTACTTCACCACAGAGACCATATACAATACAATATTAAATTGCAGGCAATGCAGTTTTTCTAAATAAATTTGTCCTTCCATGCAATCCTCTTCTGTGCCTTTTACCAGTTTTGTAAATCCTGTCATCATTAAGGAGAAAAAAATTTTCATGTTTTCACTTAATAGTAAGGCATTTTGAAAGAAAGTCCATAGTATAATACCAAGGCTTTATTGCCTCACTGTTCATTTATTTTAAAGACATAAAAAATGCTTCTGTGCTTATGCAAGGAGGCAAGAAAATGAAGGTAGATGAGTGGGTAAATGAAGGATAAGAGGTATGAGTGTTTGGCCCCTCTCTTCCTTATGATATTTTCTCAGCAAGAAAGACCTGATAGCAGGTAGTACCTTGTAACTCTAAAATGAAATCTGACCATCAAGAAATGGGGATGGCAGCAAGGCAGTGTGGGAAGGTGAGGGCTTTTTGCTCAGCAGTTGGTAGAGCACAGCACTGTACCTGCTGTTGACAGTGGTTAAGAAACTTAGCTAGAGGTCAGATTAAAAGAAAAAAAAGTAAAGTGAGTCAACAGGGAAACATTAGGGATAATTAAATTCCAGTATGATTAGTTTTTATATAACCTTGCTGTAGCACATTCTCAATTGCTGGCAGGCTGAACAGAGAGGTCTCCTGATCCAGCTGTAAAATCTGTATGAATTCGTTTTGGATTTTTCCATCTCTTCTGTGTCTGTAATCAACAAAATAGTCAAATTGGCAATTCCCATTCATCTTGAGAAGATATTCCAAAAGCATCCTGAATGTGGCAAAATAGAATATAAATCTTCATGAGCATAAGGAGCCGGGCTGAGTGATGCACGGCACCCAAAGCCAGATTTGCACTGATGAGGACCTTTCAATGAGGAAGAAATTAGGGAGCAGTTTCACCCCAAGATAGGGTGGAAAACACCAACCAGAGGACAGGATTTGTCTGAAGACACATCCTAGCTCTGGAAAGTCAGCATGGAAGGATACACTGAGAGATGGAAAACAACTGGAAAACCAACTAAAATCATATCAAGTGTTGTACTCATCTTCAGTTAAGAGCAACCAGTTTCTTTATGTTCTTCATTCCAATATAGTAAAGTCTGATAGTTTTTCTTCTATTTTGCTTAAAGTTATTTAGCCCAGAGTTTTCTGGAAGTTGATAGGCTGCACACATCTTTTCAACTGCAGGGCTAGATTAAACAGAACTCCAGCAGCACTAACCACTCCAACACAAAATCAGGAGCAAGCCAAATCTCGCAGAGTGAATTGCAATTAAATTGCGAGTGGGAGACATTTTCTAGTGGTAAAACATTAACCTGGGTAACCTCAGTCTGCAGCAGCAGCTCTTCCAAACACAGAAATTTCCCTAAAATGGTAAAAGTTTGGTGCTGCTTCTGTGTTCTTTTTTTTTTTTTTCTCTTTCCATGGCAATACTTCTTACACATAAGAAAAATCTGTACAATAGAGAAATGTATCTATTCTTTTGTGTAAACCTCCTCAAAATGCAGAGAATAGTGACATGCTTTGGTTTGAAAGTGTAATTGCTAAGATCTGTGTTTTAGCATGCTATTTAGGTGAGTTTGTATTTTCTGAATTTTCCATGTCTTGCTTTAATTGTTCTCAGTCCATATGTTATCAGTGCTTCTCCAAAACTTAGAAAACAGCATTAGCCACAGTCACAATGTAAGAAGTACTTCAAACAAGAAAAAACTCTTTATTGACACTTGGTGTCGTAAGAAAAACAGAAGATCTGTAGCTCAGTCATTACAGTTACCATGTTTGCATAAATGGGAACAAAATAAATAAGCTCATTTTTTCCTTTGTTTCTGGGTTGATTTTTTTTTGAGGAAGAAGATACACATTAATTTATGTTTGATTTGTTTTATGTCTGCTGAGTTGAAGTGGCGAGGCTGTAGCCTAGAAGATGCTGTGATCTTTTCCAGACAGAAAAACTTATCTCACTTCCCCCTCTCCCTTCTTTGTTTTTTAATGGAAAGAGAATTTCAGTTTTACATTTGAGTTACATTTGTAACTTTTCATTGTTTCAATGAGATATAGCATGGTCTTAAACCTTATTAGTAATTCTGAGTATTCAGTATTCAATGAACAATGTTTTTGCCCTTTCCTCAACTATTTTAAATGTAGAGTGAGAGTTGAGCATGAAATTATGTTTTCCGTGTGGGCTTTCTCATTCTTCATGGTTCAGTATAATGATGTAGTTAGGGAAAAGGTGGTACAGTCACTGCTGCTTTGCTTGCTGTTAATTTACAGTTGCCAGAATCACTCAGTTTGGGACTACCAAATGCTGAGAGATGCTATAAACCAGATTAATCATAAGGAGTTAGCCAATAGTTGTAGTATTTAGACTATAATAATGCAGCACCAAAAGGATATATGGTATATTCAGCATTGTGAAACTTATGAATTGTAATACATTTATTACAGTTTCATCTGAGACATTGTGAAGCTTCAGAATGGGTCACTGGTTGTGGCTGCTCATATATGTCTCTTTGTTTCTTCTGCATCTAGCTCTGGACTTTGGCCATGCTAATGTTGATGAAAAAGCTTTTTCACAAACTTGAACTGCTCTTGGGCAGTTTATGAAGAGTCTGGAGTCAGTGTGGGGTTGGTGTCTCCACCAGACTGAGGGTTCAGAAATGCTGACTGTGTTATATTTTTCCATGGTTGTGAGATACAAGCTTTGTACTGGAGATGTGTCTTTAAGCCAGAACCATTCCAGGGCAGACATCTGCACGTCTGCCACCTCCGCTGCACAATGTGGAAAGCCCACAGCATCTCAGCTGCAGGTGAACTCCAAAGGTCCAGCAGCAATGGGCTCCTTATGTGGTTGGTCAAGGTAATCCCTGCAGTGCCAGCCACCTCCTGTGTCATGAGCTGCCCATAAGTGAGGAAAAAAAGTCAGCACCTCTTTAGGGTGTCTCTGAAATACTGGAAAGCTTATTAGCAATCTCTTTGGAGATGTGGCTTATGAGTAACAAGGAGGTGGTGGAAAATATTTCTCTCCCTGGACAGAAAAAGTGTCCAGGAGACCACAGGGAGACAAGGGATTCACCAGCAGTGTGACTAGAGTGGCTACACAGTGAGACCTCAAACCATGATAAAAGGTACCTGTGGTTTTAAAATCCTCTGTGGTTCCAAGCTCCAGAGCATGTCTGAAGTTCGTTTCATTATTCAATGCACCCATGCTGAAGTTTTTCTTTTTCTAATTTATTCAAAATCAGCATTTTTCAGGGTTCTCCTCACATGCCCACAGTTTCAGTTCTCAATTTATCATTCCATTTGAAGATTGCAAGTTTTGGTACATGCGATGCAGTAAAATTTATGTCTTTGGGTATGACATGTTGAGCTAAGTGGCTAAAGTTCTTCATGTAAGACCAATATGGATTTCCAACAAGCTATTTATCAACTTGGGCTGGCATAAAAGATCTTGTAGGGGAGAAAATTAAACATACCTTTCAGCTGATAAACATTCAGCCTTTGTATTAAATCTTAGCATAGAAATTTTAATAAGTAGCAAATTTAATAAATCTGTAATCCTTGAATCACTTAGTATTGCTTCTTGGTTTAATTATTTATTTATTTGGAATTCAGAAGAGACATAATGAACTCTGGATCTTTTTAATATAAACTGTATATCCTGATACCTTAAAGAAATGAAATTAATTCAATGTATTAAAGAAATGAAAGCAGTAAATCTGCTTTTTGCTTATAGAATTCACTACAAAACCGAGTACAGTCACCCCTTTTCATCCAGCTTTTAAAAAATTCTTACCTGTGTACATAGTAGTATTCAGTCCTGTTACTAATCTTTTCTCCCTGTTGTGCTTAAAAGGGGGAATGTTCTCTGGGATATCTCTGTCTGTTGTCTATTGATAAGTCAATTCGCATTTTCTTTCCCTTTTCACTTATGCATTGCTGAATGTCTGTACATTACTGCAGTTTCCTTATAATATCTATTTGTGCACTCACACTTCAGATGCTGCTGGAAGAAAATTTGCCATGATGCAGAGAAAATAAAGAAAACTACAAAGTTGGGAGGAAAGTTCAGGAAATCACAGGGTAACAAGTGCAGCTGTTGACAACTAGTAATTTAGAATATATTGCTCTGGCTTTCTAAAGCAGTGTCCTATTTGAACATTTCCATGGTGTCCCTAGCTATGGCCAGATCTGTGTGGTGCATTTCTCAGCTCAGTAGCAGTCACTGCTAAGTTCCTCTGTGGTGTTTTGTGTTCTTGTTATAGGATGGTTTTTATCCTTAGACTGTGGGCAGGGAGGGGGAGTTCTTATCCTTACACTGTATTTTCCAGTGGAGCTCTGTCTTAATCTAAAACATACAGATCTGATCACCTTATTCTTCTCAGTAAATTTAGTTTGGGGGGGGGGCAAGTGTAACAAATTCTATTGCAAGAAGGAGCAGTATATAGAATACAGAAGTATTGCAGAAACACACAATTTGCATTGTTAATTACTCAGGGATTGTACTTGTGCTACTAACCATGGGTGTTTGAAAAGTAATGAGCAGCCAAGCCATATTTTCCTTTTTCCAAGAGCTGCTGGATCACAAGAGCAGTATTACCAGTAAAACTTTGATTAGCAGAACAAGTCCTTATCTGTCTTGGATTTTCTGGATGAACTAGTGAATATCTGTGAGAGATGAACTACTGCATGAGGCTGTGATCTTTCTAGGATCAAGCAAACAAAATCATAAAGCACTATTTTTTCTGGTTTGGGACAAACTTTCAGTCACACTGAGGGAGTTTGATGTATTTGGCTAAGGTAATCTGTTAAAAGGAACTTTGCATCTGGCACAAGGGTTTTGTTTGTGTGGGCAGGTTTTTTGTTTGGTTGGGGTTTTATGGTTTGTGGTGTTGTTTTGTTTTCTTTTTCTTGAAGTGATTCTGTGGAAGTAGCCAAAAAATATGTCTTAATCTTAACAAGACTAAAGTAGAATCACGGTGTTTCTGTTACACAAAATGAGAGGTTTTTTCCGCTACACCCAGCCAGAGCAAATAACCAAGAAGGCAGGAGGTGTTTTCTGAGCTGCTTCAGCTTCAGCTTTTAAGATTGGGTTTATGGGAAATTGTATGATACAGAGAGTACACCTCTGTAATTCTTTAAGTTCCTTTTATATAAAAACGAGGAAAGGAATTATGGTACGATTTCTGTACTGCCCTACCTGATGACATTTGCAGTTCTGTAATTTTAGGGCTCTTTGCAGTTCTTTGGAGTTAAAATTCTTGAACTATATTTATGACAGGTGAATAAGGTTTGAGGACTTAAATTTTGCTTCTGTTGATTTAAAATTGTAGGCTGTAATTACAAATGGCAAGTTGTAATCCTAGTGTCAGATGTAGGAGTCTCTCAGGCCTATCTTCAAAATGGGACTTTAGTCATATTTTATTTCTCTTTCTAGTCCCTAGAAATAGAAAGCACACATTTGTTTGTTCTTCCACTGAGGTAGGTGCTGATAGTAGAAATAATACTGTGTGATTTTCTTTGCTATAGATCCACTTTATACAAACTTTGAAAAGTTTTTCCAGGATCACTTACATTCCAAAAACACTCTGAAGGCCTCCTGTTTCACCTCGTCTCAGCTCACTTACAGACCCTTTTCACCACAGATGTTCTCATTCCCACTGACAGTTACTAGATAGAGTTCAGAAGCAAATTTCAAATAGAGACACTTCCAAACTTTTACAAAATTTGGACTAGAGACTTTGAGCCTGTCTCATCATTGCACAGTCATGTTTCAATAGGGAACCTGAGCAAGTGACAAGAAATGCATTGGTCTTCATAAAAATGAAATGATTATATGAAAGACTTCAGCTTCTCATTTGCCTTTATGAGTCTTTTTTCATAGACATTCTTTGTCTTTGTTTTCTCAGCTGGTCTTTGACCAGTGTTTCTGTTTTGACATGTTGCAGCTGAAGGCGAGGTAGTCTTTCACTTCTATTTGTAGTTTTGGGCGTCATCTGTGCTCTGTGTCTATATTCATACGTAAAAGTCCTGATACCCTGATTCTCAGATTTAGTAGAATGTACATCTGCATCTTTTAAAAACAGTGTTTTTTAAAACTCACTGTGTTCTCTTGGACTCCACTGCCACTCTACACTGACACTAAGTGTCACAAAGTTAACATTTAGAAATTTGCTGGTCTGTATGAAGGAAGGAGCTCTTGGGGGTTGGGAGATTTAAAATAATGTGGTGATGATTGTGATTAGTAGAAAAGTACAGAGCCAATTTAAAAGAATAGGTCAATGTACTTACTGTGGTATGGTGGCTCACCTTGGCCAGCCTCTCACTGATGCCCCCTCCTCAACAGGACAGGGGAGAAAGTGCAATGGCCAGGCTTGGCTGTCTCGAAAAAGTCAGTGAGACTGGTCAGCAGTTACCATCATAGCAAAGCAGACTTGCTGGGGGAAAATTATTGTAATTTCCTGCCAATTAAAATAGATTTATGTAGTGAGAAACAAAGGCAAATTAAAACAACATGTTCCCCCACCCTCCCCTCTAAGCTCAGCTTCAGTTCTTCATTCCTGAGTCATCTACCTCCCTCCCCAGCCCAAACAGCACAGGGGCTTGGGGACGGGAGGTTGCAGTCAGTCCACAGCATGTCCTCTCTACATGGGTAACATGTAACACTTTCCTCCTCAAACTTTTTCTCTCCTCCAGTGTGGGTCCTGCCTGTAGTTTGTAGAACAGACTTTTTATTTATTTGTATTTTTATTCAATTGTATGTTCCTGTCTTCTCACTTAGGGTTTTATAATTTAACTTGAAATCAAACAACGGGTGTGATATCAAATTAAGCCATTTAACAGCTGGAAGTTGTACTATTGTCTTCAAAATGGTGACACTTCGAAAATAGCAGTTGCCTTTTTCTACCTGTTTTGGATTATAACAGCATTAGTGCATTATACTTTCTGCCTACTTTGTCTTTGGTCTGTTCTTTTAAGTTTCTTGTAAATTAAAGAGAGTAATGCAGCCAAACAATTCTTTAAAGGCCCCTTATCTTATTTTAAATTTAGATGAAATATTTACCCTAGAAATGTTTTGCGAGTGAATATTTATATATAGCTTTTTATTCCCCTTTTTTTTTTTTAACAATCAAATCTGGAATTGATTTGGTTCCTTTCATTATGGATCTTTCACCAAAAATTATTTTAGGCATGGTGTTCTCTTTTCTGAATGAAAATTGGCCTATTAGCATTGCATCATGTTACAGATACTTCCTGGAGGTGATGTTTGTTGATGAGACTGGCAAACACGACCCTCCTGACACCGGTATAGTCTCTTTTTGGAAGTAAGAGTTATTCCAAAAAGAGTAAGTCTCGTTCCAAAAAACCCCTAAGCCTTCATTCCATAAAACATTCACCAGCATCACTACAGCAGGTGGAAGTAAGAACATCCTGGTGGGGTTTTTTTCAGTTGAAGAGCTGAGTCCCGTGACACGCAGGGCAGTGTGCTCAGACCAGCCCCAAAATGGCCAGCTGGAGTGCCCGGCAGCAGGGCTGCAAGAACCAGGCTGGTACCCATGTGCTGGGGAAGAAAGGAGGTTGCTTCAGTACTGGGGGCCAGCACTGCCTGCTATTGCTGGGCACTGCTGGCAGCCTGTCTTGGAGCAGAGGTCCAGTTCTCCAAAGAGATGGGACACAACTGCGCTTAGCCGTGGCATGTTACCCAAACTGCTGGGGATATAGCAGCACAGACTGCACCGATAAGTGAATGTCTAGCTTGATCAAGTACTTTGGGTTCAAAAGAGGAATTCCCTATAACTGTCCATCCAACCACTCAGATTTCTCCCTGATTTTCTATCTCCTTGGCTCCTGGAACAGATCTGATGAAAGCTTAGGTGTGGTCTGATTAATGTTTTTACCATCTGCTTCTGCCCTTCCTGCCTGCATGCAGCAGTGGATGTCTCTTGTGTTATCTATCCCCAGATTATAAAACCTTGGGATTTTATCATCTCTTTGCCTAGAAGGCCTTCCCCCTCCACCTCTGGATCCCAAAGCTTCGTTCTGCTCCTTTACTTCCTTTGGTAGGAAATTCCGTTTCCTTTTGAGAGCTGGCCTTTTGCAGCATTTTGTTTTTAAAATGTGCTGCTTAGTAATCTCAAATAAGAGCAAGGCAAGGCTGTTACATGGTAACATGTAATGAACTGTGGTATGGGCAAAGAATGCCTGTAAGCCATGTACTTGGATAAAGTCGTCCTTCTTTGGGTCAGTTTTGTGCATGCAAATCAGAAAAACTAAGGTTGTGATTTGTGAACTTTAAGTGAAAGACAGGAATATAACTGCCTCGTAGGTGAAACAAAAGATAGAATCAGTAATAACTGTAGTTTGGCAATAAAAATATTGACTGATTTAAAAATAAAAATCAAATTAAAAGCGTTTGTGTGCCAAAACCGAGGTTAGGTATTATAACTCTGCTATGGATTCATATAAAATTAGCAAAAACTCTCTCACGCCAGATATCTTTAAATAGTCCTGCCTTTACACGCACATACGTTCCTTACTGCTCCTCAGAGCATTTATTTATTGATGAGGGCTTTGTAAAGGCAAGAGAATCTATTATGTTTATTCCTTGTACTGCCTAAGCTCCCAGTAGGAACTTTAATTTTGTGTATATTTCTAAGAAACACTCCTTTCAGATGAAAGTCTGGAAAAGTAGCCAGTTTTTAATGCTGACAATCCAGACTATTCAGAGTGACCCAAGGAGAAATGTTGTTTGAAAACTGAACTTATGCTTAGCCTTTTCCATTTATGTTTTCCTTTCTTTCAGCAGAAAAAGGACACACAAAGATAGTTTCTGTGGGTTTACGAAACAGATGATAGCATGCAAACCCCTGTGTTTATATGCACTGTGGTGTTTTGACTTTTATTTAATGGTTCTTTATGAAAACTTCAGAGCAGGTCAGTAGAGGGGTGAGCTCAGTGTTTGATGTCAGCAAGCGAAAACAGAAAGGGTTGTCTGCCCTCTATTATGTGTGTGAGGGGTGGGGGTTTGTATCTATTTATTTGAAATTTTCTTAGTTGGTCTTCAAATGAGTTTGAAACAAGAAAAAAAGAAAGAGGAAATGTTATCTAATCAAAGCTTCGCAGTCAACCAATGATGTCAAGCAGTAAACCTTCACTTTGTCACCATATTTCCTTTGGACTATGAGCTATTTAATACAACTAGAAATTACCTCATCCATCATAGCAACATAGCCCTTTTCTGTGCTTCACTACATGGTGGGTTTATCAGCAGTGGGCATGGAAATGAGGTGAAGAATAATTTCCTCTTTAATTGAATTTTCAGGTTGGAATGTGTGTGGGGGGGAGAGATGGCCTGTGCTGGGACCAGGCCAGCACCCCACGTCGTCAGCCTCCTGCTAACGAAGAATGCTTTAATGACTGCACCGACCAGGAGCCAGGATATGAAATGCACATGTTCATTGTATTGTAGTTGTGTCTAATCCTGGACTTTGAGCTATGACAGTAACTCAGCATAGAAACACAGCCTGCCTGTGGTCTTGCTCTGAGCTGACTTGACTGCTGCGCCTGAGAAAGATGATAGCATTGCGGTGTGAGAGCCAGTGTCAGGCACTATCACGGAGAAATAAAAGCACTTATTGCCTCGTGGAGTGATTTTTCATATGACCTTGCTGTTAGAAAGAATTATTTTGCCCTCTGATGTTGTTTTCAGCAGCATGTCACTTCTTCCTGCTGTTTCCAGTAAAAGTAATGAGGCTACTTAGGATATTCAGAGGTGACCTGATGTGCACACAGGTGATTAGAGCAGGTGTAATTCTCAATTTAGATATTGTAAAGAATAGTGTGGTATCGCTTTTGTGAAAGGAAAGTTGGTAATTGTCAAATACTTAAAAATTAATAGTGAGATTGCAGTTGGCAAGTCCTTGCAGTAGCCATATTATTTTTTTTTTCTTATTCCTTATGCCAGTCTTGAACATTAGAATCATAGGTTTGTTTTTTCCTCAGAATATGGCGGCATGGGCTTGGACTTCTCCTATAATATTGCAGTGGCAGAAGAGCTGGGAAATATCCGCTGTGGAGGTATTCCTATGGCTATTGGAGTGCAAACTGGCATGGCTACTCCTGCTCTTACAAGGTAATTTTCAGAAAATTTAGTTTAGCCTAAAACCCAAATTGTTGTGGGTTTAAGCCTTAAACCCAGTCTGTATAAGAGTAGGAAAAAACAATACTGTGCAGGTTTACTGTCTAGTTGCTCTTGAGTAACACTTGAGGAAAGAACCCACTCTTTACTTCTCTCAGACAGTTCGGTTTAGGGGAGAAAATTTTTTTTAATGTTAGATTATTACATATTTAAACATAAGCCTTGTTTAGTAGTAGATTATGTGTTTACAAACACAAAACCTTGGTACCACAACCAATAAAATTTTTAATTCCAGAATCCCACTGTTTATGTTTGTCTTTTTTCTTAGGCAAATACCCCAGTGCAGTCACACTAAGGATGCAATTAGTTGTAATGATTAGGATCAGTCTAATTCTGGTTTATAGTTTACTTCCTCTTTTCCAGCTTTGCAAGGTGTCCTTCTATGCTCTAAAGTTGTAGCAGAGGTATTATGCTTTCTAAATATGCCCATTCCAGGCAATTAATCATTTTACTTTTTCTTAACTGCTATGTCAGTGTTCCTTTTTTTAGCACTTGCTATCATTCAGGCTCCTGCACTTTCTGAACATCTTTTGTTGTTTTTTTCCCCCTCGCTCAACAAAAGTGACAGTTACCAACTTCTTCATGTAATAGTTTCTCAAACATTCTGCATCATAACAGTTTGCAAAACTAGAGGGAGGCAGCAGGCTGGCCCAGCAGTTTACCTCTGGCATATGCATACACCAAAAATTCTGGAAGATGGGGGTAGGAATGAAATTGAAATTATTACGATGAAATCGGGAATTTCTCTGCACAAAACAGATATACAAGAGGCAAAATTTTGCTCTGAAGAGCATTTTAGGGTTGGATTATTTGTTGGTGATGTTTTTAGTTTGATTTCCCCCCTCCCTCTGTTTTGAATGAAGATGCCTCTAAATCTACTGTAGAGTCTGGAACGCAAACTCTATTCCTTTGATATCCACTTATCCTTCTGCTTGGTATGTGTGACTTTGGAGGTCTCATCTACGACAGATTTTTCCTAAAGTTTTCTTCCCCTCTGTGTAACACACCAAAAGCTTGCTGCAAGCATGGAGTTCAATATGTCTGTTGAAAAGCAGTTTAGTTATAGTCCAACTGATAATAACAGTAATATTTTGAAACACTTCAGAGAATACTACCTTGCCCTTATGGCAGCCTTTTATTTCCAGGGGTTTAAAGAAAATCTGTGGGTAAAAGAAGACGGGATTTTGTTCCATTGCAGGTTTTTTGGTCTTCTGTAGCAAAGCAGTGAAGCTATGCACATTTGTGCTAGTGAAATCCTAGAGTGGATGTTCTTAGAAAATAAGTGTGAAAATATTGTTAACTTGATGAAATCTGTTAACTGAATTTGTGTCTGTATGAGTGAATTTTCCCCCCACTGTTAAGTCACTTCCACTATTTACACAGTAAAATGTCCCACTCTTCACATGTAAAAGTGAAACTTGGTAATGAAAAGAGAAGCCTGGTTGCTACAGGAAATTTTGTATAGGGATGGTTTCTATAAAGATATCTGTGTACTGTGGTGATTGTAAAAAAGCTCAAAGAGGTAATTCACATTTTGCACCTTAACTACATTGCTACACATGATGCATCAGTGATGCAGAAATCAAAAAGTAATATGGGAATCAACCATCATCTCCTAAAAAAACCTCTGGAGCACTTAGTTGGCTTACCTAACTTGGGGCTTTATTCAGCATTCACCCAGCATGTATTGAGTGCACTTACGAACTAACTCAGTGAATGTGACTCCTCTAATTCCCAGAATCCTTTAAGTGAAGAAGTAGGACTTTCTAAATTTGAGAACTAAATGCAAAAACTTTGTCAGCAGTGATCAAACCTTTGATGGACCTGGTTCAGAACATAACTTTCTGTCAGGTTTTCCAAATGCATTCAGATCTAATACTTCAGTTGCTTACTTACAAGTAAGAGTGAAGAAAGCAGCTCTTAGTTGAGAGAGTGAATGATACGCATTTGTCAGAGCTTATAAACAAACTTGTAGGGTGTCACACCCAGAGTGATATCAGATCGATGTAGAGCTGCTTTATCTCAGCAGTAGGCAGTGAACTCTCCTTTTTTTTTTTTTCTCCTATCCTTTATAGGAAAACAGTAAGGATAATGATGATTATTTAGTGGGAAGAGAGTGCTTTTCTGTTTCACCAGCTTTCCTCTCACTGATTCTTTCTCCACGCTAGACAGCAGCATACCTGGGAATTAATATTGAAAAAGTTTGTTTTACTATCTGATTTCTTGTTTCCTGTAAAGGAGAGAAGCAGCAGCTGAAAATCAAAACATATACAGGGAACTGTGTGGATGATGGAAGTGTTCTTACCTCTGTATTTTGCCATGGTTTTATTTTCCTTTTACCCTCTATTTACAAGATTGTATACCACTGGCATTTTTGTCTTTGTTTTCATGATGTCCCACCAATGTTATTCCTAAAGTGTGGAGCAAGAAAGGATGAATCACTTTTGTGCAATGCAGTGTGTCAGAATCTCACACTTGGGACCTCTGGGTTACTCAGCTTCAGCAAGGTTTACTGACTGTAGACTCATGTGCGTATTCATACTCACACACATAGAAATATATTTTAGAGTGGTGCTAAGGCTGCACAGTTTATCACATGGGAAACTATGCTCTGGGGTATGGCCCCAGCCCAGAAAGCAGACATGGTCATGTCTGTCTTGAGCCAGAGCATGATCTCATTTCAAACAGTTTTCTAATTCTGGAGCTGCTAAACTAGGAAGAAGTGGGTATTGCATTTGTGCAAAACTGAGATTTTTCTGGGATGCATATAAGATGGGTAGAATTTTACAGAAATTATATGTTTCTGATACAATAGCTAGCTTCTTGCTGAGCTGGATTGCTTCCTGCAAGACACAGAGACCCGAGATCATATGAAGACAGCGTTGCCAGACTTTTTTTAATTGAAAAATAACTTCTGTAACCTCATTTTTGGAAGGAACTGAACTGTTTTCTGGAACTTAATACAAACAAAGATATCAAACAAAAACATTATTCTGAGAAAAGTTCTTGCTGTGAAAATCCTCAGTTGAAATACTAAAGGTTGGCAAAGTTTCAAGCATCAGAAAGCATTGCCAAAAATCCCCATTAGCTACTTTCGTAATCTGATTTTCCATGTTGTTGGTTGGGATTTTTTTTTTCTAATGAATGTTCAGCTGGCCATACTTGATCATGTCCCAAGGAAAATTTAAAAAAAAAAAAAAAAAAGTACACTACATAACAGACATGAGGACTTTGTTCCAGTATGCTGGAGGAAGGAGTAAGCACTCCAGACTTGCTTCTTGTATTTATTTGGGATTGCTGCAGTGATTATCAGCAGAGACAGGACTAGGAATTGAGCTCCCTCTGTGAACTAAGTGAAAGTGTCTGCCAGCTCCCAGTCTGTCCTCCGACTGTCCCTTGTCCTTTGTGTCAGGGTTGGAGTGGAAGGGACAGCTTGGTGTTAGCTAGAATGGCATCGCTTCTTTGAAGTACTGGGACAGTGTTTTAGAAGAAGAGCTCAGGTAACTGCAGCTTGCTTAGGCAGCCAGTGAGCCCAAGGAGATGAGTGGAGATGATGACCTGAGAAGCCTCATACCAAAGAGGAGGCTGAGGAAGAACTTGACTTTATTGGATTTCTGCACACAGAAAACTCATTACATGACCTGAGGAATTTTTCAGTCGCACGAGAGAGGTTCAAGAACTAGACCACGAACTCACCATTCACACTGCAAGACAAAATCAGAGAATGTTAATCAGGACAGAATCAACCGTGAAATATTTTGAATGGATGCAAGAAGCTAAACATTGGGAAAATAGCATGTGTCCCTTAACAGGATTGAAATATGGCCAAGTGAATTTTTTTGTGTTAAAATGCCATCAACACTTTGCTGTTTCCTTTTTTATTTTTATGGAGATGAAAAGGACAGCTGAGAAGAAGCACGAATGGATTTCACTGTGTGATTTAAATGCAGATGTGAAATATTAATAATTTAAATACTGATATTTGCAGAAGGTGTCCATCACACATCATAACTTTTCAGTCACCACTAAATCTTGGCAAAGATTTGGTGTGTGCAAAAGATGTCCAGAGAGCAGATCCTCCATCCTGGATGACTGCAGACTGCTGCAGGAGCATTGAGGAGAGATCCCAGGGGTTATGTTTATTTAGTTCTGGTAGCTCTCAAAGCAACAGTCATAAAGATAGGTTTTAGGCATCTAGAGCACACGTTTCTGTGGGAGTAAGATGCCTGAATACTTGTTAAAACTTGTTGGAAATGATTGTGACTGCACTTCTGGTGAAGGCTCTGAATCATAGCTTTGGAGCGTATCTGTTCTCTGTTTTAGCTCTGGGACAGCTTTTACCTAGTCATAGGAAAATTGATCATTGTATGGGTAGAACAAAATTTGTAACTGACTTCTAAATAAAATTTACCTTCAAAAGCTTTTAAGATCCTATCTTTTTCTTTATATTATTGCAGGTTTGGTTCTGATGAGTTGAAAAAACAGTTCCTTGTACCAACTATAGCTGGTGATTTTGTGGCTTGCTTGGGAATCAGTGAACCTGGAGCTGGATCTGATGTTGCAAGTAAGTCAATCTAGTAAACTCACAACTTTAGACAGCCTTTTATTTTAATAGAAAGAATCCGGTTTCCCTGATCCTTCTGTTTGCCACTATCATTTGTAAGAAACACAAAAGAAAGACTGGTGTGGTGAGGGCAAAAAGTAACATTCCAGGAGCAGTAACAGATGCTTCTGATGCATCCAAAAATCAATTAAATGTAATGTATTTGTCAGGTGAATCAATAGCTATAACGCTGTATAGGCCAAATGCAGCTGTCAGGCTGGCCCCAGTTTTTTCCCAGTGTTGTCCTGCTGCTGCCTGCCCTGTTCTGTTCTGGGTCACCACTGGCCAGAGCGCTCCAGCACCACAATACTTGCACAGCCACTGCCAGTCATGCAGATTTGCACGTGTACATGACAAGTAACATGAGCTGTTCAACTGTACTAAGACTTGCCCTGCCTTAAAACAGACCTCTCTATTAAATGTGGGTAAACTGCAGAGCCACTCTGTTCTGAAAGTGATGGCATCATTTTCACAATGGATTCCTCTTGGTCATCCTTAATTCACCTCAGCCCCTTCTGTCATTTCTCAGAAGCAAAAGTATCTCTGATTTAGTGATTATTTTATTTAGAGCTAATGAAGAATTTGGCATGTCAAATCTATTAGCTTTGTGATTTAGTTACTTTCCATGCAACTTTTTCTTGTTTTAGTGCAAGAATATGTTTAAAAACATGGACAAATGTTTCTGTTATTCTGAAGTGCCTGAGGCAATAGAAAATTTGAACAATTAAATTAAAACGGATATTGTAGAAGATGTGAAAGATGACAGTGAATCATGGGCTTCAAGGAAAAGGGATTGATAAGATACCACTTTTAGAGATTTAGTTGTTGAACAGAGCATGGCTAATTTGAACATATCGTGCTCTTAAAAATTCCTGAGACAATGTCTTCCTGTAGACAAACTTGCCAAGTTTGACAGAAGTTTTTTGATCAGAGGAGTCCTATGTCTATCTCCTTGACCAAACTCATGTTGTTTTCTCAAGACAAATGGATAATTTTCCAATGCTTGAGCAACAGTGCAGCAGGTAGATTTCAAGAGAGTTAATGGGGATAATGAAATAATGGGACTAAATGATCCATTGCTGTTTTCCTTTCTAGTTAATTGAATTTGTTCATAAGAAAAAAATCCATAATTTTTATAGACTTGTTTTTCATTAAAATAATCAGAAATTTGAATTTTGCTAATGTAGGAAATAGAACATCATTTATTTTAATGCCTCTCTTGTTTAATTAGGTGATTATCAGAAATTTCTAAATATGAATATAATTTGTTTGATGCAGTGTTCCAGATAATAAGCAACATAAATATTCTTGTTGTTTATTATCTAGCTTAATTAGTATGATATACCCGGATTAATGCAATTAAAAACAAATTCAGAATCAACTAGGATTATCTGATGAACCCATGCTGCAGCTTGAAGGCAGACTGCAGAGTGAAATGACAGTAGTTTTTAACCTGTCTTGGAAGATATGATTCCTGGTGTAAATCCAGAAACAACTTAGAGTGCTTCCAAAGAATAATTTAGTGGACAACTTACTCATGAGCAGCACTAGCTTGTGTTCTGAGTAGCACTGTTTTACACCAGGTAGAGAATATACCATCTCCAGGTGGTCCAGCTCTAAAGTAGACTTAACTGTGTGAAACTGCTCGTGGTATTTGCTTTGGTTCCTTATGCCATTAGGATGTTTGTTTCCCTCAGATAAGTGGAGGGATGTACTGAGTTGGAGACGTGCTTCCGCCCTGTGAGCTGGTGTATGTTATCCTGAAGAATGACACAGAGGAAGATGTCTCTAGCATTTTTTGCTGACAGTTCCAAAATTACTGAAGGTGATATGAACACGGAAGAAAAAGAAAGTTTTTATCTACATGAGAACTGAAATGTGCCTCAAACTAATTTATTCAAAATTCATTGAACAAAAAGTACTGTGACCATTAGTCTCATACAAAATTCATGTAAATTTGAAGGAACACCTGTCTGCTTTCAAATGTAGTTGTTGTGTGTTGTACATAGTACAATCTACATAGTACAATGACCATGTGCAACAAATCTGGTACAAATTTGGCTTGAGAAGAACAACAGTACAGTATGGTTGGTATGGAATATGTCTCTAATTTCAGGATTCTTGGTACCACAAATTATACACATTTTGGTAGTTTTAGTGATTGGATTCTTGGTACCACAAATCATGCAGATTTGTGTTAGTTTTAATGATTTTGTCTCATTCTATCTCACTACTATTTTACAATTTATAGAATGTTTTGCGGATTGTCTGTGGGGGATATGTAAGAACACAGCATGGAAGACACTTCCTCTTTCTTCAAGTTCTATCTTCCAGGCAACTGTACCTAATAATGCTCTTCATATCTACCTCTGTAACATAGGTGTCTTGCCCTATTTTGTCTCAGTGGAATCCAGTCCTTCTGTTTTTCTGGGTTGAGGTACTTGTACTTACCATGTTGAATTTGAAAAAAGATCTTTCCTTTCTTGCTAGGCAATATCTCAGTTGTCTTTGTTGATGATGACTCCCAGGTTTGTGTCACCAGCAAATTTCATTAGTGTATTCCTATCCTTTTAAAGATCATTAATGGAAATATTCAGTAAGTTTTGTCCAAAGGCTGATATTCAGTGAGGAGCTCAACTAGTACCCTCCCTGCCCATCAGCACTTCCTCCTTTGATGTAACCTGATGCAATTTCCCCTTTGCCAGGTTCCTTATGCACATTTCCACTTTTTTCCTAATTCTTATCTTTTCAAATTTTAATTCACAGTTGCCTACAAGTGTCAATTTTAGCTTGCGAGGTCCAACAAAATTTTTCCTGTTCTGCTTTTCTCTAGAAAATCCCTTTTCATAATAAATCAAGTTGAGTTTAAATAAGATACTGTAGGGTAAATTGAATTCTCTTTTCTTTACAAATGTATTCTGAGGCTGCGCAGATTGCCGAAACCAGCAACCTCTCTTTGCACTAATTTCAATTTCTGTACAGTCCTTCCTGTAGATGTTTTGCTTTGTCATCTGTATTGTGAATCTCTCTGTAATCTCCTGTGGAATATTTCTTTTTTGAGGTGCCTTCTATGTGCCTCGGGGTTTTTTCCCATTTACTTTTTATTTCTGTGGCTAAAAAAGTTCTTTTTCACCACCTCAATCTTCAAGATTTAACTTTGTTTGACTTGTCACAGTTCTTATTTTTGACCTGCGAACTGTAGCTTATTTTGATGATTAATTGTTCCTTTCCTGCAGGTCATCTCCTGTTTTTTTAAAGTGATTATTCATTCAGTTAGACTTGAAGGTATTTCTTTAACGTTTTGGTGGTTTGTTTTTTTTTCCCTTTGCTAATGATGCAAATTCCAGATATGTGTTCTTCTTATTTTACTTCGAGAACATGTGTTGCTTATCTTTGATTGTAATATTGACCTTAAAAGTTGAAGCCAACCTTGCCTTTAGTCAAATCTATTTGGAGGATGGCTGGACTCAAGAGAACAGTGGAAAAGAAAATTGAGGCTGTGTGATTTGAATAGTGAAGTGACCAGCCCTGGTTGCTTATATTGCACTAACTGTACCATATGCCTTTCAGTGACGCCTTGTGCTCTTTCGTAGAAGGGGTCCTCACAGCATGCTCTGTAAGTTGTTGAGTTAGAAAATCTACAGGGTCAGTGGTGTGGGCTTGCAAAAATGAATTACTCACTGAAGTAGGCTTCTCCCAGAGCTATGCTCTAACAGAGAGAACAGTTAGTCAAACGTTCCCAATTATCTTCATAGCCATATCCCTGAGACTGAGTCCACTTGACTTTAGTAAACTGTTAAGTAGGTTTTCAAAGCCTGCAGTATTTTAAACATAAAACATATTGACTTGATCATCTTTCTTCTAATTAAAATGAATCACCTCTTTAATGATTCATTTTTAATAGTTGTTTCTCAAGTGTTCGAAGTAAAATGTCAACCATTGAATCTGAGAGTACTTGAACATTCTCATTAGTAAGGCATTTGTTCTTTAATCTGTATTTGCGTGGTTAGTGGCCTGTGACGCCATGCTTGGAAGAACTATTTACATTTGTGGTAACATCACAGTGCTCGTTGTTCCTCTGCAGACCTTCCATGGAACCTCTATCTAATCTCTTCAGTAGCTGTTCCACAACAAAGGCGTGCGTGATGTAAATCGCTGTGCGTGCTGCCATCCCCATAACACTGTTTCAGTACAGTCATATTTTTTTTTCCAACCCTTGTCTGTCCTTCGCTTGTTATTTAGTCTCCATGTATATGATTGTCCAGTGTCTGTGTCCGTGTATTATGAGCGTCAGTACTTTAGATTCCTTCCCTTTCTTGGACTTCATTATTATAGAGATTTCATATCAAGTCCCTTGGACAGATTTGGCGTAGTCTTTTCATAGACTGAATAGCTCTATAGCTGCTGTTTTTATCCACATTAGTACTATCTCTTTGCTGTTCATCATTATCTGCTTGTGCATTCCTTTAGCCATGGCTATATCCCATACTCCTTTGTTTTATACCTTACACAGTTTTCTCCCGTCATTTTTCCCCTGTTCCTTCATTAACAAGACTTTTTCAGCCATGCCTACCTCAGTCCTACTTTGTCTCGTAAATGAAGATCAGATACTTGGTTTTGCTTTTGGTTTGAGTTTAGAGCCTTTGGAAGAACATTCATGTGCAGATTGAGATGAGTGTGTATGAAAGTATAACCAGATGACTTAAATGTGCCCCCACTTTGGTGTCTGACTCCCACCCTCCAAATCTACAGTCCCCCTCAGTAGGTGGGCTCTTACTAACTTTATAGTCTCGTTAGATTTATAGGTGCTATTAGGGATGTGGTGGAGATCTCTTATACATCGCCTATAGCTGGATATATGTTGGAGAGTCTTCCTCAGCTGGGGTTCTAGTTGAAGAAGTTCAGTTGTAGGGGGAAAAAGCCAGCCCTTTAGAAATTCTGCTGAAGTGTAAATAATAACTAATGGTTCACTCTAGCTGTGTGTTGCAGCTCGGGCTGTGCAAACACACAGAAGAAAATAATGGTTTTTTGCCAGTGGCTATAAATAGCAGGTGTTTGGAACTCCATCATGTACAGCCATTCACAGCATTTAGACTTGGCCTTTTGATAGTTTACCAGCTTTGAACTCATTGCACCATTCTGACCAAGAATATGCAGGAAGTGCACGTAGGTATATCTTCATTCATACATGGCTGTTGAAGACTTGGGCTTGTTTAAGTCCGAACTCTGAAATTAAAGGCCTCCTCAGTGACTAATGTGCACAGACCCACTAATAGATCACCTCAGAGTGAAATGCTTCTGTTCTGAGTTTTTGACCACCACATTTACTTAGGGAGTTTTCTGCTTTCATCTACTGGGATGAAGACTCCACCTAAAGGAGGGTAAGAGTAGTGGTTTTGTTTCCCTGGATTGTCTTCCGAGAGTTGTCCACACTGGTTTACCTTGTGCTGGAATGGTTAGAGGACTTGGGAGGTACTAGGGAGAGCCAAATCTTTGTCTGTCAGAGCAAGAGAGTGACTCTGCCAGTTGTACAGGGACGAATTTATCCTGCCTTCACAAGAATAACCCTTCATTTCCTGTGTTTTGAAATAGATATCAAGACGACAGCTGTGAGAAAAGGTGATGAATATGTCATAAATGGTGGTAAGATGTGGATTACATCTGGGAGCCAAGCAGACTGGATGTGCCTGCTGGCAAACACCAGTGAAGGACCTCCCCATCGAAATAAATCTCTCATATGTCTGCCAATGAATCTCCCTGGTAATAATGCAGAACTGTTTCTCTTCTAATTTGATTTTAACGGTGTTTTTGTATATGCCTAATATAAGAAGGAAAGGCGTTTGACAGAAAGAACTGCACCCATAAATGTTATCTAAGTTAGGTGTCATTCAAATTTGATACTGAAATGCATTTACACACTTCCATGAAAAAAAAGGGGAAGAAAGTTAAATATTTTGCAGACTTCAGCTTGTGACTCCCAAATAATTTTACATGGAGAGCCCTTTTCACCACCAAAGAATTTACAGATGTTTTTAAGATAATCACAGATGTTTTTCATAACCATATGAAAGTAAAAGGATAAAGAATTTAGAGATTTCAAACTTGAGAAATACCTCTCAATATAGTTCTAATCCCATATGCCATTACCTTCCTCTCAGGAACCCATGAGCGGATCTGACTCTGTTGGGGTGGGTTTACTGACCAGTTGTATTAAATGCTAGAAGGATGCAATGCTGTGCTGGGACTGTACTGTGTGGTTGGTCCTGATCTTCGTGTGATAACCATCCTCCACCATCCAGCCTGAAGTGCAGGCACACCGAGTGCTTCATGGCTGTGCTGTGCACACGGATCTTTTTGCCAGGGCACTATCAGTTTGAATTACAAAAATAACCTGTGAGTTAAATGTGGGCTGGAGCAAAAGATCCAAAATATCTTTTTTTTTGGAAGTAGGGATTTGTTTTTGAAGAACACTTATAATTTGGGTGAAGACATGGAAGAAACACATCCTGAGCTAAGGGTACAGGTTTCAGTGGTACAGTCCACACAGTGTCTGTTCCTGAGTAGTCTGCAGGCCTTGCAGACATAATGTGCTGTATGCATGAAGGACATTATTCAGAGAGGATGTACCTAAAGTTGTACTGGTGGTGATCTTTTGCAGTTTTGACACCTGTTAAAAAGTTTTAAAATATTTTTGGTAGTCATTTTAATATTTAAAAATATGCATTTATGCAATATATAATGTATAATATATTTAATACAGAATTTTAAATGTAATATTTATTTAATATGGAATAATGTATATTATTTTACACATAAAATATTCAAGCCTCCAGCATTTTTGTTAATTCAGTTCAGAGTGTTTTACATACAAAATATATGCCATTACTGGCATTACCAGCATTTCACACATAGAAACACCACCATGGCAGTGATGTGAAGGTGATATGTTCAGGTTAGACTGAGAACAAAACCCGGGTCTCCAGGGTTGCAAAAGAGAATAATGAGAGCTTCTCAAGGCAATGTCTTTTAAGGGAATGTCTTTTAAGTGAATTTCAGTATGGAATAAGTCAAGCAAGTGAGTTGCCCTGGGAATTAAACAAGTTCTGAGTGGGTTGTGTTTCTACAACCTTTGCTCATTTGAGACAGGCTTTGAACGGGAGCTCACAGGAGACAGATATGAACTGCTTTACTAGTTGTAGACTGACCTTTTTGATAAATGATCAGTGAACATGTAACTCAGAGCCAGAATCTCCCTGAATTTCCAGGTAAATTCACTTATCAGATTTATCTGCTGATAAGTGAATGAAGTCCTTCATGTGATTTTTCATGAAAGGGTGAGAATGCAGATGCAAAATTACTTCTCTGAGATCAGTCTCCCTAAAACATCAAGGCAGCTGACCCACTGTCAGTGGAAAATCAAATATGCAGCAACTGACTTACAGGTTTTCAGCTACTTTGCTTATGCCAAAAATACACATGAATTTTTCTAACTTTAGGAGGGGGGAGTTTTTAGATCTCACAGCCTACACACAGACCTTCTTTACCTGCATTAAATAGATTTAGAGTAGAAAGATTGCCTGATTGAAGCTGACCTGCAAAAGTGTAGAAGTCTTCCTAGAAACAAAAATTGCACTCTTTAAAGTGTATATATTAATTCTTCTGTGTGAAACAGATATTTATCTACAAAAGTGTGACACTACCAAGATTGGTGATCTTTTGAAGTGAAGTATTGAGACAGCTGACTGTGCTCAGTGGTGAGTTGTATCAGTGAGATTTTTTCAGGAAGCTCCATCTGTTTTGATACATCCTAAGGATGTCTGTTGGCCAAAGATTGTACTCTGTGGAGGGCAACAGACCACGACTTACAGGAAGTGTCTGGAGGATATCACCGAATGATGCACTTTCAAACGTCTGTGGATGTATGTGTGTCAAAGATCCAGAGCAGCTGCAATGGAGAGCAAATACGTTATATCTGACTCACTGCTGCAGTCACCAGCCTATATGTCTGGGTAACAAATGATCCATTGTGCAAGGTCCATCATGTTTCATGAAAATCTAAATAATTTTGTACTTCTGTGAGGTGGTACGGAAGAAAAAGAGAAAAAAAAATCAAGTCTGAAAGCAAATCATTAATTTCAGCAACTAATAGTTCACTGGAGATATGAAGTAGGGTTTGCTTTCTCTAATTTTAGATGTATACATTGTCTATTCTGGGGTGAAGCAAATCATGGTCTAGTTTGACAGACTGCTGAATACATTTCTCATGAAGGGAATTTCAATAGCAGCAGTGTGGATGCACAGTAGATATCCAAAATTAGGTGAATACTCCTCATACTTACAAGTTCTTAAAAAAAAAAAAAAAGCTGAATTTTTCATATGAGGAAAGATAATCTAATAAGTTGTAAAATGTCTGTGTGTAAGATATATAGATTAATGGCTTGCAGCTCTAATCTGGTAAGTATTTGTCCTCTGAGTCCTTAGATAGAGTAGGTTGCAAGGAGGAGTTAATAAAGAAAAAAGCATCCAGGAGAAGGGAAAGAGCATGTTTCTCAGGTTGCAATTTAAAAGGTGTCTGTTTTCATTTGTAATGGCACTAAATGGTGTCAGGAGAGAGCAACTGCCTTTCTCGTAAGATAGAATATAGGAAATAAAAGAGATTGTCAGACAGCTGGAGGAGTGTGAGAAAATGAAAAATCAAAGATGCCTGGGAAGAACTTCCCAGGAAGAAATACAGCAATCCATCTCAGTGATACTGGTGCAAGTAGCATAAATGGCTCTGTTAGAGTGCTTTTAGTGAGTCAGGCAGTTTGCCTTAATAAATAGAGATCTTTTTGTTATTGTGTGTGATTTATTTGATACAGACAGATTCCAGGAGTTATCTGGGCATGTGAATTCTACTGCTGCTGGTAATTTTTCATTTATAATACCCCTTATGAAGAGAAGGAAGATAATTAAATGAAGTAAAGGGAGATTTTTATGCCCATATGTTGGCCAAAGAGATAATTATGTATCACTGTCTTCCAAAATGTAAAGCCTGTGCTAGCAACGGAAGGGGTATTACAGGAGGCTGATGCAGTTTGGACTCCTTCTGGGTGAGAAACGTGAATTGATGTAAAGGCAAGTGAAACTGGTGAGGCTGGATTCATGAAACTTGAACACACAACCCAATCTGGAAGAATTACAGATAGAAATTATTAGCACATTTAGCTAGTTCAACCAAACCTGTTAGAGCTCTCCTGAACAGCTGTTGTTGTAGGTGGATCTTGGAAGAAAACAACAGGATTGATTTAGTAATATAAGAACTGACAGCAGTTGTGCTTTTTCCAGCAGAGTCCTTAGTAAACCACCCACTAACAAGAGCAGTAAGTGCATCTTCATATGGGTGAGGAGCAGTGATTGCATAAAACCAGCTGACTTTAGACCAAAGCCATGATTTTTGAGACTCTCAAAGAAACCAAGTAGTAATATTCCAGTGGGAAACAATGTTCCAGAAATCATTTGGGCCTGTAAATGGCTCAGTGTGTGGTTGTTTAGCTCTGATTTTAATACAGAAACAAACCATAAATGCTTTTTTGGCTGACTGGGTGCAAATTGCTGGATAATTTTCAATTCAAGAGTCAAGAATTTTTATACAGCTGTCCTGATTTTCTTGCTGCATTGAACACATATCAAAGCAAGTATTACTAACATAATCTGTTTACAGATTGGTTGGTGGGGGAAAATCTTGAGTGGAAATTGTGGATGTCTATGTGGACCTTATTCTGAGAGCAGTTTTGGCGTTTGGAAATACTGTCAAATATTTCATCTCTGTGAAGAGATGAAACTTTCCAAAACTTATTCAGTGCAGCCAGAGAGAGTGAATTTGAAGGAAATGACTGCCAGCTTCTTCTGCCTGCAAAACCAAAGTGATTTTCACATGGCTGAAAGCCTCCTAAGAGTAGAAGTTGAGATGTCTCTATTAGTTTGAAATAGAAGTTCTCTGAAAGCCAGGAAGGGTAGCAAGGTATAAACCAGTACAACAATCTGTGTGGTGACCAACTCCTACTGAGCCATGTTAGAGAGTAATAGAGGATTGAAAAAGAATAAAGAGAAAAATATTAACAGAATACCACCTCGTGGCAAAACTGATTAGAATACTATGTATGTGGATAGTGAAAAGGCTTGGTTTTCTGCAAAGGTACATATGCTGATTTGGAACACCGTTTTTCTATGTATTGACTTGGCAGATGTAAATCAGCACGTTTTGCTCAATGTTTTGTGTCTGGTTGCTGTCCTTCTTTTACCTTTGCAACATTCTTGGCTTCCATCCTGAACAATTGCATTAGCCCCAGAGCAACAGGGAGGTAAAAACTGAAGGCAATGGAATTGCCACAAGAAAACAGTGGATACCTGTTAAACCCCCATGGCACAGTGGTATAAGCCACACTTGCATCTGAACAATGGCAAGAAAGAACTTGTAGCTATGAAAAACCAAACAACAGGAAGGAGTCCTGCCTGGTGTGATGAGGTAGCTGAACTCTCACATGGACAGACCTGAAGGAAATGGGTTCATCTTCAACAGACTATTGCGTGTGGGGTCAGAATCAGTGCGGTGTAGGGAGTTCTGTGTGGTAGCAAACCCTCCCACAAACATGTCCACATGAAAACTCAGAGGAATGAATTATGATCATTGTTCCAGAAAAAAATCAGGGTAGGCTAGAAAGGGGAGGACAAATGAGGAAGAGAGGGAAGGAAGAAGATTTCTAGGAGGAGAAATTCTCTAGTTGCACCTTAAAACCTAGCTCTATTTTTGTCATTATTAAATATTTCTCTACTGTTTCACAGCAGTGCAGGCACTCAGCAAATACTGCCAAATTGAATTCCAGCGTTATATTACAAAACTAGATAAAAATCAAACATAAGCAAATAAATAATGCATTGTTTGAATATGTGCCTGAAGTAAGACTATTATGACTAGTAAACATTTATTATTTGGGGACATAATGAAAAGTGGGACCTTTACAACTCAAGTTTCTGATTTGCTGGTTAAATAAAATGGAAAAAGCCTTTGAAAGAGGATTTGAGCCATTTTACTCCAGAATACTGTTAGGTTTTTCCTAAAGGTAGGTTTCACTGTAGTTTTGGAACGTACCTTCACATCTGCAAACTTTTCTTTCTCAAAACGCTGTACTTGTTCACTGTGCTTTTATTTTTTGAGGCTTTTCTAATACCCCTTTTTCTTCAGGCATTCATGTTGCTAAAAGGATAGACAAACTGGGCATGAGATCATCAGACACAGCTCAGATCTTTTTTGAAGACGTAAAGGTCCCCAGCAAAAACCTCATCGGTGAGGAAGGAAAGGGTTTTACTTATCAGATGTTGCAATTCCAAGAGGAGCGGCTGTGGGGAGTGGCCACTGGTAAGTCATCATTTGCGCTTCTGCGGCTGGGTAGGGACACAGGGGTCACTCTTCGCATGACTAACAGCACTTTCCTTTTCTTGTAACTTGCAATGATATTTTACGATCTGTTCTTGAAATCTGTCATAGCCTCGATACAGACAACCTTCAATTTCTCTAGAAAAGCCTGAAATAGAAAGTATTTTGTGAGGCATCACAGAGGCTGTTTTGTTTCCTTCTTTTGGTGCTTCTCTGCTGATAAGAAAATATGGCATCCTGATATGTTTGCTACAAATATAGTGCAAAGGCTATCAAAATACTGGCATGAAATAGAAGGATAGTGACTTTTCCTGTAGTTAGTAAATTACAATATTTATCCTGGATTTTGGAAATTTAACTTACTGTGTAAAGAAGCGTCTCTCACAGGATGCCAGAGCTTTGTTTTTGCAGATCTGTTTTACCTCTGTACACTTCGGACATTAAGTGGTACAGCACCAAATTCCTTTCCCTGAAATTATGTTGTCAGAGTTTCTGTTACTCAGAATTCAGGCAGTACTCAAATCCATCTGTTTGAGTTGTATGGATTCTGGATATTCCAGGAAACCAGATCCAAGTCTGGATTGTCCATTTGCGACCTCCAAACTTTCCCCCTACCCACCAGTGTTCCCTTCTTCAAGTTAAATATAATGTGGTTCACAGTAAGAAAATTGGTCCTCTTTAAATTTCAGGATTGTCTTAATCACACCACTGTATTTGTGCTCTTGTGCATTCCCTGTCTCTACTGTCTGTGTGTGGCTGGGAAACTTGGAATTCTAAGAAGTGGTGTTTTGATTCGGCGAGCAAATAAAAAATGACTCTCTGTTTTGGGTTGGTCCCAGACCAAATATTTTGGAGTTCAAATGCTTTATAAAAAAAAAATCTTTGGTTTGAGAGCCAGAGATAAATAGTAAGTCGAAGAGCAGTTTTAGCAAAGGACAGGAGGTTACACTTGCAAGGGATGTCACTGCAGGCTCAGGCAAGCCTGCAATTCTACCACTGGTACTGCTTTAATCAAGGAGTACACAGACTGCAAGGATGTGCATTGTGCATTTTTTTGCTTGGTTCGAAGTCTAAATTAAACCATCAGAAACTCTGGGTTGCAGTGCGACTCCCCAGGCAGCAGAGTAGGCCGCAGCATTAGTCATGCCCCAGGCAAAAGTGACGCGCCCTGGCAATGTTGACACACAAAGCTTGGCAGGTTAGATCACTCCTGTTAAAACCACTGGCAGCTTGGTACTGTCCAGCCTTGCACAACTGCTTGGCAGTCACCGTGCTCTGCCAGGAAATGGAACACAAGGTTTCAATTCTTCTTTTTTCCTAAAACAACACAGCAGGAACAGGTGAACCCTTACCTTGAATGAGCAGCCTGGGAAAGCCAGGGAGAGGCCATCAGGGAGGAAGAGCCTTGGAGCTAACCAAGAGAGAGGGATCTGCCTCCTGCAGTGTGGTGGCTACTGAGTTATACCTTGCTGAGCCCCCTGGTTTTGCTTTTATCCAGTCTCTGATATAAAATGCATGGTCTTACATATGCTCAACTATGAGTGTTTCGCTGAAGGCTCAGATGTGCAAAACGATGTACACGCCTTCAGTAGTTCTGTGATAAGGTCTACATGTGTAATCCTCATCCTCACTTCTTCCCTTCAGAAGGATGTTTCCGTTCCTTCCCAGTTCATGGCTATTCATGTGACATTGAAAATTGTTGGTCTGCTCTTAAACATGTCAGGGACCAGTCCTGGCATCCTCACTTTCACTGCTTCCTAAAACTTGTAGAAGGCAGTTGATCACTGTTCTTGTCTACCTTTCCCTTTTGGGTGTAGTTTTGTTATCTTTGAGTTTTTTTGTTGTGGGTGGGTTTTTTTGTTTGTTTGTTTGTTTGGATTTTACGTATTTTTAGTTTCAAGTACCATGTGCTCCAGAGTTCTCTTTATTAATCATATTCTTTGTGGCCAGTTTCCTTCTTCACCAATTTTTTTCTTTTAAAATGTATTTTCAGTCAAACAGATTTAAAATACCGATGGAAAACCAACTTCCTGGAATTGCAAAATTTGGTCTCAGGTGTGGTCTTTCGTTCTGAGTGACACATTATGACAGACATTGGTCAAAGTCTCTGTGTTTCTTGCTTCATGGAAAGAGAAGAGCTGCCACATGTGTCTGCCATGTTGTGACACTCAGTAAACACTGTCCATTTGAAGACCTGCTGCACTGATCACAGGAAAGGAATGTTGCTATGACAAGAAAGCAAACAGTTGTTCTGTGAATTGCTTAACTTGGAGACAAAGAGGGTGTCTCAGTGTGTGTGAGAGAGGAGAATGGCACTTTTCTAATTACTTCTATCTGCTCCTGCAATCTCAATTTTATGAGCACCATTGAGTCATGGTCAGTAACCAGGATGACAGGTCCTTTTGCATGGGCAACACACGTCCTTGAGAGACAGACTGCTCAGCTTAAAAGCCCACTGGACATCTCACTACAGAGTGGTCAGCCACAACCTAAGAAAAATATATCTGTTTCCTTTTCTTTTGAGAGGAAACAGAGCAAGGCAAAGCATCTTTATAGTGAGAAGAAGTTTCAAGTGGAAATATATAAGTTGGATGGAGGTACGAGGAAAAGATTATTCTGCCTTTGGCGACTTCAAGTGCTTTCACAATTCTCAGCTGTGTGGTAGATCATGCATTCCTTAGGCTGCCCAAAAGTGATGTCTCCTGCATGTGCTGTCAGGTGAAACCCATGGGGCTATGTTTGCCTGATGATGTGGAGAACACTTTATAACAAAAAATGGGAACAAATATACAGGGAAAAAAAGTTCTTAGGGAAAATGGGTTTCAGTGCTGTGAATGGTGTTTCTCTGTACTAGTATGACCAGCAAAGTATTGTGTGCTGTTACGTTGCACAAGGCTGTTGGCCATCATAGTATTCATGATCTGCTGCATTTCATTGCTGGTTGCTGCACAGCTAAGCCTTGCCATGTTAGAGCTATGTTCATATCTCTAAATACCTGTAGTCATATCATCACAGAAGAGTTTGGGTAGGAAGAGATCTTTAAAAATCATCAAGTCTAACATCTTGCACTAGACTGGGTTGCTCAGAGCCTCATCCAACCTGTCCTTGAACACTCCCAGGGATGGGGCATCCACAACTTCTCTAGGCAACCTGTTTACCACTTCCATCATACGGATTTCTTAGACTCACAGAATGATAGAATGGCTTGGGTTGGAAGGGATCTTAAAGATCATCTAGTTCCTACCCCACTTCCTTATGTTCAATCTAAATTTACTCTCTTTCAGTTTAAAACCAGTGCCCCTTATCCTGTCACTACTTCTGGTAAAAAGTCTGTCACAATCTTTTTGCAAGCTCCCTTTATATATTTTTTGAAAGGCTGCAATAACATCTCCCCAGAGCCTTCACTGCTCCACCCCTACTCTCTCAGCCTGTTCTCATGGGAAAAGTGCTCCATCCCTTTAATATTCTTCAGGATCCTCCTTTGGACCTGCTCCAACAGCTCAGTGTCTGCTTTTGTAGTGTGGGCTCCAGCTCTCAATGCAGGTGGGGTCTCAGGAGAATGGAGCAGAGGAGGAGAATCACCTCCCTTGGCCTGGTGGCCATGCTGCTTTTGATGCAGCCCAGGGCAGTCCTTAGAAGATTTCTTCTGTTTATTTCTGTGTGCAAACGGCAGTTCCTGGAAAAAGCTGAAGGGCAGCTAAGGAAACACGAGGTTGGATCAGCAGGGGCAGGACGGAGGCAGTGAAGTGGAGAGGTGGACAACTATGAGAGCAGTTTTCTCAGGATCCTGCTCTGAGCCATGATGCATGATGACAGCCTGAGCAGAAATGGGCCAAAGCCCTTTCATGATCTTCAAACCTCTTGCAAGCAGGACCCAAACAGTTGTTGTTCTGTTCCCACCCGTCTGGTTCTGCTCCTTCCTCCTCTTTGTTGTTTCCCATCTCCGCTTTCCCTAGTACTGGATGCTGGGAACCACATGAGCTGTGCTGGAGCACCTTGCTCTGACAGACCAACAGAAGATTGTCCTTATCCCTCCCACCTTCCTTCTGCTCTCCTAGCACTGGCATGTATGGCTTAGTTTCCCTGCCAGCAGCTTAGACTCAGCTGTATGCTTCTCAGGTTTTGGTCTACGGGCAGGGGACGAGGGGTACCTGGACACTCATTGCTGTTTCTTTAGCATCTCTCAAGCTGGAGACCATAGATACACAAATGAAAAAGCTGTTGGTGTTATACATGCCACAGTGCTGTGTGACATAGTCCTTTGGCAGAACAATATTTCTGTTCAAGAGATGTTCCAGAAAACAGAAATTTATATTCCTGTCCAGAAAACCAGCATTAGTGTGGCAGCATAGTGTAATAACACAGAAGAAATGAGGACATTACTGTATATGCTCTTTTGAAAAATAAGCATTGAGGCTAGTTGTTTGAGAAAGGAAGGGAAAATACTTAGGAAATGACAAAAACTGATGATTATAGAATGTGGGGACATCATGTGAAAAATGGTGCTCTGTGGAAGAGCTGGTGAATGATCATGGCATGAGGCAATTGATGGGATGCAGAGTCTGCATATGAAAGCAGTACAGAGATGAAATTTAAATAGAGGCAATTAGAAAGCATCGCAAAAAGGAATATGGAACCACACCAGGCTCCTGTGAGGGACTCTCATGTGAGTAAAGTAACTGACAGGTAGGAAAAGGGATTTTGTAGTAGTCCAGGGCTTGGTTTTATTTTGCATTTCAGATTCAGAGTTTTGTGGCTTAGACTCTAAATGTAAATCGAGGTGGATATGCATATTTTGAAAAGAGAAAATGTGACCCTTCTTATACAGATGGATTTGTGAACTCTCACTGCTCCTTGCCATAGGGTCCACATAGGGACATGGGTCCATATTTGCCAAACAAATTTCTCCACATATTCAGCACCTGCTCTTATCCTAGCTAAGCTGCAAGAGACTGGTAGCCTAGTCCTTCATTTCAAGGGTGGCCTTGGAAAAGAAACTTCTCTCTTTTCTTCTTGTTTAAAAAGGGGGGGGCCTTTCAGTTTGTGCAGAGAAGCAGCAAACTAGTTCTCTTGCTTTAAAGCAGAGTCTGCCATCTCTCTAACCTGTTTTCCAGCAGTATCCTAATTTGGTTCTGTTTCCATTAGAAGAACTATTAAACGTTTATTAAAAATGGCTGTGAATCTTTTCCCTTCCTTTCTGTGCTGGGATCCAATCACAGAATGCAGACATAATAAGCAGTCAATTTGTATTCCTTCATCTTGTAATAGATTTCTGCCTTCTCCCTGAAAGCCTCCTTCAATTTACATTTCTACAGCATCCCTCACTGATCACACTACACTGTCTGCCTTCAGATTTTTTTCAGGGGTTGTAACAAACCCTCAGGACACAGGCAGCATGGAAAGTAGGAGTTACCACAGGCTTTTGCTAAGGCCCCAAATGAGGCATTAAGGATAACCCTTAAATACTCATCATGATGTACTGCTTTCTATGACTTTCCCTCCCTTCTACCCACCTCCCTTTCACTCTCCTCCAAGTTTTGGCAGTTTGGGGCTCAGGTGAGATAGATGTCTTTAAGGTACAAGGAAGGCTTTTTTTCAGACTTGAAGTTGCACCACAACTTAGTGTGTGCAACAATTTGCTTTCAAAAACCTAATGTATTGGTTATACAATGTGAGAAAAACATCTTTTTCAACACAAGACGCTAAACAACAGATCTGGCTAAAACCATGCCCTGTTCTGTGCTTTGCTTCTTAAGTCCTGACACCGCTGGAAACTATAATACAAGAAACTATTGACTACACCCGCCAGCGGAAGGTGTTTGACCAGTCTGTCCTGCACAACCAAACCGTGCACTTCCGCCTGGCCGAGCTGGCAACTGAAGTGGAGCTCCTTCGCTCGCTGCTGCACCGTGCTGTTGGTGAGCCTCCACATCTGCCTTCCCAGATGTGCTTCTCTTCATGCAAAGGACCTTGTCAGGCTAAAGGAACATGGGGAGGTGATTTCCAGAGGGGCAGGCTGTGGCCAGTGACTCCTTTTTTATCTCCTTTTTCCATTAGCTTTGTATGTAGAAGGAAACGACGTGACAAAATTTGCTTCCATGGCTAAGCTAAAGGCAGGTCGTCTGGCCCGTGAAGTGACTGACAGCTGTCTCCAGTTTTGGGGAGGAATGGGATTCACCAGTGAAGTTCTGGTGAGCAGGTTTTACAGGTAAGCAAGTGGTGAAATTTGGCCTCTTAAATGTCCTGCTCAAAGATAACCTACTTAAAGAGGGCACCAGCTCCCAGTCAGTGTGAACGGCATTGTTCCACAGAACGGTACGTCACTGACGTGCGTTGTGGATGCAAGGACACACAGTGCAATTGATTTTAGGGTGACGTGTGTCACGACACAGGCTGACTATTACTTCGCCAAATCTTGGCTTCGCATTACAGTTGTGAAGTTTGAACTGTCCACAGGTTCGCTTAGATGTCAAATAACGTCAGTATTTTCCCTGATGGTCCCTCTGGTATCTGCCAGACAGTAGAACAAAGGAAAAAAAAGGGAGGGCTAGCACCAAGTGATTTTTTTTTTTTTTTCTCGTGGCTTTTTGTTCACTTGTAGCCTTGATTATAAGGACAGAAATAAACCAGAAACTTTCTTCCAAAATGAATGAAAATCAGCTTTATCTTTTTCCCCAAATGTGTATGAAACTGGAGTTCCCCACTTGACTTCTGCAGTTATCTTTTCTGATAGCACTCTCCGCCTGGTTAGTCACACCAGATACCGTGTGAGACACATGGTAGATGTAGTTGCTTCCAGCAAGTTGTTAGGGCATTAAAATGGTACAGAGGCCTTTTTGCAAATTAATTAAGTCCCTTCAAATTTTACTCCATACCTATACTCTATACCTATATTTTGTAGAGCAAAATTCTCTCTAAGCAAACAGCTTTCTTGGTAGCTTTAGGAAAGTTCTGGCCCCAGTGTCTTATGTTCTGTAGGCAGATCAAAATGGAACTTGTATTTTCTTGCAGTAACAGATTTACACTCAGCCCTTACATACACAATACCTAATCAAAGGTTAGCAAAATAAGTGGTTCAGCTAGTTGAAAGTTCTGATAAATGCATCTGTGTAAAGCGAGAGCAGAACACTCAAGAAAATCTGCAAAAAGCTTGTTTCTTCTTAGAAGGTTGAGTTACTTTTTCTAAGAGCATTTTATGAACAAGAATGCCATTGTGGTAAATCAGAGAGAACCTCAACATTTTTTGACTTGTGGATTCCTGAAATTTCCTAGTGAAGGTACAGACTGTTTTATGGTGGTGGTTTTAAGCCAGCTGTCATTATGATGGTTTTTCTTAGTTACGTTTTTCACAGCCTTCATTAACAACTAATGGTCTCTGGTGATGGAGGTGTTAATAACTGCTGCAGTAGGCACTCTAAATAAAATTAATCCCTGTCTTGAAGCACTTATTGTAAATTTTGTAGTCTGTACAGATTATGTGTATGTGCTTATATATGGCTTTGTTTTGTCTTAAGATTTCCTAGCCCCGTATAGTATTGCTAGCTGTGAGCAGGGGTTTTCTCTGTGGATTCCAGAGGGGTTTCCAAGTACAGCAGCACGGTCACATTTTTCCTGAGAAGAAATCCAGAGTATTTCCTATTGGTATACATGATCAGCTGGCTAAAGAAACATATCTTTCTGCCTCTAACACAAACACTTTTATAAATGAGGCTAAAGGTGGTAAGATATTTATACTCTAAACTTTTCTGTGAAAGAGTAAAATTCCATCATTGAGTAACCAAAGGTCCAGGAAGGGACAAATAGAGTATTACCTAAATAAACAATTACACGTTCATGTGAGAATCTTGTTAATCTGTAATGATAAGCAATGCAGCAACTTTCCCAAATCCGTTCTTTTCAGCACAGCAGTCTGAGTAACCATTCACGTCACTGGGATGTTTGTCAAGTAGTAGCAGTATAACTGCACAGCATGACATCTAGTCCTAATGCACAAATGTTTTTGTTGCATAATCCTCACAAAGTTTCCAAGGAAATGTTGGAGAGTCTTTGACATGTTGGGCTCAAAGACTCCTTAAAGAACACACAGCACAATGCATGATTAGTGCATGAAGTCTTTGAATTTTAGTTATTAGTGTCAGTCAGAGATAATAAACAGAAATGGAACAAAACTGTTTGCCAGATTATTTTATTCACTTCTGTCATTTTAATCATTAGTATTTTAAACTTTGTAGAACAACAGACATTTCTTAAGTGCAATATTCTCTAGAAGGCATAAAGACAGCTGCTTTACTGTGTAGCTGCCTATACTGGAATGATTTTATAAATGTAAATGTTTAATTTTCAGTTGTATGGATTTTGATAAGGAGAATGGGTGTTTCAAAAAAGTTTAGAGCACAAATATCAAAGGGTTTCATAGAAAAATAAAAGCCAATATAAAAGCCAATATAAAACTCATAAAGAATGGACTTTCCAGCATATACCCTACTAGCAGGATTCTAGAGAAGAAGAGCACTAGCCTGGAGTCACATTTATTTATTTTTCTCTCCCCTGCCAGAAAGGCCTCAAAGACATCATGACTTGGGAAAAATCAACTGCTGAACAAACCCGTCATCTGTATGAAAACCCCAGGTTATGAGAGATCAGAGGGAAGAAATCTCATAGTAACAAGTTTATTGCAATTTTTCAGATTTAAAGAGTTTTAAAAAATTTCAGGTAGTGATCTAATAGTGATTATAATACTAATTATATACACTTCAATTGTTATAGGAAGAACTTGTGTGGCCTTCTTAAAAGAGTTGATTTTTTTTTTAAAAAATTAGGATTGTGACTAATGTTACTAATCACCATGTCTAACTGCTGCCAGTTCTTACAAGTTTTACTCTTGTGGACTGTGAGGGGGAGAATGCTATTATTTCTTTACTTGATGCATTGTGAAAGAATCGAGAAAGCAGTAGTGAAAAATACTGATTGATACTCACGTGAAATAGAAGTAGCATTGCAAATGCACGCAGCTGCAGAACAAACACAGATTCCATTTTTCCCCTTAACTGTTATTGCAATATGAAGTTCTGCCTGTAATTGAGGATAGTTAAAAAAACACTCTTCTGTACAGTTTTAAGTGGATTTTTTATAAGTAATGTATTTCCTTCTATTTTTGTATCCTTCACATATTTAAAAAGTTAGATGAAATATTTTATTGTTTCATTATTTTGTTGTTTATAGTCTTTCATTCTTTACCAAGCCTGGTAAAGAATGGGTGAGTCTAGACAATTGGGGTTTTTCAATCAGTTTTTGTCATTAGAACCATTTATGGTTGTACCAAACAAAATGAAACCTATCCATCCATTTTTGCTGACAAAAACAGTTTGCTTTGAAGTCTGTAGCTAATTGTTGAGACAAGGCTTAACATCAATTTCTGTCATCTGTGAAACAAGATCTGTAGTTTCAGCCTTTTTGTGCAGAGGCTTTGAGACAGATGCCCATCTACCACTTTGCTTAACTTTTACGAGTATCTTGAGAGGGAATTTAGGAGACAAAGCACATGATATCTAGCTGTAAGATGACAAATCAAAGCAAGCAACTGTACAGTGATGACTTTACAGCAGAGCTACACTCCAGAGCATGCTGAGGTGATGCCCATTCCCTCAGCTGGGCCTTCAGAATGTCCCTAAATGGAAAGAGAAGGGCCATGGGAACTAGCAGGCACAGCCTCGGGTGTCTGGGCTGTGGCAGCCTGGCCAGAGACCTGCTGCACTGGGTGGCATCAGCTCAAACTTCTCCCTGTGGATCAGAGTCTCCTTTAGCTTCTGCTTAATTTGGACAGCCTATAGGTTAAACTAGCCGAGTCTGAAAATTGAAGAAATCACAAAATACTAAGCTTGAGGGTGCATCAGTATATTTTGTGGAGAAAAATCTTGCCAGTAATACAACCTAAAAATAGTAATTGTCGAGAGAAAAAGGGTAAACATTTTGTAATCAAGGGCAATTTGTGCTGAAAAGAAGCAGTGTCAAAATGTCCTTCTGGGAAGCAGTGCTACTCTAAGCCACATAAACCTTGGTATGGATTTACCAATGGCCTCCTCACAAGGGAAGTAGAGAGCAGCATCCCTGAGGGACCACTGTCATGAAGCCAGGCTACCAGGGAAAACCAGGGCTAGAGTCACTAAAACTTGCTTTCTTCCCCTCATCTGACTGGCACTGATCACTGCCAGAAGGGTGGAAGATTACTGAGTTTATTTTCTCAGGAGCTGAAAGTTTTGTGAAGACACCTGCATTGAAGGTAAGTAGTGCAGCAGGCTCCTCTCAGGATGCTTGTGAACAGAAAGGGTTTTTTCGCCCCCAGTGCTATACGGCTTTCCGGAGGAAAATGTACAGTGGCTCCCTGAGCAGGGAAGGCTTCCTGGCTGTCGGTAGTGAATGGTACTGGAATGCACAGCTGCAAACACCATCACATTTTATCAGCTTGAGGCTAGAGATAGATTTGTAGTGCCATGACGTGTGGCATGGCTGCCTGGTTTACAGGCAAGCGTAGTAGACATGGCTTGGCTTGTGCGAAGCAAAGGCTGAATGGCCCTCACAAGGCAGAGGGGTCAACACCAGCCAACAGAGGAATGTTGAACTGCAGACTATACTGGATTATACTACTCAGAAACACATTCAGGCTGTAAATTAGAGGGTACCTAATCACTAGAATAACTTTGTTATCTGACAGCCTTCAAATTAGTATAGTCCAAGATTACAGGGAGCTTGTTTTTTCTCCTTAAAGGAGTGCTTGACACATTTCTGAAGGCTGTATGACATATTACCTATGGAAATGGGAAACATGATTTGACAACGTGGAGAGTTCTTTTTGTTCCTGTTTCTACCTAACCAGAAATTACAGATAACCTGGATTGAGTGGGAATGGCTCCTTACTCTCCCTCATAAGGGAAATTTTTAACTTGGCAATATTTTTTCTTTATCAAAAAGTGGACTACTTTTTAACATTTACATCTCTTGATTTGGTTGAGCAGGATAAGTCTTATAATCTACAGTGAGTGTTTCAGATGTGTGGCATTTCCTGAATGAGAAGAAACTCTTTGCAGGGGATGTTTTAGAGGGATAGAACACAAATTTTTCTCTTTCCTCAGGCTAACTCCCACTCTCTCAGCATTCAACAAGCAGCTTAGAGCTTTGGTCCCTCAGAATTACACCTTCACAAAACTGCATGGTGTGTTGCAGGCTGGGTCCTCACCATCCTTGGTCAGGGTGAAGCCATCCTGAGCACCACAGGTCGGTGCTCACCTCAGTGGGGCTGCAGGAGAGCAGGACTTGCTGCTCTGTCATGGGGCAGTAGCAAGGTGATGGAGAAATCAGAAAGCAAAGTGTCACTGTGCCAGATGAAAAGATTCTAGAGGTAGCTTAAGTAAAGCAATTAAGTTCTAATATTTATAGGTATTAAAATATTTATGTGCCATATTAATAATGCATTATTGATATAATATAAACTATCAAACCAAAAGCATACAATAAATAGCTGATATAAAAGCTAACTTTACTATGTCCTCTTTCCTGGCTTCCTTACAGTTTCTGGCAGGATAGTTGGTCCCATGGTTTTGTTTTCTTACTCTGAAAGCAAGTCTCTTTCCCAGAAGAGGGTTGCTAGTTTAAAATCACTTGAGCCTTTTGTCATCTTGATCTCGTCAAATTAGGGGAAACATTCCATCCTGTCTTCCCAGGACAGAGATGACCTTTATTCACCTCTCTGTAGATTATATAAGAAATACTCCTTATCTCACTCCTAGAGACAAAAACATAATTACTAGCAAATTACTAGCAAATTGTAAAGACAGACACATGCACAAAATGTATGTGAAAGGTGTTTTGTTTTTAAAACGTGTCTTTATGCATGATAACCTGACTTGTCTGTCACACACACCACTGACACTAGGTCTTACCGGTGCATACTTCTAACATCATATAAACAATGTCCAGGATTCCTGCTGCAAATGGAGGATTTCTGTTGGCATCACAGAGGAGTTGTGAGGATTAGTTACTTGCTGGTGCTACAGTGAAGATGCAAAATGCTGAGCATGGGCAGGGGCTTTGTGCAGCTTGACAAAGCAGACGAAACTGCAGCACTAAGAACAATAACCTACCACTGTTCCAGCTCCACAGCCTTCAACAAGGCTTGTAGGAAGGTGGGGAATCTTCAGGTTATTAAGTAGAGGTAGTTTAGAACTGTTTTGGTAGTTTTTTTGTTGATGATGGTGGTTTCTAATTCTCCCCAAAGGAGAAAAGAAATTTGTGAGTAAAACTGCTTGAGGTTGCAGTATTTTGCAATCTGGCTAGCACAGGAAACTTAGGCAATACTGTTAGGGATGACTCAGTGATGTTAATGGCAGTTTTAAATGACTGTGATTAGAAAAATCAAATCGAAAGTAAATATTCTTGGAGCAGCCATTCCTCTTTAAAGCAGAGTAATAGAGTGAGTATATAAAACTATACTAGAATACTATACAACACTAACTATACTGCTACATAATATTAATATGTGTTCTGCCAGATCTCACATGGCCATTAGGGAGACCAGGATGCTTACTAGTTAAAACCTGCATGAAAATTGTACCCTCTCTACAATTCTCCAGTACCCCGTGTACTGATTGACTCTTTATTTACCACACAGTTCAGTTCATCCAGGTTAAGGGCTGCAACACTTTTTGCTGCTGGCCCTGGAAAAACTCCCTCCCCTCCTTAAGTTCAACTGCAGGCTTAGGCACCTACTGCTTTGGGAGGGGACAAGCAGGGATATTGAGGGAAGTACCACAGACCACTTCCCCAAGAGGAGGCAGTGGAGGAGGTGTTCTGCAGGCATCTGGAATTAGTATGACACATTTCCCAGCAGAAAACCATCAGAATAGCATGCACATGTTTAAATCTACTCTTTTTATTTCTACAGAGACTTGAGATTGATGTCAATAGGAGGTGGAACAGATGAAACCATGCTTTCCATCATATGCAAATACATGGAAATACTTCCTAGGAAGTGATACAGCTCTACTCTTTCTGGAAAATTAAGACAGCAAGAGCAGGGCTTGTACTGCATACTGAAGGTAAGAAACAGCCAGTACATTTTGAGTAGAAAATGGTAATTTTGCCATCAAAATGCACATCCAGGTCTTTCAGCATTATCATTCCATGTGTTCTCCAATGTCAAAATTCTGTTGATATAGAGCACCCTGAGAGAATGCAGCCTCCTGCAAGGAATTTTTCCGTTTTTTCAGTAGGTTACTGAAGTTTTTCAATGATCCATGCTAAGCACACAGAAAAAATGTGTTCTTTAATCAAGCTTTATCTACATTTTAGAGGATCTAAGGCACCAATTAAGAAACAACTTCTATATGGATACAGATATGATTTCATTAGTAGTTTAATTTCAGTGTAGCTTTGCTTTCAAGACCCATAATTAAGGTACAAATGATTCTCTGCCATCTCCAAATACTAGAAGAGTGCCTTTGCTCTCAATTAAGGTACCTTCCCTATCTTTCACTTTTAGCAAGCAATCATGACAATGAGCTGTGTCATCTTTGCCAAGATCACATCAAATCTGTCATGGATGTTTGGTGATGGGAGTAGAGGTTGATTTTTATTTGCAGAATTCTACAAACAACTATTTAATTGTATCTGAAGATTTTGGAGGCCTGAACTTCAGCAGCAAGGTATCATGTTCTGTGTGTAATTATTAAAGAAAAATATTAAACGTGTTAATATGAAAATTGTGCGTAATTACTTACACTCTTCCTAAAACAGTCATTTAAGCCAAAAGAGACAGCCTGTATTATGGATTAAAAAAAAAAAAAAAAAAATTCCCCTTAAATGCAGCACCATTTCCAAAACATACGCTGGTATTCTAGAGTAGAGAAGAATGTATATGAACAACATTAGCTAGAATAATTCTTTAAGACACTTTATTGGTCACTTCATAATTAGTTATTTATGGCAACACATTATACAGTATTTCTAGAAAAGTCTTTCAAAAACTGTAGATACAATTTCAGTATCTAGGAAACTTAACTTTTTTGTATGTTAAACTCAGCAATATAATAGCTTCAATGATTAGAAACTATTTTGTGAGCTAAAGCTAAGTCTTCAAAATGAAAAACCTTAATGTGACTGCACCTCCAACAGGTGCATCATAATTTACTTTAATATAAAATTCCAAATATCTGCCCTTGTATTTCAGGCATCATGCAGTGTAGATCTAGAGACCATCACAAATTGAAAAGGAAACGTACTAATGATAAAAGTTTGTGATTCAATGGAATCATTAAGTTCTGATACTTTAAATATAAAGAAAACATTTGTACTGTGTCCATACTGATTGATCCCAATGATCAAAAGCATTTGCTTAGAAGAGTAGATGTGTAAGCATGATTTGTCACATTTAAATTAAAAAATAAAAATCCAGTTTTAAGTAACTTCTCCCCAAAATAAACAGTTTAAGCACACAGTTTAAGCTACTTAAACACTATCAGATCTAGCCACAAAAGTAATTTTTGGTGGTACCACTATTACATTTGTTAGCTTCAGGCCAGCCTTTTAAAAATCCACACATAAAACCAATTTAGAAAGATCCAAGTATTCTTCGTGCTTTTGCAATCTAGAAATTACTACATGCCTGAAACTGGAGCTCTAATTTAGAGCATGGTACAGAATGAAAAGCAGAATGAAAGAGAAAGCCTTTTAATTCTGCAATTACTTCATATTTGAAAAACCCTTGTTTACTGTATTTTTTAAATCAATTCTAAAAACTATTTTCCCTTAAAAAAAAAGCAACCTACTATCCTATGCCAGCACTTTCTGCATATTTACAAACAATCCCCCCAAAACAGAGGATGATGGGAAAAATTAACATATTAAGAAAACTATATATAACACTGCATTAATAGCTAATGCAATTTACAACAATTTCACCGTTTTTTATCAACAGCATATGCCACTTTAGATCAATGTGTTCAATAGGACTGTAGTTGAAATTACACAATGTAAACCAGAGGTACCATGCATCACCTCAGTTTAATAATCCAGTATATTACAAAAAAAACAAACAATGAAAAGAGCATCATATAACATAATAGCTTTGTCTGGCTTCCTCTGGAGAGTGCTCTCAGTCTGCCCATAGTTGCACCTAAAAGTCCACCTGTAGAGTCGAAATCATTCTCCTACATTAAAAAAAAACCAAACAAGCAAACAAAACAACAAAAAACATGTTACTCTGAGAAAAGAAATACCCTTAGAGCTTGCTAAGTGTAGTTTCCCTTGTTTTTTCAATATTTCCAAAACTAAAATTATTTTAGAGGCAAAAATTAACCACAAAAAACTTTCACCCATTTTTCCAGTGCTGTTTTTAACCCAAGCCAAAGCAAAGTGTGAGAAAAAAAGGCTTCCTTCTTCTATTCTTGAACACTATTAAATACAGAACTACCTCTTTATTAGTACTACATATTTTGTAATCAACAGTCATATCTGAAGTAAAAAGGCCTTGGTTGTGCCTTGAAAGGCACATCTTGCTCATCTTATCTTTTTGAACAGAAATACTGTTACCAAATCTGTCACGTTACAGTCAGTAATAAGCTGTCAACATTTTAATAAAAGTGTTCATACTAAAAGACAGGATGCTTTACATTACTAACTTCTTAATCTTGCCCTGTATTTAAAGAAATTTAGTTACTACACACTTACCATTTCTGATAACATTTTATTTTGGTTTTTAACTTCTGTTCCAATTTCAATGGAAAGCTATTAAAAAACACCAAAAAGTATTAAGCATGAGTAATCAGTTATACATAGATTAGAGAACCCAGTCTAAAATACATAACATGACTAGCATTTCCCTAGGAAAAATGTGAAAACAGTACCTTTTATTCAGATATTCAGAAAATATTCATATATTTTCAAAAACCAGAATAACATGCACAGTATTCTGTCAATAACCCTGAAGAAAAGATTTTTCATCCGATGAGTCTAAAGAGTCACAGAAGGCGCTCAGTGGTCCTCTTCCAGATAATGTCTTATTAAAATTATTGCATGGACTTTCAAAAATTCAAGATCTAGTCAAGTCTAAAGCAGCAACTACCCATTTCCTGCAACAACTCTTAAAACTACTGGCACACAGCACAAAGGACCATGAGCACTCATTTGAGTCAGTGTTTCTGGAGCTGACATATGCAACCTGATAAAGAGCATGGTGCAGAATGAAAAGCAGATTGACAAATTCCTTTTATGCTATAAATGGGATTTTCTTTCGTGAACTTGTCTAGCCCTTCTCTGCTTTGTGTCACAGAACAGCAAGGGTGCCACAGGACCGGAACGAAAGCTGCATAGGGCAGGGAGAGTCAGTCAGTCCTGAGAAAGTGACCAGGGCCAGCAACAGCCTGGTGAGCAGCCCAAGACAGGTCCAAGGTCAAGCCACAAAGTGAAGCTGGGTTAGGGTTGAAATCAGGGAGCTATCAGACCAGGCACAGATGGAGCTGCAACACCTCGAAGGTGGGAGCCAGCCAGTCGAGCCTTGGCTTAAAAGCAGCTCCAGAGTCGAGGGGAGAACTGACACTGATCCTAATTCTTAGCAGCTTTTCCTCTGCCACAGTTCTTACCAGCACACTGACCTTGAACAACCAGTTCAACTCCTAGAATGGAGGGAGATGTGCTCCAGGCACCCATGCTTTGGACTACACTAAACACATTTGGTTTTATGTGTCACAACCTGAATCTCATTATTTCTCACTGCTGCATTTCAGTGCAATCTATAGTACAGCAAGAATGAAACTGATTTTACATGAGGCTTCTGGGAAGATTATCTGAAGGTTACTCCATATGCCAAGATTGTTATGTTGCACTAAAAGATGCAACTGCAGAAAGAGCACAAGTGCTGCTCCTTGGGGCACTGACAACTGCTTTGTTGACATACATTGATTTGGAAATGCAACATACCAAGAAGAAGACAAAAAATAAAATTTGCTAACAAGGGTCAAAGCTTTTCTTTTTACCCTCCACAACTTATTCTAAATTCTTATTCTAAACCTGTTTTAGTTTCTAGTTGAGACTAAACAAATTACATTTAAGCAGCAGTATTAGCAACAGGACTTTGAATGAGTTCAGAATTTCAGTGGAAAGAATTCATTAGCTTGTACTCTATATATAGAAACAACACCTACTGCTAAGAATGTATTTTACGAAATTTGAAGTTTTAAGAACAAAAAAACAAATCTATTTTAATTACAGAGCTGTCTTTCAGTTAGACTAGTTTGAAAGAAATCCTCAGTCTCTGGAAGGAATCAGAATCATTAGAACAACTTCTTCAGAGGATATTAGCATGCTGTTCCTAAGAGCTGTTTTTACATTACAGGTTTATAAGCAGATAGCAGAATCTGGTGAGCTGTAGTGTTAAGATCAAAAAATAGCAGTTCATTTTCTTGAATGAGACAGGGTTACTGACCTAAACTCAAAGATTTTAGTTTCTGTAAGGATCGTAACTTATTCTGTAGGACAGTAAGCCATAAGTTACACCACAGGTGTGCTCAAGGTAGACAAAAAAAGGACATCTCTAGCTTAAAAATCTAAAATTTTAAAGAATCAGTTTTACAAATGAATGACTGTGCATTTTGGCTGGCAACAATTATTTCTTGTATTTGTATTGGGTTTGGAAACTTTTGAAGAGTTCTGGTACTGGTGGGGGGCTATAGGGGTGGGTGGTTTCTGTGAGAAGCTGCCAGAAGCTTCCCGAATGTCCAACAGGGCCAATGCCAGCTGACTCCAAGACAGACTCATGACTGGTCAAGGCAATGCCCATCAGCAACAGTGATAGCACCTCTGGTACAACATAGTTAAGAAGGGCGAAAAACCTGCACAAGAGCAGTTGCGTAGAGAGGAGTGAGAATATGTAAGAGAAGGAACACTGCAGACACCAAAGCCAGAGAAGAAGAAGCCAGAGGAGGTGCTCCAGGCACCAGAGCAGATTCCCCTGAAGCCCATGGTGCAGATCATGGTGACACAGGCTGTCCACTTTCAGCCCATGGAGGTCCACAGTGCAGCAGAGATCCACCTGCAGCCCATGGAGGGACCCCAGGTGGATGCCCAAAGGAGGCTGTGACTGTGGGAAGGCCACACTGGAGCAGGCTCCTGGCAGGACCTGTGATTCCAAGGAGAGGAGCCCACCCCAGAGCAGATGTGCTGTCAGGAGTTGTGACCCTGTGAGGGGCCCACCCTGGAGCAGTCTGTTCCTGAGGGACTGCATCCCATGGAGGGGACCCACATGGGAGCAATTAGTGAAGGAGCCACACTGGGACAGTTAGTGCAGAACTGTAGCCCATGGAAAAGACCCATGTAAGAGAAATTCATGGAGGACTGTCTCCCATGGGAAGACCTCATGCTGGAGCAGGGCAAGAGCGCGAGGAGGAAGGAGCAGCAGACATAACATGTGATGAACTGACTGCAACTCTCATTCCCCGTCCCTCCTGAGAGGGAGGAAGTTGGGAGGGGTAGAGGGAAGGCATTTTAAGATTTGGTTTTATGTCTCATGACCCTACTGATTTAACCATCAATAAATTAAATTAATTTCCCCAAGTCGTGTCTGTTTTGCCCGTGATGGTAACTGGTGAGTGATCTCTCCCTGCCCTTATCTTAACACATGAGCCTTTTGTCATATTTTTTCTTCCCCATCTACCTGAGGAGAGGAGTGACAGAGCAGCTTTGGTGGGCACCTGGCATCTAGCCAGGGTTAACTCACCACAGTATTAAATTTATGTTTTAGACTGAGCCTACTGCTTCACTGATTCATGTAATTTAATTCAATAAATGTGACGATGTCACTGTAACTAAATACGTACCGATTTAATGGCGCTGACTTTCGTGCGCAGACTTTCTGTTAACCTGTCATTCTCTTCTTCATAAACACTGTATCCACTGTTGGTATAGCCATAGTTACCTGCAGGTGCTCCCTCACCTGTAAACACAACAGTCAGTAGTTATAGACAGAAAACACCATTGGAACAAGTGATTCACATGTTCCTGAGACAGAGACTCAAATGTGTAAGTTACCTTTTCCGAATGTCAAAGTTACCTTTCAGTATGCAAATAAAAGAACAAAAACTGAGAAATGGCTGTAATTTAGTACTATCAAATTTGTCCTGATAGTGTTTTCAGATGAGTTCTATGGAAATCAACCCAGGCAATACATGGAGATGTGAAGGAAGCATTGAGGCCGTTACATGTGGGAAACAAAACTGAAAATTCTCTAAGGAAGACAAGTATCACTTGATCACACACTTAAAGAGAAAGCCATACTCTGATCCTTACATGAGTTTCTCTACAAACAAGACACGAGAGCAGAAGCCAGGCCTCTGAGCAGAGCATTCTGTTTCAGTCACCATTCTGCAGTTCTATTCCCATTCCTGCCTCGGCATTTGGGGTGATGGAGATTCAGGACTGTCATCCAGACAACTGAGACAGCGTAGTATGCAGGGCAGAAAAGAATGAAAGCTGCTCAGCTCCACACATTTGCTTTCTCCAGTCTCTAATAAAGATTTCCTACAGACAGCAGTTGGACAGCAGCACGGGCACTGGAGAATTAAAGCCACGTCCAGTCGAGACAAAAATCAGTCTTAGACCTCAAATCTAAGATTTGAAAACAATGAAGAGAGATCAAGACTTAGAAAAGCAAACAGAAAAGAACTACTATAAGCTTTATGACAAAGATCCCACTAGATTAATTGAACTAACAATCCAGTTATAACATTAATATATACTTATAGGGCTAGCCAGAATGACATACTAAAATTGAATGCCTTTGATTTAATTTTAAATACACTGTAAAGATTTTTGTGTTTGTGTAGGTTTTTTTCTTTTTTGAGGAAAAAGGGGGAGAAGAGAGACACCAACCCCATTCACAGAGAGAAGTCCATTTAAAATCATTTCACTGTGTGCTTGGCATACATAATATTAATGCTTTAAAATAGAGAATTACAATACTATTTTGACAATAGATATCATTTTATGAACCCATGAAGCCATTCCTTAAATCTAAGTAATGACAACTTTTTAATTTGTACTTGTAAATTCCTACTCTGCAAGTTAAGCTAATGACAGATCCTCAACAAGAACGGATCACAGAATGACAGAATATTCTCAACTGGAAGGGACACATAAGGACCATCGAAGCCCAATTCCTGGGCCTGCACAGGAAAACCCCAAGAATCACACCATGTGCCTGAGAGTGTTGTCCAAACACTTCTTGAACTCTGTCAGGCTTGGCACTGTGACCACTTCCCTGGGGAGCCTGTTCCAGTACCCAGTCACCCTCTGGGTGAAAAATCACTTCCTAATATCCAATCTAAACCTCCTCTAAACACAACCTTAGGCCATTCCCTCAGTCCTGTCACTGGTCATCAGAGAAAAGAGATCAGTGCCGGCCCCTCCTCTTCTCATGAGGGAGTTGTTACTGTGATTAAATACATGTTTTCATTTCACCACAGCGAGTCAAGAAACCTTTTTTCCCCCACGTAAACCAAAAGTGCCAATGGCTAATACAGAAATTTGACTGCAATTCTATCATTTAGGGAGTTAGAGTTGTTCTCACTGTGTTTCACAAGTGCATGTAACTACAGTATTTCATGACACACAGTTTTGAGTGCGTCGGTAAATTAATACACCATACAGCTTCATGCCAAAACACTGATTCTTATATGGACTGTGACAATGCAGACATGAACAACTGCCCCAAAGCTTTTCAACAGGCATGGCTGCTTCTTTAAATGTCACAGGAAGCAATGAAGACATTTGGCTATGGCTGTTTATGAGAAGGACAGAAACTCCAGTGTGGCAGTTCTGTGGACAGTCCCACAACACTACTCGTTGACGTGTAATAAGGACATGGCCATAACATAACTGCAGGCTAAAAAAGAGATAGCAGGTAGATGATGACAGCAGCCTAACTTCTGGTGTCCAGCTTCTATTTCCAGCCTATTAAATAAAAAACAGTTCTGAACTGCTAGCTGAAATATCAAGATAAAGCAGAAAATTTTACTGCAGCCGATAACAGACATTTAAAGTCTGCTGCCTGACCTTCCAGCAGACTTTTTTAAAAAGCAGTTTCAGGATGATCCTTAAGGCACTGTTTGCCAGAGTCAGCCCAAAAGAAGGCATGCTCTTTCTTCAGCCCTCCTTGCACAAACATCCATCACCTCTTCAGAAACAGCACACTGCACTGGGAGGCCTCCAGTCCAACCTCTCTCAGTTCATACCCAACAGCAAGCTGTCAGTCTGACAAAGGAAAGGACTGAAGATCTAAGCACTATCAAATCCCCACCTTTTATGATAAATATTCCAACACCTCTCTTGCTCTACTAAGAAGTGTTCCCAAGATTTATCTCATGAAAATATCATCGCATGACACAAATCTAAAATACAGAAGTGAACATAAGGTGGTGTTAGACACACCTGGTTTAGCCATGTGGCATTAACCACCCCTGAATACTTTCTAGGAAGAAGCACCAGAACTCCGTCATAAACTTCTGAGGAATAACCATCCCCTAAGCTTTACAATGCAGTCACAGCACTGACACAGTTGTGGTAGAACATGACATGGGAGTTCAAAGTTTCCTTACAGTCATCAACCTCATCAACATGACTGCTGGTTGAAAAATGAGGCCTAAGCTGCTCAAAACACTCAGCAGGAACTCTACAAAGATTGCTGCATTTGTACGAGATTATATTTGTAACAAATTTATAACAGTTGGGGGGTTTGCTTCCTCTCCCCCCCCCCCACCCCCAGCATAATAGGAAAATGTACAGAAGTACTAAAATAAAGAAAAAAACAACTCCAAATTGAAAAGGACTTGACTGAACAGTGACAAATCTGTCCATCCATGGGAACACGGCTCAAATTAACACCACCTTGGAACAACTAAACATCAGCAGCACAGCTAAATGAGCCAAGACTGTTTACAAGAGCATGCACTGATAGGACAAGGGGGAATGGGTTCAAATTGAAAGACAGTAGGTTTAGGTTGGATATTAGGAAAAAATTCTTTACTGTGAGAGTGGTGCAGCAGTGGAATAGGTTGCCCAGGGAAGCTGTGGATGCCCCATCGCTGGAGGGGCCAGGTTGGACGGGGCTCTGAGCAACCCGTCTAGTTGAAGGGGTCCCTGCCCACGGCACGGGGACTGGAACTAGATGATCTTTAAGGTCCCTTCAAGACCAAATCATTCTACGATTCCACGATAAATACAAACCCCAGCGGTGCTCCGTAAATCCAGCAGAGCTAGAAAGAGGCAAAGGCAGGGGTGACGGCGTTTCCCCCCAAAAGCTTCCGAGCTCTGTTGCAGCCCTGCGCCCACGGGCACAGCCCCTCTCACGCCATCGCTGTCCCAGACCCAGCCCGGGGCCGGGCCCTGCCCGTGAGGCGACCCAGCCCGGCCCCGCCGGCGCGCTTACCCAGCCCCGCGCGCCTCATGGCTGTGCCCGGAGCCTGCCACGGGAGGAGGAGAAGGAGGCAGCCGAAGAGGAGGAGGATGAGGAGGAGGCGGCCGGGATGCCCGCGGGGCCGCAGCGGGGCCTGGCCGCATTCACGCACGAGCGCCACGCCAGCGCCCCGCGCGCGGCACGCTGGGTGTGCG
>VXAY01012530.1:1187633-1369892 GCA_013399855.1 Oxyruncus cristatus | reverse complement strand
GCCGTGTATTTGGAAGTAACGACCATGTTGCTGCAGCATACATCAACTCGGACTGGAAACCTGAAGATTTTATTAATGGATCTTCAGTTGTCTGAATGATTTAAATTTCACTTGCAAAGATACTTTCCCCTTCATTCTTCAACCACTTGAACTGCTTTAGCATGAATGTGTTTCACCTGCTCTCACTAAAGATATGACTCACTGCATATGGCAGTGGATTGAATTTATTTCCCAGGGTAGTATGAGAAGTATTAATCAGTACTCCAGTGAAAAGCAAGCAACATTACAGAGCCCATTTAGAATTTCCTGTTTCAGCTGTGGTGTCCACTGGTTTAAAGAAGCTGCAGTCTTTTCCAGTTACAGCATGTTACCATATCATTGTTTGCTTTCATATTTGTGTTGTGGTAGAAACCGGGACACTCAGTATTGGACCAAGATGCACTTGTATTTGTACAAAGTATATAAATATGGACCAAAGCTCCTACTTCAATGAGCTTACAATATACTGGAAGTATTCATCTGGGCAGTAGAGTTGTAGAAGGAAGAATACACTCCACTTGTTAAAGTGCAATTGAGGCATTAGTCTTGTATCTGCCCAACTTTTGGACAGATGTTGAGAAGCTACTCATTATTTACTTCTCAGTCACACCTGGATGCCTACGTCTCAAACAACATTACAAAGAAAAAAATTAGTTAATGTGGAAAATGGCCCTCTATTTTTTTTTAATATTTGATAATTTAAGCAGTTTATCCAAACTTTCAAGTATGGCATTAGTTACACATCCGAAACAGAAGAAAAGGCCAAAGAGAAGAAATGAGCTGCAGAGCTGTCGCCTCCAGTGCTTGGTGTGAAGCTAATCTCCATGGGATTTTGTCTGGAACTCAGCAATTCTTATAGGAGTTTGCAAGCTGTCTTCATTGATAACCTGAGGCTTGATTTACATCATTTCAGGGAAATGCAGCAGTTGTTGTGGTCAGAAAGTGCTATGGTCAGATCAAAGACACTCTCTGCGCTAAATTCATCTGAAGTTCACAGATGGGCCCTTTTCTGACCTTACCAGGGCAAAGAGATCTCTTAAATGATTATATGCTTAGAACAGCAAAATTTAGATGTTGCAATATCTACAGAAAATGAATGGATTCTGAGAAAGCCTCCTTCCTGAGTGCTTCAGATTTGAACTAGGGCTCTGTTAGGAGCAATGTCCTCATCATTACAATTTTTGAAGAAGGACTAGTGCGACAGTCTATGCAATAAGTAAATAACCAGAGAGTAAAATTTAGGCTCAAGGAGGCAGTAGGAAAATGTCTTTCAGTAACAGTTGGTCTGAGTCTCTCATTGTTAGGTATGATTTTATTTACATTTTTGCTTCATACACTATTCAAAAAATTATTATGTTTGGTGGCACCACTATATGAAAAGATTTGTCTTTACAGTATTTGCATATTCTGTGTCACCCTTCTTTTTTTTCCACATGACTCATCTTCCATTTTTCAGTAAATATGGATTTATACATAACAAGGTAAAATGTACATCTCCCCACTAAGACTACTGTTTATAATTCATTGTTAAGAGGCTTATTTTTCATTTTTACTTACGTTTTCTGTAAAATAAAATCCCAATTAGCCACATGTAAGGTGTTCACAACTCAGAGTGTTTAGATATATAATCTCCTTATGATGTTGTGAAATAACACCCGGAGTCAATATGCAATTTATAAATAGCACATTAAATTCTACAGCTTCTTACAGCAAAACGTGGAAATTATACTGAAATGATTAATGTTTCAAATCCATTTTAATCGTATTGAATTTATGTTTATTTCATACACTGAAAGTATCTCATAGGAAAGTTAATTTTTAAGATCTCCTACAATAATGAAATCATGATTCCCTCTAGAGACAGAGATAACTGGATCTCATATCCCAATTTTCAAGAAAGTCAAGAAGCAGGACCCTGGAAACTACAGGCCTGTTGGTCTCACTTCAGTGCCTGATAAGGTTATGGAGAAGATTATTCTGGGAAGTATTGAAAAATACCAGAATGACAACGCAGCATTGGTCATAGCCAGCAGAGCTTCATGAGAGAGAAGTGCTGCTTATCAAACCTGATGTCCTTTTAAGACAAAGTAATGAACCCAGTTATCAAGGGAAGCCAGTTGGTGGAATGTTTTTGGATTTCAAAAAAGCTCTCAATACTGTTTCTCACAGTACCACTCCGGACAAAATGTCCAGCACACAGCTTCCCCAGGGAAGTGGTCACAGCACCAAGCCTGACAGAGTTTGGATGATACTCTCAGGCACAGGGTGTGACTCTTGGGGATGGTCCTGTGCAGAGCTAAGGGTTGGACTTGATGATCCTTGGGGGTCTCCTCCAACTCAGCATATTCTATGATTTTGTGATTCTGTGATTAGTATTTACTATGTTTATGTTATATTTCCATTGATTGGTTTGTATTCATATTAATGATTTCACAGTATGAGCCTGCGAGATGAATATAATTTTTCTGTTGAGGGGATTAACTGTACTTCTGTTGGCTTTCTGGCCCATTCCCAGGCAGCCCCCCACATGGAGGCCCTGCCCTGAGCTCCCCAGCTTTGTAAACCAGCTGTGCATAGTCAGTTAGCCAGTGTGGCTGCAGCTGTTCCGTAGTATCTTCGGTTCTTCCTGGCAGGAGACCTAAATGAGTAGTCAGCAAGTAGTTTAAGATGACTGACTCCTCAATGTCTTGTTTAACAGTGACAACATACAGGAAGAAAAAGCATGTTAAAAAAACAAACCAAGCTGTATGCAGCCTACAGCTTACCTGTCCTGTCAATGCTCTTATAATCTTTTAATAGCAGCCTACTATAGGTGTGTCATTTTCAGACACCGTGCTGAGGCAATTTGTATGTCAATCTCATTTCCTCAAAGTATTAATGAACTCCTTGTTTTTTTTAAAAAAGTGTCTATTATAAAAGGGGTGTTCCACATGTCCTACCAACTCTCCTACCAGTGCTACCATTTTTTGGTTCTCTTTACTGACTCTAATTAAACTAGATGAGTACATTTACATAGCAAACAGACCATATATTTTATTATCAGACTACTCCATGACTCTATTGCAAAAGCAATAAAAAGGAAAAAAAACAAACAGGGAAGCTGTCTGAAAAGGTCCTGTATAATCAGTCTTCCAATACATATCTGAAAGCCCATGAATCTTATTAAGATGATAATAATAATGACATGATTTTCATCAAATTGTTAAATAAGTAACCAGAATGTCAGTTTTCTTACATGTTTGCTAAACAGGTTTTCAGTCTTCATTATTAACTTTCTACTTTCAACAATTATAGATTATGAAAGCAGCCTATCTAGTCACAGGCATCATTAGCAAGTTGAAAAGCTGATATTATGTGAGTATCAAATATTTCAATCACTGTTTTGTTAAGTGGTAAGCTTCCATTATTAAAAAACACACTTGCTAATTAAATCTTGATCCATTGTGCAATTAAGTAACAGTTGACAAAGCATTTCTAAACAAAACTAAAATATTGACCATACAGAGGCAGAGCTAGGTAACAGACTATTTTTAATTAGAACTCAGTATCTTCAAAAAGGAGTAATGTCAGCATCTTTCATCAGTATCGTTGTCACTTAACACCCTGTTTTGTTCTAGTGCTATTTGGTAATGAGAGCACTCAAAATGCTCCTATTCCAACAAACTCAGATCACTCAGGAGTTTGCTCCCATTTCTTAAGCTGACAAAACTGATAGTGGGCTTAGGATGTCATCATTCTTGTTCTTCCTGGTTGTATTCTCCAAGCAGTGCCGTCAAGAAAACCAGACCCTGTGTAAAACCACACCTTCTGTAAGACTTTAAATGGCTGAAGGAGGCTGATCCCAGCCACTGCTCATTGCCACCCAGTCTGTCAAGCAAAGAATTGATCACACAAGTCGCCAGAGGAATATAGTGTGCAATCGTCATTCAAGTTCTTTAATGATGACACCATATGTAAATCACTGCAAGTACTGACAGAACTGTCAGTTTCACCCATCATGATGATTCAAAACTTTATTAAATACTGTCAAAAAGAGCCATGGCTTTTCTGCTCTTAATGCACTTCCATCATAGATGACAACTTCTTCCTGGGGTAAGGTTTAGAGTCATCTCATCTCATTGTATATTCCAACTACTTCTTTTTTTAATTATTATTTTAATAATGTTCTTTTAATAAAACTGTTACCAAATATCTGCCAAAAAAGCCTTTTATTGTTTTTAGAAGATAACCAAGAAGATATTTACCTGTTATCTTAGATAAAACAATGCTGCTGGGAATCAGAGCTTCCTTGAACGTGTGTAATCATATTCATCCCTGCCTAGTCATCCTAGGCCTTTCCATACACGAGTTCAAAGGATTATTAACACTTTGTAGTACAAAGACTTCCTGTCTCAAAGCTTTGCATATGTGTATGATTACAGGTTGAAAAATCAAGTAAACTCATAATAAGATTTTAAAACTCAGTATATATGCTTAGAGCAAAATTTCCAGTGTGCATTTATATAAACAGTATTTATATAAAGTTGTGGCTGTAACATATTTCACTTTATTTTCTTGTTCCTCATTTCAGTATCATCTCTGTTTTACAGTTGTAGTAGAGGTTATCCCGAGGGAGACCTCAAGAAGCTTGATTTGTCAGGCACACATCTGCAGTGAAGGGCCAGCTGGGGGACAGAGAAACAATATCTGTAGTTGCATCGGGGAAAAAGTATCTAGAAAGTCTCTTTCACCTTTACAACACTTTTAAAATTGGATAACAGTGGAAACATTTTTCTTCTCACTTTTATGTAAGTTATATTTGGGAAGTATTGAGCTTTACATTAGCTCATGGGCAATATAATTTAAGTATAATTATTATTTACTTTATTATTATTGCAAAAATATGTGATTCTGCTTATTCTTCCCTTTAGTTACTTTTTAGTATCATAAGCTGCTCCATCTCTGTTTAATTCTGCAGGGAACACACAGAGAAATCTCTGCTGTATTTTTATAAATTTCTTGTCAGTGCTGTTAAATTATATCAAAATAGAGAAGAAAGGGTAAGGACGCAACTGCTCATCTCCCTCCTAAATTTCGTTACATAGGAATAGAATCAAAATTTACCAAAGTCATGGAAAATTTTTGTATTGACTTTGGATCAGGCTATAAATTCTTATTAAAAAAAGTCTCTGCTGATTCTTTGTCTTCCAAGTAGTTGTATGCTGTGTAATCTATGAATAATTCCAGTCACGATTTCTTTCTCTAAAATTAAGGTACCATTTCTGATGTCAGCTTTGACTGGGTAATAATATCAGCTGAATGAATGATAAGAATTCAGAGCCATTGCAGCAGCCTGGGCATTAATAACTGTAACGTCTAAAGAGGAGGACTAATACGTTCAAAATAAGAAGTGGAAGTCAAAGTAATTTCTCATTTTAGTAGAACAAATATATGGGATGAATGAAGCATACAGTCCCAATGGTTCATAAGATGCAATTAAATAGTAATTCGATGATTTGTGTTCTGTTTATGTTGATCTTCCAAATACATGGGAAAGGCTTCCACCAGTCAAAGTGGAGAATTCAATAAAAAGAGAGACTTTGAGTGTCATGACTTTCAGTGAGGGGAGCACTATTTTGCAGACCTATATCTAGGCAGAGCATTTTCCTACAGCATATTTCTCAAGACAAATGGAACAGACATCATCCTTGTTTCTTTGTCCAGCAAAACTGAAAATGTGAATCAAGATTCCTGGATGTTGGAGATAGCTTTGTTCTAGCTTTGTGCTTGTCCACTGAAGAATTACTTAAAAAAATTAAAACATGTACTTCTTTAATTCTCTTTGGTTTTCTCATGAGTCAACAAATCATGCATAAAACAATTTATTTGTTGACTAATTAGAGAAGCTAATGCTTGACCATAAATCTGCAAAAGCTTTTGCAAGCCCCTTGTTTTCCAGAAAGATCATTATAAACAAATTACCCATCCAAAGCACCTCAATAAAGATTGTTTTCTTAGGCTGTTGCACAGACTGCAGCAGCCGGGCTAATTATCTGTACTGGATGGAGCACAGTGCTAACGGGACAATGTGGATTCCTGTTCTGTGGTGGCTCATTCAGAGTTTACTTCTGTGCTTCTGCATAGCACTACACTGTGCCACAAGAATACATTTCATTTCTGTATTTGAATTGTTTGCCAGATGCAGTGTAGCAGTGGGGAAGAAAGCGTAACATTGTTCTTCACAAAGATGCATTAATGCACTTCTAAGAAAATGCTCTTTTAACTTACTAAAAATCTGAGCACATTATCTAGCTTTTAATAAATTCCATAATAAAATTACATTAATTTTTATGGCATGGGATTGAAAACTGAAGTAATTACAGCGTAGAAAGGATCATTATGTTTCAGAATAAAAAGTTGTGTGTTCTCTTCATGGTTTGCTATAAATGTAGCTAAAAGCAAGCTAAGGGTATGTTTTATGCAATATCATGAAAAAAGATTCCATCTCCCATAGCCCATTCACCAACGGAAGTAACATTTGCTTGAAAGTAACATGAAAAGTCATAGTCATTTGTACGGTCATAAAAATACATATATATGAGTTAGAATTAAATTATAGTCTACACACTTATGCTACCACAACGATCCATCTTTTGTATGGACACAAACTCTACTCGGAAACCCATAATTGGACAATAACCACAATCCTCTGTTCCTTTAGGGATCATGTTTGGTAAAAGGTCTGGAGAACTGCCTACAGACAAAAGGTTTTTACCCCAGTTAACCCCAGTTCAAGTGCACCAAACCTGCATCCTGTTGTGGATGGCTTGAGGTGCACTAGCCCCTATCCAGTGGTGGGTTGCTCTTTGGTTCAAAGTCCACCAGCTAGTCCTTTGCTGTGGATTGGGTCCTGGCTTAGAGCTCAAAGCTCACCCGATTGCTTTTATGTCTTTTATCTCTGAGTGCTGGCCTTGGCCTAATGAAACTCCATACACTGTTGTTTGACTTGTGATACTTTTTTCTTCCCTTTTATGCTTCGCTGAAGAGGCCTTATTCAGTTTATCCATCCTAGACAACACCATTTTACATCCCTGCTGCTCAGATGACCATCATCTCCTTAAATAATCGCCATCTGTTGTTCTACATAGCCAAGTAAAGATGGGTTGGCATTTTTAAATCCTTTTACACGTGAAATACAATTATTTAGCTGAACTCTCTTACCCAAATCTCTTCCCTGAAATCCTGAATGAGGGGAAAGGGTCAGGTTGGTGGTTTCTAAACAGTAACTTTTCCCAAAATGGTTCAGGAAGGATGGGAAGGATGGAGAGGACATTATGCACAAGTAAACTCTACTCAGAGTGATGCTTCTGACTTGAATCCTCATGCTAATTACTTATACTTCAGTTGGAAACCCATAAAGCTAAAATTCAAGTGTTAGCTTACTACAGCAATTCTGAGTGTCCATATATGCCACTGATGTAAAAGAAAATGTCGACAACATATCTGAATTTCATATCCATGAATCTTCAATTATAATTTTTCTTTAAACAAGGTTATTAGGATAACCACATTTATTAAAAATTAAAACTGTTATTCAATCTGACTAACTTTTAAGTTACATATTCCATATATATGTAAAAGTTATGCTTTAGTAATTACTAAATTAAACATTCTCCCAGTGTCCTAGTCAGCATCCCTATTTCCTGACAGGATACATAGTCATGGATCTCATTTCAAAAGTTCCTCTGATGTCTTCCTGCTGAACAGTGTCAGCATTATAAGCTTTAGATCACATTCCTCCTTCACAGATCACCACTGACCACAGCAAATGTAGGGATGATTCTGGCCATATGATTCTGTTTTACAAAGTGCAATTTTCTGTATCTTGGCAAATCATGACCAACTACAGTGTGACTGACTGTAGGTTAATCATAGAATATCCTGAGTTGGAAGGGTCCCACAAGGATCATCGAATCCAGCTCCTGGCCTGCACAGGACAGCCCCGAGAATCACACCGTGTGCCTGGAAACATTGTCCAAACGCATTGTACAAATTGCTTCAGGCTTTTTCCAGAGACTACAGTTCTCAAGAAATTAGTAATGGAAAGAAGTCTGGAAAGGATAGCAAAACCAGACAGCAAACAAGGCAGGTCTGAGGCACCTGGCTCTCATGCCTGTCATTTGCTTGGCATATCCTGTGCCAAATTTCAGACAGGAGAGGTACTGGAGCAACTGCTGGTGTGCAGTTGATTTGATGTAATTCTAACGTATCCAGCATGTGCCATGTGTGTGTAAGTTCAACATGCTTGTGCACGTGGCACTGCATCTGTCACTCTGGGATCTGTATCATGGTGTTTATGAATCATAGGAAACACAAAATATTCTGAGCCAAGTCTCAAAGGAAAACCTTGGTGACCTGCCAGGAGAGCAGATCTGGCTCTAATTCTAGGTTTGTGCCTCCTAACATCATGGCACATGAGAAGTGAGGTTCAGTACGGGCTCGTATATTGCTGTCTGGAGAAAGGGCAGCATTTCCTCATCACTCCTGCAGCACACAGTGCAGATGCCGGCTCAGAAATTGTGCCTAGAAAGTGACATGCAGGATAGAGAGGGAAAAAGATAGGATTCTAATCTTTCAAAGCAAATTCTGGAACGGAGCCAAATCTGTAACATCTCTGTTCCTCTTTTTCCCTGTCACTAAAATGTTAATTTCTTGCTGAGGATGTTAAGAAGCTTATTTAATAATTTTTACTAATATGCTCTAATACCTTGAAATGTGGCTTAGGAGAGAAAAGTATTATTCAAAGTCAGTGGAAGAAGAATGACCACTATTTGCATTGCAGTAGAATAAAATGAGCTGATCCATCATATAGGTTATATAGGGAGACATGATTCCTCCCTCAGAGTCAGTGGGAGAGAAATTATCATTTTTTTCATTACAGTAGAGCCAGCTGATATGGTCCATCTTGTATGTTGTGTACAAAGGCATGACACCTCTCCCAGGTGCCGTACGATTCTTATGATTCCTGTAGTATCTATTACTGTGAGCATTATGTTTATGCCTTATTTTAGCAATGAGAAAGACACTGGAAGGAAAAATAAACAGGAGCACAAACCTAATAAAAATACGTTAATATAATGTAATAAAATAGAAAATTTTTTTGTTAGAAATAATGTGCACCTTGATAAAAGAAGCTCTTATGTTTTGATGCTGCTGCACTGGAATTTCCAGTTTAATGAAAACAATATGCAATATACAGATAAGTTTACAAAATCATGTTCAGCCATACCACCAAACAACTATATACAAAGAGCTTTTAAGTGAGGCTGTCCAAGGTTATGTTTTACTGTGGACAAAATCTGTGTGTGCACCTAAAGTGCACGTTATTCACATCATTGGTAATGAGAATCTAATGTAGGAATCACATAATTTATGGAGCAAAAGTCCATTTTAGGAATTATAAAGAAATATTTGATACCTATCACTCTTTAACAGATTCATAAGAACTTTTAAAAATTTAGACAAAGACAGTTGAGAATAGGCAGATTTTTACTATTGAATACTATCAATTGATTTTGTCAAAGCTTTCTCTTGACCTTCCCTGCACCCTTCAACCAGTGATCATCAAAAAGGGGAAATTCATCTCTCCCTTAGGGTACTGCCAGGGAGAAGGAGAGCAGCCAGTAGTATTCAGAAGGATCCCTGCAGCCTGATACACCCACAGATACCATTGTTTCTAGAGGTGGAAAAATAAAGAAAGAAGAGCTGCAAATTACTCTGCTATCTCAGGCTGGATTTCTCCAGCATCAGTCTCAGAGATTCACACCTGCTGTTGCTGCTGCTCAGGTGCCCGTGGCAAAGCAGGTGCTGGGATGACTGTACCTGCTGCCCCCGCTTTTGACAAAGTCAGGCAGCACCCTTGGTACTCATCCTCATAGAAGCAAGGAGGAAGAGAGAGAGAAGGAAAGGACAAGGGAGGAGCCTTGACAGATGCCCGAGGTGTAGTCAGCTCCAAGCTTTCCTATGAGCAATGAAGGCAATGTAATCTTTCTCTTCTGGTCTTTCTCTGTAGCCTAAAAAGCTTAAGAACTTGCAAAACAGCTCTTCCTCCACTGGTGAATTATTAGAGTTTTTTTTACTAGTCATATATTTTCAGGATATTTGTGGGAATGTAACATTATTAAGGCCACAAGCATTTTAAATTTGATAGCAATTAGCTTGTGCTTGTGTTCAAATGGATTCAGGAACTAAAGACAGATATCCTCCCAGTAGCTGGGCAAGACCCCTCTCCCAGAGAAGTAGGGGGGAAGAAAATATGTGGAGAGGCAGAAATTACTTAAAGCCTTCTGCATGGTCAGTACAAAAGCAAGGAGGTTATGCTGTGTACGAGGTGTTTTAAGGGAGATGAGATATTCAACTATCCCTGACTGGCAAAATTTTCATAAGATTCTTGCTGGACACTCACATATGGCATAAGGGATGTGAATAGCGTAGGCAGCTGAAAAAGAGACTGTGTTCTTTGTGAGTCACTTTTGCCAAGAGGTTAATTAAAGGAGTTGTTTATATCTTAACTTTGAGGTTCTTCATCAAACTGTGTTGTGCCAAACTTGTTTTCAGGAATATCCTATGTGAACTTTGATAGAAACAAATTCTAGCTGAGACTTTTAAAATAGTCCAACTCTTTGTCTTCAATCTATTAGGAGCTTATTTTTCCTAAAATTCTGGAGAATATTAACTTGAAGTCAAATAAAAGTGTTTACATACACTGTGAACCATCAGCAAAACAATTAAACCTCTTACTGGGAGACTGTATTGCACTAATGGTTAAGATCTTATTTCATGGAATACTAATGAGGCTTTTAAATGACGTTTAATGAATATGAAAAGATTATTTTCTTTCCACAGCTGAATTATTAGTAGGTTTGTACTGAGTTGCAGGATATCAATATTATTTTTACATCAGTAATGCCTTTCTAACCTCAATTAGCAGGAGATCAGAAGCTATGCTCTGAATCTTTCACTGAAATGCAGTTGTCAGCTATGTAAATGACTTCATAAATGTGTCCGGAAAATGGAAATGGTTTATGCAAATTAACCCGAACCACAGTGTGCAAGATAGGAAGTATAAGAAATAACTCAGTGATGCTGGGAGGCATCATTGGACTCCACATGAATGGAAAAGCATCACTTGGAGACTCAGCTGAGTTCCACCAGAGTGGGGGAAGGAGAACAAGCTAACATTTTCAGGAGTACCAGAGCAGGAGAAGCACATCTCTCCCACTCACCCCTTTTCCTTGTAAAAGTTTTTTTTTGTTCTCAGAGTGTTTCCTCTCATGTAAAATGAAGCGTGATTTTAAATATATGCTGACGACCTGGAAAAACCCTACTACAAGTGGAAATATATTTAAAATTAAGACATTAGTGTTTCATACTCCTTACTGGTAGCTGGCTCTTAAAAATATTTGGATAGAAATATAATCTTGGAAACCATTCACTTTGAATTATTTCAGAGCTGATAGCCTGGCAACAAGAAATATAAATCTATTTCTTTCCTTCACAAGTCCTGAACATTTGCTAATCTTTGGTATTTTATCCATTACATTAAAGACTTATCATGAGCACCTGCTCTAAATTTGCTTTAGTCATTGACTTTTAATGTTTCGCATACTGGCATGTGAGACATCATTACTCAATGCCTTCAGTACATTTAACTCAGTGAAATCTGCAATTGCTGATCCTTGGACAGTTTTTATTTTGCCTGTGTTGATACAACTCAGGTGGAATTTCTGACCAAAGAGGTATTAAGGGAAGTATTATTATAGACCTTAAAGAAAGCAGAATTTAGATCCTGAAATGAGAATGAATGGCTGAAAAAGGATCTGACGGAGGACCAGAAAGCTGTCTAATGTGAAACAGATTTGGGTGCCAGGTGTTAGCTTATACCTATGTAACAGTACTGGTAAAAAGATACACCTTCCTCAACTTGGAGAGCCATATTTTTCTTCTGTAAGGAATAGTGATCCTGTCCTAGATGCTTTTTTGAGAGATTTACTGATTCTTTTAAACTATGGATTTAAAAAAGTTGATAACCTTTTCTTAAATGAATTGTAGTTTCTGTCAAGATAAATGAAAACAGCAAACCATAGCTATTTTAGAAGTTAACTTTAAGTGGGCAACTACAGTTGCCATGCTAGGCCAGTGCCACTTAATAAGATATTATTATTTGTGAAATTTTTTTTAACTTTTAACTTTGTTTTCATTTTGTTTGCAAATTGGCAGTTCACTATTACAAATGTGTCATGTTGATGCAATCCTTATCTCCAACATAGAAAGTTCTCAGAGGAACTGAGAGAGTTTCAAAGCTTCTCCATGCAACTAAAATACACATCACTTATGGATAAAGTAAAAATAAAGACTGACAGCTTCCCAGGAGAAATCGACTTCACAGTTAATCTACAGGGTTTGTGGGGGATGATCTGGTGAGATATGCTCCACTGTGTGATGTAAACCTTCACTTCTAACAGTTGTGTGAAGAGGCATTGCTATTTATAGTCTGTAATGGGAATACATGTACTTTGAGGAGCACAGGCATTTTGTTTTCTTTAATCTTCATTTTGCTGCCTTGTCTCTCAGTTAAAAAAAGAATAAAATCAACAATGCAGGGATAAAACAGCAGGAGGGGCCAGCAAAGCAGCTATATGAGAAGACTGACAATGAGACAGTGGGTAATATTTATGTGTCTGGGTCTGAGAGAGCATAACACAACATTGAATAATCACTACAAGATTCTGACATAGCTATTTTCCATATCCAGATTTGGTCATAATTAAAGGCAGTGTTTACAGTGATGCCTAAAAAGTCCCATGGCCTGTCAGACAAATGTACCATGCAGCCCCCGTGAGAGATTGTGCTCCTTGGAACGAGTGTGCTGTTCAGAGTGGAGTAGCAGAAGCGGTTGACCTGTGGAGGCAAAATGTGTGCTGCACAGCTGTCAAGCAACATGGGATCTAGGAAACAGAAGAAAAAGGAACCCTCCATTTTTGGAGGGCGGGGGAGAGTTTTTTAATGGCATTTAGTTTTATCAGGTGCTTCAGTTTCTGCTCAAATCTACCTTTTCTTCCCAGAATAATTTTTCTGTCCCTGAAAATAGTGCCATCTCTGAACTGTTGACTTTTAGTTCTAAGGGTCTGGAAAATTTTCAGTCTCCACGTTCTACTGAAATATTTCTGAACTTTGTTTTAACATAGAAAACTCTCTGTTAAATTTCTGAAGATGAGATCATATTTTATTTTGTACTGATACCATAAAATCAGAGAGCCTTTTCAAGTGGTCTAAGATTCAAAGTTAATGACATAAGGTTTAAAAAGTCCAGTTGGCATATAAGCAACAACCCTGAGCAGAATTGAAACAATAGAATTTAAAATTTTATTTTGTTTTCATGCTTTGTAGCAATGGCTATCCTGTTTTGCATTGCTGGAGACCAGAAACAACTAATGATTTCAGCTACGGTTAGGTCATTCCACTGTAGTAAGGGACATGTCAGCTGTGTTTCAGACTGTGGTCTACATTTACCTTCTGGGAAAAGATTTTGGAGGTTGGTAGTTTAGCAGATGTTGCAAACAGCAGACTGGAAACTGAAGCTACACCCTTGTAAATTAGGTGAAGTACAACTGTTCATTAGCACAACTTACAGATTAAGTTAGTTAACACTTGAAAGTGAGAATTAGATGGTTTTACTTGACAGTTTAAATAGACAGACAAATCTGCACATGAAAAACTTATTTAGCAGCAATTTCTTACAGCATCAGGAAATAGCACTGCTTGTAGGGCAAAAGATTTCTTCAAAGTGAATAAATAAAAAGGCCTTAATATACAATACTATTGTATATACTTAGTTCTATTTCATGCTTTTATTAAACTATGTCAGTTTAGTTTATCATTTATAATGGCATATTGATGAGGGAAATCAGACTCTTAGGCTGTTCATTTGTTATACAGCATGAAATTAGAGCACCTTTTATTTCAGTTGACAGATTTGGACCTTTAATACTGTGTGTATAGTATCCTAGCAGGTATGTGTCTGTTACACCTCATCTAAACAATTGTTTAATCGCCATTTGCTAACTCACGGAGATCCATGGATCACAAAGATCCATGTAGTCAGTGGAAGCGTTAGGAGTGAAAAACTTGCTGAAAACTTACAATTACATGTGGCTCCTATGAAATAAACTGGCAGAATCAATGCAGTACCCCAGTCCAAAGACCAAGGGGTGAGGTGGTCTTCATTCCTGTGGTTGTGTTATCACTGACTGCCCAATCACACTCAGTAAGGGCTATGTTTTGGGTAAGTTATGAGTATGTGGGTCTTTGAATTTGCACAAATACAGTGCTGTGTCCCTTGTGCTATCACAAACAATTAGAAATGATAACCAAGTGCTGCAGAGTGGCAACGTAGAAGATAGTGATAGTAGACCCAGCATCAGCAACGGGAGCGACAACTGCACAGGAACCGCAAAGGAGGTTCTGGGAGCAATTTTTGTGAACAGAGCAATATGGCTGCTTCCATTCCCATACATGTGCTCCATACACTCAGCAGCACGCAAGCTGACAAATGCATGTTTACATGTCCAGCAAGTTGAAAATATTTATGAGGCTGTTGTCAAGTCACTCACAACAAACTAATGGATATAATTTAGTTTAGCACTTACGCTTAAAGTGAGGAAAAAACCCATAAGTAGTTATTAGATTCTATTACTAATACTCTGATGTAGTTTTATAAATGATTAAGAAAGAATTAACAAAAACTATGAAAAATCTCTTTGAGGTCAATATTCCATAAGGAAAAGGCAATAATATTTATGAAAATGAGCACCCCAAAGACTATGTATTTGCCTATGGAGAGTTGAAAGGATGTGGAACCACAAATGTACTAGAGAGTCCTAAAAAACTACAGACATAAGTAATTAGAAAACTAGATTGAAGAAGTAACCTAGACATAGGGAAGAAAAAAATAACCTTTTCATCTATGCAGAATAAAGATTTTTTTTACTGTTACTTGATCTAAAAGGAAATATACTGTTTTCTCTATTAATATGTAATATCTCACTACTGTACATATTGGAGATATGAATAGATATGTTGTTAGCTAAATATTGGTTTTCAGTTTTCATTTCCATTGTATGGCTTTTCAGTCCAGTAGATTCAGGAATAATAGCTGGTTTATTACTTGTGTCTGCTTAAGGCTGCAAACTCTCTGCTGTGGTTTACAGAACTACTGCAGTATGCTTCTTGGTGTCAGTCTCCCGCATGCAAGGGCAATTAATCTGTAGTGAAACAATCTCAGAACATATGAGGAACATATGTATTTCATATATACTTGAATATCTAAATAAGTATTTAGGAATTTTTTTTGTCAGGTCACTGTTTTCTCAACATAAAATGTAAATTATATTTTATTTCTCTAGGGTTCACCAATCTGGAAGCCTTTTTCGGTTATTTTGTGAAGTGTTAAATGTCTGTCCAGAGTGATCAAGTTTACCCCAAAGAGGATTGCTTATGTATTATCACACATTAAGTGAGTGTCCAAGTCTTCAGATGCTTGGAAGGATGGAGCTGCTATAGGTTGAACTGGTTTATGTTCAGTACATACACAAGGTAGGTTGCAGCTGTGTCTGGACCATCTTGCAGTCCTAACATTTTCATTCACAGTGTGTGAGTGATGCAAGAAACACTGGTATTTCTGCTTTCTGGGTGGAAAATAAAAACCTTAAATTTTAATTAGGGATATTGAAAAAGTATGTGTACCTCTGAAAGAGGGCTTTAGGCAACATTTAGCCTTCAAACACCAAATTTCAATCCTAAGAACCTCTCCACAGCTGCTGTCCCATAATACACATGCTTAAACTCATAAACCCCTCGGTCCTCTAGACTCTGAAGTCCTCCTACTCAGCCCCACAAGCATTTCTGCTTGGACAAGGCTGACCTCAGCATCTTTCAATTTACAGGTATTCTGACTTTTAATAAGCTGAATAAAAGATATGGAGTGCTCATTATGGAAACAGCAGATTTCAGTGATGAGTAAGTGAGTTGCTGGAAGGGTGAAATCTTAGCCACACTGAAGAAGTCCCCGAGATGTAGAAGTCTTCTCATATATTCTTCATTCCAATTTGGGGTATATACCAATAACTCACTGTGTTAAAAAATTGGGCTGTCTTGAATGTCTAAGGGCTTGAGAGCTCACTTTGAAAAATGCTTTGAAGAGTATACATAACAATACCACAAAGTTTGAATGAAAAAAAAATCCTAATTAAGATCAAGGACACTATACCTTCTCCCAAAGTCAGAAATATTATACTCCACAAAATTAATACATATTTCTGTCAGACACTGAAAGTGAATAATGTTTCACTAATTTGGCTGAATCCACCGGTTCTTTCCACTTCCTTCCTAAATAATTCATTTCAAATTTGACAGCTTTCTGTATCATGATCTTGAACACCTTCCAAAACTTGTTGGCAGATAATGAATTTTAACTCAAGTCTGACTCAGAAGTTTTTTTCTGTGATAAATATTTGTACCTCTGAGTAAGAGAAGTTCCGAAGGTATGACATTTGTGAAGAAAAAATAGGGAAAATAGCTATAAAAATCAGTCTACAGTAACTATGTTAAAAGCATCTGCTATTTAGGCTACCATATGCATAACCTTCATTTTCAATTCATATGTCTTTTATTTTCAGAAACATCATGACATTGGAAAACCTTTTGGATATAACGCTTTTGTTTTCTGTCAGATGACTGACTGTAAATAGATGATACTATTACAGAAACATACTCCTGTAAATTTAAAATGTTGTAGAAATAACAGGTGGGAATAGGAGCCGATTTTATCGTTAAAGAAAAAAGTATTATTTTTTTATTTAATTCAAATGAGAAACCATTAACTATATTGCAGCTGTTGGGTGTTTGGGATTTTGACTGTGTATGCTTTGTGAATCTATGAAATAGCCTGTGCTTTTCCTTTGAATATTATTGTCCATGTTTATGATTACTGAGTTTACCTACTTTCTAGTGAATGTACTAATGACCTCCGAGGTGGGGGCTATTTGCAAGTCAGTAGGAGCTAGCAGCAGGTAAATTAAACAGATGTAAAGAGGCACATGGTTTCTCATTTACTTAGAACAGTAGCTCTACATGTGGGAGCTGCAAGGCTCGAAGAAAAACTCACAAGAAGTAATTTTGTGTAAATCTGGAAATGCTAAGTTTGAATAGTGGTGTGGTCCCTTTCAGCTTAACCCATTCGGTGGTCATAGGCTGCTATGTTGTGATTCTGGTGACTGTGTTATTGCACTTTTTTTGCAACATGAATATGAGAGAAGTTAAGTTGTTAGTCTTCTGACCATGTTGAAGTTTTAAAACTGAGACAGCAGGTTGTAGGTGGAGGTTTTCAGGGCTGAAGGTAAAGCCTGAACCCAATTTTGGTTTGTTTTTTTTATTTTCTTTTCCCTGTGGGTGTACTGTTTCTCTCTCTACTAGCAGAAAACAGGATAGCATTAGGGTAAAGGAGTTATTGCCAAATGTTATAACTTGCAGTCTGGACTAGACTCATCTGAATACTAGCTGGTGTCACTTTTGACTCCAGAGTCTGTTGTAAACAAAATTCATAAAAAAGCTGTACCCGCATTTTTAGTACTCACAAAGTTCTGCTGTAGCTTGATCTGAAGAGTGGTTTATGGTTTCGTAACCTGATTAATGTCTAAGTAGTGTGTTGATGGAAAATTATTGACATTGTCTGGTATGTGGATGCATATGGATCTATGGATGTGGTAAGCTAAGGCACATAATGTTCAAATTACTAGTTCAGGCCTGTTTAAAATGTCACAGGGAAAAATAGAATCAAATCCAGATATACAGAATTCCATCTTTTACCAAATAAGCTCAATTATCTCAAACATACAGAAAGACGCACTGGAGCTTTAGTCCTTAAATCTTGTGTTAATCCCAAGATTTCTAGGTCTGATTTTTTCCTCCCTTGCTTCTCCCAAACTCTTTGGAAAACTGAGTGACTGCCACCCTGCAAGTCCCCAGGACAAATCCTGGCCAAGGACTCTGTCCTGAGCTGAGCTCAAAAAAAGAGGACCGTCAAAACACATACTTTTTCTGGATTGCTTAAGCATAATATGAGCTGTCTTTAATTAAACTGAAATATTTTAATTTTTTATGCTGTCATATCTTAAGATTTCAGTAAACACAGTAAAGGTGAATAGTGAATATAGGGTGAACAGTTCAACTCAAAGCTTCTTAATAAGGCTTAATTTAGGATATTCTGTTACCTACTCTCAAAGCCTTTCTCTGTTCTTTTTACCACTTAGCTGAGAATCTTCCTTTCTTATCCTTTATTAGATACTAATAAAAATAAAATGTGGCTCAGAAACGTACACCCCATGAAAGTTCAAGCACTACAAATCAAATGTGCCTTCAGCAAGCAGAGATCTGATTTCCTTTGCTCTGATCAACAATGGCTGTCAATTCACTGTGATTTGGGGCCTAATTAGATGATTGTTAATTGCTTAATGTGTTAAGGGAAAGTTAGTGATACATAAGAGAAGCTTCTGTTGCTGATCTAAAAACCATGAGTAATCCTCAAGATTAGCAGTGGGACCATGGCTGACTCAGCTCTACGTAATACCTATAAAACTATTAGCAAAAGAAGGAACTGATGAGTTACTTCGGAGTGAACTCAAGGGGAAAGTGATTTCCTCTGTCATTAGTCAAGACAGAGCAATAAATGTAGCCTTACTTTGATTTGGTGTCCCTCGTAGACTGCAGGCTTTCACTGTCCTCTATCATCTTCTCCTTCAACATCTGCTCTGTGCTTGCCCCACCAGCCAGCCATCAGCTAGAAAACTCATAGGCTCTGACTCCTGTTAAATCTGAGAGCAATTATAATGCATTGGATAATTTGGCAAGGCCAGAAGGAACAAAAACAAAGGTAACTTAAGGGTAGGGGAAGTCCAGGAGGTGTGACAGAAACTTGTCTTGGATGGAGAAAGGGAAGGATTAGCGGAGTAGAACCACTACTCCAAGAAGAAAATGGTTCTTAAGCCATCCTTGAATACAGACCAGTGTAGGGTAAGCTTTCCCACAGTGACCTGTAAGGAGGCAGAACAGGGTACATCTTTAAGAGGGACATTTTTTTATCCCTTTCCTCATTTTCAAGGCAGAGATGCGTAAGTGTTTTCAGAACTGAGAGGGATCAAACAACTGAGACCTTATATAATGCTTGACCTTTTTCCCTTGTTTCTAAGTAAGTCGTAATCATAATCTGACTTATAAAAAACAAACCTGTTTGAAACAGAAAATAGCTGAATTACGGGGTTTGGAAATGTCAAAAATTATATAATTGATGACCTCAAAAAATATCTTTCAATGTTTTTATTTTACTGGAATGAAATACTTTTTGCAAAGTACATCAGCTTTGATGGATACCTTTTCCATTATAAAAATACTTAAAATTGGAAATAAATCACTTTTGAAAAACATCTCTGAGCATGTCAGAGCATGTTCTACATGTGAAGGACCATGTGTGGTTTTTTGCTATAGAAATCATAACCAAACACATCTGTGTTATACCATCCAAATCCCTCTACTTGAAATCAGTATGTATTTAGATCAGATGAGTTATGTACTGTGCTGAAAATGAACTGGTTTTTCACCCTCCCTCTAATTTTTTGGTAGGTACAAAGATGGCTTGTATGCTGTTATTGGATAGTGTGGCCTGTTGGTGAGCTTGCAGATCTGGTAAGTGGAATGTTTTTATTTGTCTGAAGAATGATATGTACTAACCTACTGTGCTCATGTAAAGGAAGACATTTTCTGCATCTCCATAGTCATTCTTTAGTAGTACTTATGTCAACTGTAAATGTAACGGATTATTCTGTTTCTTCTGTTGTAATTTCTTCTCCACAAGCATCAACTGAAAATTATAATTTAAGAGTTCCTACCACAAAAGATGCTAATTTTCATAATATTTATGTTCTGTCAAACATAGAAAAGTCTCACTGAAGATTTTTACAATTAGGACAGTTACAGCCGTAATTTACAGTTCAGTCCACTCAGTGTCAGAAACTACAAATCCAAATTCAAGACTTCCCACAGGCTCATGTGAGAGCAGAACTTCACTGGCTTGTACTTACCTACTCCTTACTAATCCTCTTGGAGATAACTCTTTACTTGGGGAAATAAATTCTTGCTATCAGCATGGGTTGTGATGCATTTTGTTTTTCCCAGTGCTTCCCTCTTCTATTCCAAAGCATGGATTGCTGTAAGTCATCATCTGGGTTTTCTAGCCCTCTAAAGGTGCCTTGCTTGAAACCTATATGAAGAAAAGATTTTTCATTGTACCTACCACTCTGTAATATGTGTAACCTCAACCAGAAGTATTAAGTTGATTGTGCTCTCAGCAGATGTTTCATCTGAACTGCACTTTCCCAGAGATCATTCGCAGGTTGATTCTGGCAGCTGTGAGAAAAAGAAGAGAGAAGTTCAAACCCTGAAGCAGCTCAAATGTCAAAACATTTCTGAAAGGCAATTATAAATTATTATTTGCAGAGTTCATGATCACACTGGCCAGCAATGTGAAAAAGCTACTGAGGTTAATAGTTTCCTCCAAACTATACAAGGTAAACAATTTGAACATCTCTGGGAAACAGTCCTTTGTGGCTGTCTGTTTCAATGAGCCTTCAAAAAAAATGGCCCAAATCTCTATTTCAGACACCAGAAAGTCTTCAGCTTTACTGCCAATTAAGAAAAATCCAATAACATCAGCATAAAGCACCCTTGAGATTCTTTGCTGGCTGACAAGCTCTTAGTGTCTATTTAGAGTTAAAACACCTGGGCTGTTTTGGTTTGTTTTTTAAATGTAATAAATAAATAACTAAATAAATCATCATCATCATGGCTAGGCTTCGCAAACGAAGATTAGTGATAAATAAATAATAATAAACAACTAAATAACAAATAAATAACTGAGAGATGTAAGTGCTCATCATCTTGGCAAACCAGGCCCATCAGAATCAAAAGATGAAAAGGGGATGGGCAACAGGGAAGATCAGTGCAGTCGTGCAGCAAAATAAACACCCTATAAATAGGATTTATACTTCAAAACTATGTGCACACCAAGTTCTTTTACTGTATGTGTTCACTGCCAATGAAAGTCATAGAAGTATTTCTTTCTGATTCTAGGATTTCTTCATATGGATGTAAGCAATGTAAGCAAGGCTAGCAGAGGCCACTTAAAGAGTACAATTTTTACATAGCAGTAAAATAAATAATAATATATAAACATATATATAATATATAAATATAAATAATATAAATACCAGTTTTGATTGCCATGAGACCAAGAGCAGCACAAGCTGTGGATCTTATACAAATGCAGTGAGTTCTCTTGTTGGCAGGTGGGAGCTTTGCCCTTATCAGGAACTAAAAGGATATCCAGTGTCACTCTGCTAGTGGCTAAAAAAAGTCTAATTCTCACCTTGCTTTACTGATTCAACTCTTTCTTGAGTTTGAGCAGCCGTTTTCTTCTTATCTGTGCTGTGGAACAACAAAACAGTTGTGATGCCAAAGCCAAAGACTAACTGAAATAGTCTGCTTATACTGGAGCACTGTTGTATTTGTAAACTCAGCAGAACACACTAAATAGGCAGCTGTACTCCAAGATACTCTGTTTCAGTCACATCCTGAAGAAGCTGCTTCTTAATCATCATAGAATGATGTTCAGTGATACCTTTCACTAGACCAGGTTGCTCAGAGCAAGCTGTCCTCAAACACTTCCAGGGATGGGGCAGCCTGTTGCAGTGTCCCGCCTTTTTCACAGTGAAGAATTTCTTCCTAAAATCTTATCTAAATCTACTCTCTTTCAGGGTAAAATCATTCATTTTGTCCTACCACTACATACCCTTGTAATAAGTTCCTGATCAGTTAATAATAAAGTCGTGTTCATTCACCTCTTCAGTTATGTGCTACAGGTGTCAGGATAGTGGAGTTCATGATCTTGTTTGATGCTTTCTGACAGGTACCAGCAGATTCATCTTAGAAATTATTAGCCAAAAAAGAAAACTCAGTGTCTTAAGAGAAATCACTCAAAAGAAAATTGGTATTTTAATCTTACACTTCTTAGGAAATAGTAGTTGTTTATATAAAGATTCCTTACAGAAATTTAAGCAAATAAATATCTGAAATATTCCACAAATAAGAGTGGAGATTACAGGATTCCAGTTGCATGTGAGCAAATGATTTCCATGCGTGTAATGACTGCCTTAACAAATAGGTGCTGGAGCATGCAAGTGATAATTACATATGGTAACATCTTGTTATCTACCCAATCATGTGTCTCGCATGAGTAAATGATTTTTGTGTAGAGGACTTGTGCCTAGAGCCTTTTCTCAGTCTCCTCTCAGCTCATGGGAGAAGGTGATTCAGCTCATGTCACTGGGTGTTGGGTGCTCTCTGCAGCTTTTGCCCATCTGATTCAATTTGCCTGTTTTTGAAAGACAGATTTTAAACAGCATTTTATGAATTAGATAATGATGTTCCCATCTTTCAATACTTTCTCTAACAGTTTTTTAAAGGGGTTTATTTTTGTTTTTATTAGGAAGTAGACAAAAGACAGAAGGAAGAGTGAGAGGTGCAGGTTCTAGGTTGAACTGAGGAGTGAGGGCTCCCTATAGGAATTAGGGCTCTCTGTAGGGATCTGTTGTCTCCACCCAGAACAACATTACCCTCCTAGTTCTGCACCTACGTTGTATTACTGCCTTATTAAACACCCTTCTCCAGCCTAGCTTTTGGTTGTGAGCAATGATAGTTTCAATGTATATTTTGCTTAAAGATCTCTTGCTCTAGCATCCCATTACACATAGACTGCCTAGATGCTCTGGAAAATACTAATTCATGTCATTTATCCCTTGCACACAATAAAATACAGACTCTTAGTCATGAAACAGATTAAAAGTTGATCTATACTGCAGTTTTTTCATCTGAAGAAAAAAATTAAGAATGTTAATTTCGATATTTCTCAATACATACAGTTTCAAATGAAAACAAGTCAAGTAACAAGCCCTTGAGTATGAAATAACACATACAAAGCAGGAGAAAAGTGGGAGGAGGGCAGGTATAGTGGTGACTGCTATTCAGTGAAGGAACATCTGATGGTGGGCAGTAGTTGCTAACTTCTACACTTTTAAACATTTCTTTCATAATGGACCAAATCCATAACCTTCATTCAAAGAGTAGAATTAACTGTGTCCTTATGTTGTTGTGCTTAAACTCTGCAGAGAAGGGCATGGGGGTCCCAGTGGACAACAAGCTGTCTATGAGCCAGCAGTGCCCTTGAGGACAAGAAGGCCAAAATTATCCTGGGGTGCATCAGCAAGATCATTGCCAGAAGGTCAAGGGCGGTGATCCTGCCCCTCTACTCAGCCCTAGTGAGGCTGCACCTGGAGTGCTGTGTCCAGTGCTGGGCTCCTCATTACAAGACAGACATGGAGCTCCTGGAGAGGGTCTAGCGGAGCGCAGCAAAGATATTAAGGGACTGGAGCATTTATCTTATGAGGATGGGCTGAGGGAGCAGGGCCTGTTCAGCCTCAAGAAGAGACAACTGAAAAGGGAACTCATGAATGTCTATAAGTATCTGAAGGGAGGGTATCAAGAGGATGGAACCAGGCTCTTCTCAGTGGTGCCAAGCAATAGGACAAGAGGGAACAGTCAGAAACTGATGCACAGGAAGTTCCACCTGCATATGAGGAAGAACTTCTTTACTGTGTGGGTGACCAAGCACTGGAACAGATTGTCCAGAAAGGTTGTGGAGTCTCCCTCACTGGAGATGTTCAAGATGTTGCAATTCTGTGCAATGTGCTCTAGGATGGCTCTGCTTGCACAGGGAGGTTGAACCAGATGACCCACTGTGGTCCCTTGGAACCTTACTCATCCTGGCATTCTGTGATGAAAAATGACTCTTCCATCTTTAAGGGAAAGTCTGCTGTAGTTTGACAACTGCATCTCATCTTAAACAATTACAAATTAATGAAGGGTCTAACTTTAGTCTCAAGTCAGATAGGCCCTGAGACTCTTCAGTAGCCTGTGTTGGTTTTTACCTGTATAGGGCTATCTCCCTCTCCCTGTGTCTCTCTCTTAAGGGATATTAGCACATTTCTTGATATTTTTTTTTTCTTTTTGGAAGTCTTTGTTAAATCATGTAAGCTTTTTAAGAAAGCTCTGAGCCCAGTGTACCTTTTGGTGATGTATTGCTATGTTCTTGAGTTGCAATATTTCTGTAGAAGTTGAACTGAAGGAAATGATTCTGCATGAAAGGGATTCTTCTGTCTTGCTGAAAAATCCTCTTTAATTTGAATATTAACTGTGGCTTCGTGCCAGTACATACAGCTGTGTCACAATGCAATGAAGTATAAAACAGACCTTACCCGTAGGACATTGTTCTGGCCTCTTCCTGCCAGTGCATCATTCTAAGTAAACAGAATTTGGAGGGAAACTAATTAGTACAAACACATATTGGAAACTGGCTTCTCTCATCTGGTAGAGCATTTCAAGGTGTGCTTCACTGAGTAGAGGACAACTTCTCTCACTGCAGGAACCTCTTCCATCCAGCAGACATCTGCAGAGAAAGGTAACCAAAGCCTGTGCACCTTGTTCTGTTGCAATGTTTAAACTTCCCAGGTGCTTCATAGTACAGCCAACAGAGCGAACAGCCTCAGAATAAAGAATATTTTACAGTGTCTGTTATTTTATAGTTATCCATAGAAATCTCCTGATGATACGCATGTTGGATGTGTTTAGCTGGAGCAGTTAATCTTGATGTTCTCAGGAATAGTTTTAGGAGTATTTATGTGAAACAACTGCTACATCAAAAGATTATGTAATCCCTACAAAGGTAATTAGCAGCTACATTTTAATTAGGCATCTCTTAACTTCATGTTTCAAAATAAGTGTAATAATCTTTAAATTACAGGGTTTTTTCCCTTTATATAGAGCCTCTAAGAGGCTTGATCAAAAAACTACTACTTGTAACAGCCAACAACTTGGCATTTGTAGGCATGTAGAAGATTTGTGTTTAATTCTGTACCTGAAGGGCCTTGATGACTCAAATCAATCCTAGTTAAGTAAATCTATTTCTGTGCTATTTAGGACGTTCTTGGAAAGGTTGTTTTGGGGGCCTCAGGCCAAGGAATATCCTGACGTCACTTGAGATGGGGGAGAGGAAGAACACTCTAAAATGAGCTCTGAAGCACGATAACTTCTAGATACTTTTCTGCCTTTTACAGGACAGTTACCTCTGTTGCCTAATTTATTATTCTAAAATGCTGGAATCTCTGAAATGCAATTTTTTTGTCCATTTACAATGGTAAGAAACTTATTACTAGATCTTTGTAGCAGTTCTTTACATAAAGACTTGGAGTAAGTGTAAGTTTTCTTTGCCTTTGAGATACTATTTCTGACAGCCTACAATAAATCTCAGAGAACTGAAAGCTTATATTCCTGCAGAGGTCTCATACTATTTGCCTTAGGAAGCATGAGTTTGTAATTTTGGACTGTATAGGCTCTGCTTTGTCCATCCAGATTCTGTGCAGTTCAAGGGAATACAAAAATGGCCTTTCTATGAAGCCAAGATATAAAAGTGTCTAATTGGGAACATGAAGTAACATGGATTTAATGGAGAGGAACAACTAAGATGAAGTTGTCCATATGTTACACACTGCACTTGATTTGTTACTGTACCTTGTTTTCAATATGCTTCCTAAGTGATGTTTGTACTTGCCACTGAATTTTATTCAGCCTGAAATGAAGTTAAAATAAAACTCTAAGGATCATTTTTAACCTCTATGTTAATGTTTCATCACTGCCCAATGAAAGCTATTTGCTTATAGCAATTCAAGATCAAATCCAAAATCACTATAGCAGACCTAGAACCAGTGCACAGCTGGAATGTGAGCATCACTGAAACATATATGCTGAAATGTATGGAGATGGAAGAGGGAGCCAGGAGGCTGCTGCTGCCTTCTCAGCAGCCCACTTTGCACCCAGTGTGATCTAGGCATACCAGAAACCTGGGGACTGCTCTCTGAATCTTCTGTTTGCAAATGTATGAGAACTTGAAACTAGGTGATTGGAAGACTAGAATTCCTCTCTCTCTCAAACACTTAGCTTTAATGCACCACATTAATATCTCTTAAACACTGGAGACTGGCACTTCATGTTTTTGCATCCTAGTAAAATGAATTGTTCCTGTGCTTGGTTTCACGTTTTTAACTCCCAATGTCCAAGCAGTAAAAAAAAAAAAAAAAATTATAATGATTACCATGTAGGGGGAAAAAGGTAGTTTATATAGGTGGAGAAAGTCTTGAAAAGACATATTGTTTTGACAGAAAACAGGAAAAGACATTTCAAAGATTTCAGTTTGGTATTTTAAGACATATTTACAAATACTCTGTTTGAACAAGTTTGTCACAATAGTAAAATATATCTTGAATATTAGACTCCTAATTTCCTTGGAAGTTCATTGAGTTGAAGTATCCCAAACAAACCTGTAATTTCCTTCTACCTCGTTACATTCTTTGTTTCATTTTACAAAAGAAACATCTAGCTGGAGAGTCAGTGGAGGAAGACTGAAATCTATCTTCTAATATTTTGACTAGTGATACTTCCACTACTGTTACAATTTGAACACAGTTGAATTTAGTAATTTGTTTATACTGGAATTTAATTGTTTGTTTTCCTCAACATCAAAACTTGCACTATGTAATAAAATATACAGTAATAACTGTGCTGGTTTTCTGAATTTTATCTTCTTTTTCGTCCAGTACTCAGTTTCATTTGAAACAGGATTCTACTACTGATAACCTTGACTGAAAGCAAAAGCTCCCACTTAGGCCTTTGCAAAGTGTGAGTAGTGACATTAGCTTTTATTTTAAAGTTCAAATGAAGAGGAAAATCTACATTTTAGTGAAAGCTGAAGGTAGTATCTGACTTTTCCTTGCTCTTAATAGCACCCCAAACTGTGTTAATCTACTCTTCATAGAGTAAAGTTTGACTTTTCCAGCAGCGGACAGATGATGCTTTAATGTTCATCTGTTTAATCTCAGGGCTTTGTTAAACTAGGCAAATGACATTGCAAAAATCTTTCTGAAATGAAAGTTGGGATACTAGCTGCTACAATAGCCATCTATTACCTGGTGGTTAATAAATGCCAACGTGCTGTGGTGACACCTTGTTAGATGCAATGCAGTGCTATACACAGCAATTACCAGCTCTCTACTTACTTCTTCCTAGCTGGGACCCTGCCGGGGATATAAGTTTTGGTGTTGTTTTCCCAGGAAAAGAGTCACCATCTTGCTATCAACCTGGCTGTCTCTGATCTCCTCTCAGGCACTTGGGTGTACAAAGAGTTACCTGCTACTTTCAGTCTGAGTGAGAGAAAGCAACTTCTTACTATAATTGCTGACTCAGGAGATCATGATTCAAAATTATTAAATGGATAGACCTGATTGGTGTTGTATGACCAGATTCAAAGCTGATGCAAGCAGCTTGTCCTTTATGTAGCTTATAAATGCATGTTCTAAGAATAGTTTCTGAAATATTCTTCCAGAAACTCAGTCAGTGGTGAATTAAGACCCTACTACAGTTTTATGAGCCATAGGAAAGAGCGGGATGAAACCAGATCCCAACAGACAGGTCTCACAGAGGGTTAACTGCTCCCCTCAAAAAGACTGCCATCCCTTCAGTGCTGAAACAAAACACATGCAATTCAACCATGAAATAAAATCAAGGTCTAACATGGACTAACTTTTTTCAGTGTACAGCTGATTAGCAGTTTATGCCTGTTCCATCTGAAAGTGGCTAAATAGAGAATCTCACCAACAAAGCACTGGGAGTGGGGAAAAAATCCCAGATTTATCATTCTAAAGGCTGTAAGCTGAGATGCCATCACATCCAGAGAGGAGGTAGTCAATGCTAATACCTGGTGTGAGGAGACCACACCATGCCCTTCATCTTCTTTTTCATATTAATGAATTGGCTATGAACATTTTCTCCATGTGTTCAGGCTGTCTGCAAACACTGCCCCAGGATCTTGGCCTATCTTATGAAATATTGCCTTGTGATAGTATTGAAAATATTGGTGTTGTGAACAGTTATCCAAGATATAAGGGTTTAGCAGGTACTATAGTCTCTAAGGTGATAGATTTACTTTGAATCTTATTGTATTCATTACTAGTGCTATAATCCCTTCCCCATGATGCAGTCTTTCCTTTCAGGTTTAAAATGCTGTAATCAGATTATGAGTATTGTTTCCAAACTTAATTGGTTTAATTTAATTAGTTTCTCATTAGCTCTGGATCAGGACCTTGGTGGAGTACTGACTCTGCTGTCTTTCATTTAATTATATTTAATGCAATCTCTTTGTTTCCCCGGGGGCTAAATAAACCTGCAACCAAAGATTCAAAATGAATACAGAGGGCTACTGTGTTTTCAGGTTGGTCTAGAAGGACTGGGCTTAAAGCATGCATTGCATCTTCTGTTTTACTTCCCATCTCTCCATAGTACTACATGACCCCAATCTGGCAGCAGGAAATCAACCCAATTTAATAAGAAGAAATGGCTCTTTCTCTCTGTACAGCTAATGACCTGGTTTTTTACCTGGTTTGTTTGTCCTACATTCCTTTGCACCTGGTCCACCTACATTCAAATGCTTCTTTTAAATGAAGGCTTGAGTTTTGTCTGAAACGTCTGTGTGAGACATGTTGTACTGAGCACCTCTGCAGAGCATGTGGGTGTCAAGTCCCATTTACATATTTAAGTGCTGTAATTCTTAGTTTTCTAATGGCACTTACTGGAAGAGTCCAATTTACCAGTTTTCCTTCCATTCATAAGAGCAAGTGGAGTTCTGCCATTCCGTTGAGATCCTATGTTTACCACCATTGCTGTGGCTCCATTTCCCATACAAGAAAAGGTAGTTTTCATGCCCTGGGGGCTATCCTGCTGTTTCCTAGGATACTTTTCACAGAAGCTCAGAGATGCCTCTTCCACAAAAGTAGTATTGCTGATTGCCTACAGGTAAGGTGAAAAGGGCAGAAAGCAACTGGTTTGAGCTGAAGACCAAAAGAAAACAGCATGAGGAGCAAAACTGACAGAACCTGGTGCTGTGGAAGTTTGCACCCATTTCTCCTTCCATACCTGCCTATAAGAGCAGCACTAGCTCCTATTTGCCTATTTTTACTGCACAGATACACACAGACACACACTACAACAAAAGAGTCCTAAATGGCAAAGCATGTGTTCAAGTGTGACTGCTGGGCATGTTGCAGCAGGAAATCACTGTGAATGAAGCTCAATTAACAGGAGTGAACAAATTAGCATTTCCTCAAACTTGTGGAGTGTCTACAAGCATGAGAGGTATAGGGGCTAACAGGGAATGGGACTGGAGATGAAGAGAGAATACAGATCCTCTGTTCTTGCTGGGCCAGATGCTCAGAGGAGGGTTGAATTCCCCCTGCTTTGAGGAGAACTTGACTTCCTAATAAATCTCCTGTCACTGTCCTCTATTTTTACCGGTGGCTTTTGTTCAGTAGTAAATGCCAGCAAGGGATTAGATAAGAGTCTGATTACAACCCCTCTCATACAGAAGAATTACATATTTCTCTGGATGTTTCTGTACTGGTACCAGGACCTTTTGCCTAAGCTTTAATTAGTATAACCTTGTAATAGCATGTTTCACCCAGAAATACCAAAGGGTTTAATGGAATTAGCTATACAGTTGTGTTGTGATGTTCTCTAGGGATTTATTGTAATTAAAGCTGATAAACAATGTTCCAATGAAATTATTTTCTATTGGATTATGAATATTCTGCAGCAATACCGTGTCTCCTTTTACTTTACCCCAGGAGCCCAGGGAGCCTTGAGGGAGAAGGGTGCTAGAGCCAACCTTGAACATTCAAGACGTAGCACTTCTCCAAAGTAAAAAGTCTAAAGTGGAAGCCCAAGAGGACTTCAACAAGTCTGCAAGTGTTCTTGGCTTTATGGAAGGAAACCTGAAGGCAGAGTCTCCAGGAAAGAGAAAACACTGTAATTTTGAATGGCAGAAATAAATCTTTTTAAGTCTCATTCTGTGACGACATTTTGCAACAATCTTTCTGATTAACAACTCTTCTTATTTTCTTTTCTTCTTCTGGAATTTCAGACTTGTTTATTCCAACAATAAACAATTTGTTCCTAATACACAGATGAGTGAAGTAATTATCAATGTTTTTTAGCCTTTCCAAAATCTCCTGGGAAACATAGGATATAGCCAGCAATAAAGACCAGCAGCTGTTATAATTTCTTTCTGTTATGATAGACATACAACCCCTGACACTGTCATTTTTAAAAGGCTGCCTCCTTTTTGTGATGTGCTTAGAAAGCTTCTTTTAAAAAATGTGTAAGATTAGTCAGTAATGATTCTTGAACTGAATTGCCTTGGATTAGCAAATCACTTTACGGTTTTCTACTGGGCTTTATAGTAGGAATGGGGACTTTCAATTTGCTAATAGGTCACTTAAAAATGTAATTCTTTTAGAAACCCAGAGTCTGAGTGTATGGAATCACACCATGTTCCTTCTACAAAATGATATCGCGTAATCCTTGCTTTCTTCAGCTTCAATAGGGTCACTCATGACCTTACATCAGCTCTCAGAGTACACTGTACTAGTCTGTGGTAACAAGAATTGTACCAGTTATGACACATAAGGCCACAAATTTCTACCAGAAGCAAGGAACATTTATGCATTTGAAAGCCACTGTGCTTTAATTATGCTTTGTATTTTTCAACATCAGCTTCTCACTAATGTGGCTGTTCAAAAACATTAATTTCATGCTTTTATTTAAGACCTATAGCAAACCAAAGTTATAGTTGATTATTCTCAGCTGTCTGGGAGCAGCTCCAATGATTATAAAGAGTCAGAGCAGCAAACCCTATTTATAGTTATCAATTCAAAATAAATACAGAATAAGAAGGAATTATGACTTTGAGAACTGCTGCTTTTAAAACTAGCTAGGGAAACATAACTTAATGCTCAGTTGATCAGGTAGACTCATGAATATATTGTATGCTATATGGCGGAGCTAAAGTTAGTACTTGAAAATCATTATGTTTGAAAAGATTGCTACTTTTGGAAAGAAAATTGCCTAAGACAGGCAACATATTTTCTTTCATTCTTTTATAATGTAATTCTTTTAGAATGTTTGTAACTGAATCCTCTTTGTCACTGTCTTTTCTTTAAAGACTTTTATGCCATTGTAGGAAAACTTTCACTGTCTTGTGTCTCAGAAAAGACTTTACAAGTGAAGGAAGTTTGATGAAGAAGTATAGAGGCAATAGTCAAAGTCATCCTAGTGCAGCAATCATGCTTAAATATATTCTGAATTTTAAGTGTTATTTGGATCAGGATGAAAAGTAGTGCATGGAGTGACTTTGGAATGAACAAAGGAATTCCTAACCTCTTCATACCGTTTGTACTGTAAGACTAAGTCTCAGTCCAGTTCTCCAAATCCAGACATGGAAAAAGAAATACTGGCAGAACTTTCCGCTTTGAGCATTACATGGCACAAAATGTTATACCATGTCCTCCACCAGCAGGGGTATGGAATACACATTTGTTTCAGGTTTCCACAAAGCTCTGGAAACTGCATAAGAAGTTGTAGTCAAAGCAAAGCATGAGGAACAAAAGAATTCACAAGGGCAAAGCCTGCTGAATAGTATAAATCATTTAAAAGGTGGAGGAGTATGTCGTAATGTATTTAGTGAATAGGTTGTCTCATTGAAATATACTTTGGAGTACTGACTGCAGCATTGCTACAGAAATATATTAGCATTAGACTGATGACTAAATGTGAAATTAACTTTAAAAATTGTGTTGGGATGTTAAAGAGCAGGATCCATAAGAGGAAGGAGTAGTAGATTGTCAGAATTACATTTGCAGTTATATTAAATGTCAGTTTATGCAAAGAGACCCTTATACAATGTAACAAGGTAAATTGAATTTTATTCATGGATAGGCTTCAGGAGGGATTTTTTTTAATTTTTTTTTTTTTTGAATAACAGTTTATTCAGCTTAGGTATTTGGAAGACAACTCTTAATCAGGCTGTAGGGTCTTTGATATTTCCAATACGCAGAACCACAAAGTTATGGGTATATTCTTACAGCTGAAAGTACCTCCATGTCTATTTTGCTTTTAGAATTTCTAATAGCAATTAGAACCGTTCAAGGGTTTTCCCCACTTCTTGGGGCACAGATCAGAATTTCCACCCGGTCTTGTCTCTCTATTTTTTGTTTTGTTTTGTTTTTATTTTGTTATGAAAGGTAACCAGAATAGTTTGCATACCTTCCAGGAAGATAGTTTGCATGTTTATGAGAACTCAGGTAGAGCTGAGGATGTCCTCGTAATAAATAATGTAAATGTGCATGGCTGTAGAGAAGAGGAAGGAAGATGGACTTGAATCAAACATTTTTGTGTTATGCATAGGATCAGCCGCCAAGCTCCTGAACTGAAACTAGCAGTGGCTTTGATCTTGCTTACTTTTAGATATAACCCTTGCTATCTAAGCTGATCACGCTAAACTCAATTTATAGTCAAAGAATACAATTAGGCACAACTGGGCCATGTTTCAGGTGAACTGTTTTGGCACCTACTGTGAGATAAGTTTAGCCTGCCACTCTAGTGAGGAAGTTGCATGCTGTACTCCCCTTTCTGATGTCTTTTGGGCTCAGACGAATATAGTCCAATGAATCACAACCTCATTCGTGCCATCAAATACAGTTAGGCCCACCTTCATGCCCAAGTTAAAGCTCTAATTAATGAGTCATTGAAACAGCCGACTGTCCTGTCTCAGGCTGGTGCCCTCTGTAGTTCTGTAAGGGTATGCCTGAAAGGCCTGATATCTCGAGGACAGGCTATCAGCAAAACAGCCCACCCTGCTGTGACAGGTGGGATGAAGGAAAGGTATATTCTGGATCTCCCTGGTGTTTGCCTTGAGACTGATGAGCTACACACAAGTAGCACTCTGCCAGCTTTCTGAGACATTCACACAGGTTTTAGTCTGAGCACGTCAACAGGATGTCAGGAGATTCATTGGACCAAGAATGAAGGCTCTGACAACAGCCAAATGCGTACTGTAAGTGTAAGTCTGTGCTCTTGACTGAAAAATCTAAGCTCTGAAATACTTTCCTTCACCTTTTCTGAGACATCTTAGGCAGCCTTGTCATGCATCGATTATTACTTAATTAAGTTTTATTTTACTTCTCAGCCTATTAATGCCTTAATTTATTACACAGCTATCCTCGGTGTATTGTTATAAGCGCTTTGCCATCACCTGTATCTGATAGGAACTTCTACTCCCTTTACTTTTCATTAGGAGGAGAGTTTTTCTTGTTTTAGATATACAAGTGTTGGGAATTTGATGAGACAATGAAGAAAAGTTGAAATAGAGCATAATGAGATACATGATGGTCTTTAATTTGTCTGGCACTCTTGGTATGTCAATTTAAAGCTTTGTTTTATTATAAGATCACAGCAGAACACTGCAACCTTCTGTGTAACATCAGTCTTAGGACAAATCAGCATTAATTCCTTTCTATATTAGCACATCTACTGAAAAAATGTGGGATAGATCTGATCTTTTTTAAGATTAAATGATGTTCCCAGGTAACTTGTGACTGTTTGTCATGATTTAAGCCCAGCTGGAAATGAAGCACCACTCAGAGGCTTGCTCAAATCCCCCCATTCCCTCCCTTCAGGTCCCACCACAATTGAACAGAAAGGAGAATCAAAGTAAAACTTGTCATTTGAGTTAAGAACAGTTTAATAATTTAAAATAAATTAAAATACAGTAATAATGGTAAAATATAATAATAATAATAAAAAAAGGAAAAAACCCAAGTGATGAACAATACGATTGCCCACCACCTGCTGATTGATGCCAGATTCCTGAACCCAGGTCGGTTCCCCTTCTGGTTAACTCCCCCAGTTTATATGCTGGGCATGATGTTCTATGATGTGAAATATCCCTTTGGTCAGCCTGGATGATGTGTCCCCACAATGCTCCCTCCAAGTTTCTTTTGTGAACCTCCTCACTGGCAGTGCATGAGAAAAGGAAGAAGTCCTTGACTTAGAAAACACAACTTAGCAATAAAACAAAACTTCAGTGTGTTATCAATACCATTCTCATTCCAAATCCATAACACAGCACTGTAACAGCTACTGAGAAGAAATTAACCCTACCCTAGCTGAAACCAGGACACCATTACAGACTTTTTATTCCCTTCTCTATCAAAATAAATACATGAGTAATTAGTTGAGAAGAAACAACTAAAATGAATTAATTTTCCTCTGGGAAGAGACTGAAAAGGCAAACACCTGGTATAGGTGGATTTAAATACTTTAGGATGTGAATAGATATTGACAGGAGTGCATAAGAACCTATATGGAATGTAAAAGTAGTAATTTTAGTTTATCAGGGGCTAATTTTTTTTGCGAAAGAGAAAACCCCTGCAAGGATAAAGGAAGGATGGGGAGACTATGCCATTCTGGCTACCTTGTGTCAAAGAGCTTAAATGATATGCAAATGACAGCTCTTTAAAAAACTGGTTTCAGGAAAATAAAAAGAGACCATTCCATTTAGGAATAAGCTGAGAGAACTACCTGCCATACTTTATCCCATCAGTAGCCCAACTCACTTCTCATTTTTAGAGAGTACAGATTATGGGTTATTAATAACAGTGAGGTTAAGGTATGCTTCAGTGAAAAGCAGGACATATTTTCAGAATTTCTATTATAAGTGCCAGTTCTTGCTGGGCAGTAAAAAATTATTTTCAAGAAAACTCTTGGCAGACTTATTGCAAAGATTTGAATTAAAAGACAAACTAGAAAGGGAAGCAAGTGCCATATGTCCTCAGATTACCAACCAGTCACTCAATGACTGTTGGAGAGAACCACACCTTGAGTTCTATAAACTCTACTTTGAAGGCAGAAGTCATAGATGAAAACTTTTCAGTTTAATCAAAAAGTTAGAGGTCATGAAGGGCCTTGGCAGTTTGGAAGCAGGTTTGTTTGACTGCGATGACAAATGCCTTTTGGTTCCTAATGTGTTATAGTCACGACTGAATGCAATTTGATTTCTCTTTGCAAATTCCCATTGCACATCTTTTGTATACATTTGTCAGTGCTTCAGGCTGATTATATTGCAGTCCAAGATGAGTATATTTTCAGTCTTGGATATAAAATTCTACCCTTCATGGACAGTTCTGATAATCTTGGGAAGAATTGATGGTTTTCTCTTCCGTTTATTTTCATTTCTGCTAGACCTGACATGGGTCTGCTTATTATGCCTCTATTTCTCTAGAGAAAAGAAGTCTTATGCATTCTACCTTTAATAATACACTTTTCTCAAATAAACCCACATTCACTACTAGTCTTTGCAATTCTCCACTTGCCGATGCATTGAATATTTTTTCCTTTTCATTTTCCTTCTTATTGTTTCATCTTCCACTGGAAATTTTTAAATAGCTCATCGCTAGTATTCCCTTGATTGCCTCAAATACAGATTTGTGTCTTGAGTGACTTGAAAGCCTCGTCTTCTGAAACTGATACTATATAAGAATTCTAAATGGAGATTTTCTCAGTTCTAGCAGATTGGTGTTTTCCTGACTACTGTTCCACATGTTCTTTTTTTAATTATGGGGAAAAAGTAATCAATTATTGTCCTTCTTTCACTTTAATTATTAAACATGATGTTGAAAATTACCGAATTTCTCCATCAGGCAGTTAGCTTTACACTGGAGCCCAAGACATGAGAAATGGTGACATAACACATTACATTTCACACTGCATCACTTGAACATGTGAAGTGTCTCTTGTAGACAGCTCAACTTCAGCAATTTTGCAGTAACACTTTTAATGCCCAACTGGATTTTCTCTTTCAGCTTTTCCAGGAAGCTTCCTTTCTGAAGTTGTACTTCTTGCTTTATTTTTTCTGACATCTGATTTTAAGCTCGGTGCCCCTTTGTGCTCTGCCTGTGACTACAGCTCTCCAGCTGTCTGCTTCTCATTCCCTCAATGCTCCATGGAGAGCTTCAGTCACAGTAGTTAAGTCTTGCAGGTCAGTAACTTCTTCCTACAAGAACCCTAAATGTCAGATTGTTCCTCAAATAACAAAGAGCAGCTGATCCCTAATGCCTGCTTCAGGCCAGTTAATTTTATATTTTCCAGTACCCTTCCTGTTTGTCTCCCTTTGGGCTGAGAGTCCTCTGTCCACAAAAAGTTAAGCCAACCTCTTGGGTTAGACTTTGAGAATCAGTGTTTATCTTTGGAGAGCTGTTCTTCATTAATACAGTCACTTGCTTGGGTTTTGGTGTTTGTTTGTTGTTTGATTTTTTTCCTGAGGAGCGTCGTAGGATCATAGCTAATGTGTTTTTGCTGTCTCTTCAGAACTTAATTTCAAATATCCATCTCAGTCCATAGCTCTACAGTTCCCTGCATGGCAGGATCCAGAAGAGGTATAACATACATGAGGATGTATATGTATTTTATGCATTCCTTATGTGCCTTTTCGAGTATTGAGGCCATGCTGCTGAGAACACAGCTGCGTTGGGCAGGGCACGTCTCCAGGATGGAGGACTACCACCTCCCCAAGATTGTGCTTTATGGTGAACTCACCACTGGCTGCTGCAAGAGAGGAGCCCCGAAGAGGAGATACAAGGACTCCCTGAAACAATATCTCAACCTTGGCCATATTGATCACCATCATTGGTTTGCTCTGGCCTCCAATCGGGAGACATGGAGATGCACCATCTATAATGCTGCTGTTTCTTTTGAGAACACACACAGAATCATTTCTGAGGAGAAAAGACAACGCAGAAAGAACCGAGTCTTGCCAATACTGCCAAAGGAGACTTTCCGCTGTGCCTTTTGAAACCAGACTTGTCTATCTCGCATTGGCCTTTTTAGCCACTAACGTGCTTGTAGCAAGCGTGGGTAGAGTCCTTCTCAAATCTTCGTTCGTGAAGCCTAGCCATGATGATGAGCCTTTTTCAGTGGCAAATTACTGATGCAGTGAGGATACATATCACATGCATTTAGGGTGTTATTCATACCTATAATACCTAATATAAGCAATTTACATATATTGCAGGTAATATAAATATAGGTAATATCTAGGGCATTTTTGATACCTGATACCTGTTACTGAACTTTTTCCATGTGACTGCTAAAGAAACAGATGAGAGAACAGTAGTGGCCAGTTGAGGCAGAGAAGCACCTTTGGGACTTTTGTGCACCCTGGCTTCTGGGCACAAAATATTGGAATGGCTCTGGTGTGCCTCTGAACAGAGCAATCTGTGGGGCCATAGAAAGAGAATGGGCAGTGGGAGTAGACCCTTTCCTTTTCCCTTGTCACTAGCTTCCCTGGCCCATGGTGTAGTGGCACATAGCACCTGTTACGTGATCACCACACTGTCTCAAGACCAAGGTACAACCAGGCATCTCTTTCCACTGCACCTGGCAAGTGTCTGTCCAGCCTGAGGTAAACAGTGCACAACAGAGAGCTGCTGACTGTGCACATGTTATATGGCCACCGTCTCTGCAGATGAGTCCATGGGCAGATGCAGTGCTGTTCTGACTGGGGGTCAGTATTGCCCAGGCACTAGCCTGGGAAGGAGAGAAAGGTCTCCTCAGCTGGTGTCCTTTTCAGTATGACACCTGGGGTTATGCAAGTTGGGTTTATTGACAGCATCTTAGCCCTTGTAAGATGTCATTAATACAAAGCACTCTAGGATGGACATGGTAGTCTCTACTATTTGCTGAACACAGTGGGGCCATGAATTTACAGTTCATAGGTGTTGCCTTAATGTAAGGAATAAATCAACAAGGGGTTTTTTTCTATGATGTTATCATTAATCAACCTCACATTACAGAAGGTTCCTAGTGCTATTTGTGAAGGTTGTCATCACTGATCTTTGCCTCACTGTCTGGCATTTTTTTTGTCTTTTGTCACTACATAAATTTTAGGCATGGGTGAAAAACTCTGTGATAAAAAAAAAAGACTGTACAACAGTTCCCAAAAAGCAGGTGAAGAGCAAACATGAAGTGTCTAATTGAATTCTCAGATTATCTTGTAAAGACTTCTTTTATCCTTAGCATAGCCCTTTACATCACCTCTATAGAACATTTCAGTTCCTTAACACAGAGAAATGTTACTTTCTCCTTGAGCCCCCTAATTTTTTATTGTTGTTTTCTAGACCACATTAGGCAGAACAGAAAGAAATTTGACGATAGTCTTGCCTTAAGCTCAGACTGCTTCTGTAACATTCATAAGAAAAAATGATTTATGCATAAATATGCATGAACATTCAGATTTTAAAAAGAAAGGCTATCCTAGAAATTTGATGAACTTTGGATTTTCATCTGATAAGTCATAAACACATTGTAGAAATTCTTTTATATTTCATTTAAGCAGTAGCTGTGCTCGAGCTTACTAAAGTTAATAGTTCTGTCAGAAGAAAAACTATGCATTCTCATAGAAATAATAGTTGGATGAGGTTCAAGAGTCACTCAATTGTTTAAATTGCCTGTATATACCATTCAGATACCTGTTACAGGTTGAGGAAAACCTGGATCTATACATCAATGGGAAAAGGACCAAAAATTTGTGTATAAGCTATCCATTAGTATTGATTAGACCGTACTCTTAATATCTTGAGGAAAAAAAAACCTATACTTTTATTGGCTTTTAGTTAAAATGCAAGAAGCTAGTCTATTTTTCCTACAAAGACACATAATGTGTTAAAATGCTGTGTCAAAGGCTTACCTTACATACACAGTTATGGGCTTGTTGTTCTCTGTTTTTGTGCTCAGTTTTATCTGTGGGTGGCTGACTACAGTCATCCTTCAAATGAGTTTAATAAATGTTATGCCTATCAAGCTGTCTGTGAGGCAAGTGATGGGGCTGCAGACTGTACCTCCAGTTCTCAGTAGGGAATTCCTTTTACCAAGAATTCTGCTACCCTTCAGCTTCATTCTTCATTTCTCCTCAGCTTCCTCTGAGATGCTCAGACTGGCAGAAGAAAACAGACCCATAAATGTTTCAGTAGGTACAACAGAACAATTAAACTGTAACTGTATAGAGAGACACCAAGGAAGCCAATCAATCATTTATCCAAGTGAGATCATGCCAAACAGTATAAATCATGGTGCAAGGGCAATATGGTTCATCAGTCACTCTTAAATACAAGAGGTTTCTAAGCAGCATCAATTATTATTAAAAATTTGCTAATATTCAAGGCTTTTAAGTGTTCTGTGGAGTTTTCTGTGGGTTTTATGTTGCTCAGACATCACAATTCATAACCTTATGTTATAGAATCTCTTGATTCTGCTATGATGTTATTTTAATTTTTTCTTCTAAATGAACAGTATTTCAGTGTGCCACTAAGCTAAATCAGTGTCCCTAGAAAAGTTTCCTCCTCCTAAAAGCAGGGTGTGAGAGATATATTGTCTCCTCCAGAAGTTTCCTAAAAATCTCACCTGTTTGTTACGCAAAGATGAATATTCTGAATATTCAAACAGTAAACACTGGTGTCTGTCTTTCCATGGAAAGACTTTATTCCTTAATAAATTGACTTTTTTTAGTCTATATCAAACAAGAAGATAATCGTCATCCTCAGATTTTTCTTCCTTGTTTTTACGCAGTTTTATGAACATCACTAAGCTTTTATGTTCATTGCAGATATTGTTTGAAGAGATCAAAACTATCTCCATGAACTAAGTAAATATTGAGGTCAAAAACCCTCAGTTTTGCTGGAAATACTGAAGATCTATTAACTGCAAAGAATGTCATTAGTGTTGTATTTGTGATTCCAAGCAGCTATCAGTTTGTCTTGGCAAGCTCTACTTCCTTATTCACTCAATGACAGAAATCTCCAAATAATTAAGTTATTAAAACAACGGGGGAGTGATGGGAGGAAGGGGGAAATTAACAGCAGAAAAGAGAAGGGGCAAAGATAATAATTCAAAATACGTATCTAAATTAAAAAATTATGCAGTGCACTCTCACTGTAAGGTAGTTAAGGAGTTTATCTTGCTTCTAGGAAGGGCTGTCTTTTCATAGATACAATAATAATAAATACATTTTTGCTCAAAAAGGAAAATATTTACAAATATCTTTTTTCTCTCTTCTTAGTTTTGTAAATATTTTTAATAGAAGAACTTTATTAACTATACAGGGGCCCATTATTTGCAAGATCAGTTTACCAAATGTTTCAAGACTATGGGATGTAGTAAAACCTGATTAATAAGGAAACCACACTACCAAAGTAGGAAATGTTCTATAGTGACGCAGAAAGTAGTCATTAGAAAAGGGAACTGTGGGCATAAAGAGGATAGGTATGTCAGATAACACATATTTTGAGTAGTCTGAAGGATTTCTGTGGGATCGTGAGGGCAAAGCAATAGCCAGCAGCTATGAGGACCCTTTATCCCATAGCTGGACCTTTTGGTCAAAGTTCACTCACAGCCCTTTCTTGCTCCTAGAGCTCTGAAGTAAGAAGAAATGTTTCTGGAAACAACTAGCTCCGCAAGCACCAGAGGTCTGGTGAAACCTGGCTATGGCTTGTCCCTTGATTAAGAATCTGATGGGAACATTGGTCAGAGGCTCTTGGCTGTGCCCTGTGTTCCTGTAGAACCTTCTCCTAGAGCACAGGCTGCTGCAATCACGAGAGACTGGCCAGTAGAATAACAGGATTAATACCTAAAAGTTGGTAGAGTAAATTTGCAAATATTCACACAGTATCCTTTTTTCTGCTCCTGTTCATAAATTTTGTAGGCACTTAATTATCATTGAGACCTCTACCCTTCTGATTAAAACTAGACAACAAACTCAACAAAAATATTTATCAAATTTCGTAAAAGATGCTACAAAATATTAAGATTCTGGCTTTCAACTGGCTACAGCAGAATAAAACAGAAGTGAATATTGTCTGTACTCTCTCTGCAGCTTCTGCAAACCTGATCATGATCAGAATGTTCACTGTGTATTTACTGGTCATGTTTCACTGGTGCCAGAAGGCAGTCTCACTTCTGCATTATAGCAAATGATGTAACTTCAGTTGCCATTGGACATGTCCAAACATATTTGTCCTTTAGAAGAATAAATAGTTAATTTCTTCCATGACAATGAGTGCAAATGTGATTATAGAAGTGCTGATACTATCCTGAGAGCTGCCAAGAGTAAAAGCCTCCCACGATAGGAGGAATTCTTTGCTGAATGACTAGATAAATGCCAGGTTTTGGATTGGTAGCTGTACATTAAACAATATAGGTATGGACCTCTCCAGGAGTTAGAATTTAACGCTCCCTGAAAATTCATTTTGCAAACCCCCTTGAATTTAAAACCTCACCTCTTTTTCTGTCTGCATCAAGGTTGCTCTTGGAGATGACATATGTTCAGATTTGAGGTGAAAATAAATTCCATTTGCACATATGCCTTGTCCTCGCTGTTGTGGACAGCAGGCTGTGCTGTTATAGGCCTGTTGTCAGCACAGTAAAGAGGCCAGGCTCGCAGGGATCAGTGGGACTGGCTGGCTCTCCAGCAGTGACAGATGAATTTGGACTGGGAGCTCTGCTGCTGCTTGAGCCTCTGGCTGAAATGTGAGGACAGAAGGAAAACACCCATCCTTCCACAAGGAACTTCAGGTAAAAGTAACTGCAAAAAAAAACAGTACTAAAAATGCTGGGTTTTCTTTGATGCCTAGTTGCAAAAGAAGAGCAAGAGGCCAGATTCAGTGAAAGGTAAAAGTAAAGCCTTTGCCAAGAAAAATCATTGTCATAAGGAAGACCAGGCTCTTTGATGCACTGATAATGCCTTTAAAGCCTGGTGTCTACTGACTCCTATTATTCCGCTGCAACCTGGTTTTACTTTTTTTCCCTTAATGGAATTGTTTATGCATCTTTTAATCTCTTTTAGTCTAAACAGCAACAATTACAGCATGTCAGTGTATTAAGAGAGGGTCCCTGTGATCACCCACATGGATAGAAAAAGTTCTGTGAGCTTCTCAAGAGCTCTTCGGAAACATAGTTTTACTTCCCTTTATTTAGATCAGGACAGACTTCATGTTAGACTGTAGCAACAATTCTATTAATTTCAGTGAGAGAAGATTAGCTCTTAGCTGTGCTGAACAATGAAATACTTATCTCATTTTGCTTAACATCCTTCTTCCTCTGTGTGTTTCACTGTGTGTTTCACTACGTGCAATCTCTCACGCAGAAAACCATGCCAGTAATACCACAAAACAATTAAATTTGTATCAATTTAGTCATCTGCCATCTCTGCCTACCAGAGTTTAGCCTAATCTTAGGGATTTAATTTTAGGTTTTTTGGAGATAGACTGCACAAGGTCAGATACCAAAAGGAATGAAAGTGCAGGGTAAAAAAGCTCCTGTGAAGAAACAGTTCCTGGGAATGCTTTTGTTGAAAATAAATGTAGTCTCATAGAAAAGTTAAGACCTAGGGAGCTGATCTAATCTGAAATGAACCTGAGATCCTGAAGGGACTTTGTGATTATTTTACACAATTATGCACAGTTCTGAACCTTTGATGGTAGGAAAATCTCTGAGAATCCTTAAAAATATTAAATATAAAATTTTTATACGCTGTCTGGATAGTAGGAGAGAGTAATCAGACACTGGAATGGGCTGCCCAGGGAACTGGTGGATTCACCATCCCTGGAGGTTTTTCAGATGAGACTGGATGTGGCACTTAGTGCCATGGTCTAGTAACCACAGCAGTGTTGGATCAAGGGTTGGACTCGATGATCTCGGAGGTCTTTTCCAACCTGGTTGATTCTATGATTCTATGATGAGGAATTGCTTTTACTGAAAAACACAAAACAGAAAACCAAACTTTCTTCATGTTAAATTTCAAGTCATATCTTTCAGAAAGTCAACAGTAGTTGGTATCCTCCTTTGGAAGAGGCCCTATTTCAAAATCCCCTTTTGGACCAGAGTGAGTATCGTAAGCAGAGGAGCCTTGACATCCTGCTTGGTTATTGGTGTGTCTTATAACCCAAACATTATTCTAGAACTGAAAAACCTTTGTAAGGTAAATTAAAAGCTATTATTAAAAGGTAATTTAAAGATAGACATGAGCTGACAATGTGTACTCAAAGCCAAGAAAGCCAACTGCATCCTGGGCTGCCTCAAAAACAGCATGGCCTACAGGCCAAGGGAGGTGATCCTGTCCTTCTGCTCTGCTCTGGTGAGACGCCACCTGGAGCGCTGCATCCAGTCCTGGGGTGCCCAGCACAGGAAGGGCATTGACCTATAGGTGCATATCCAGAGAAGGGTCACAAAGATGACCAGAGGGATGGAACACCTCCTGAGAGAGTTTGGGTTGTTCAGTCTGGAGAAGAGAAGGCTCCAGGGTGACTTTATTGTAGCCTTTTGATACTTAAAGTGAGCCTATAAGTAAGATGGAGTCAAATATTTTAGCCTGTCTAAAAAACAAGGGATAATGGTTCTAAGCTAAAAAAAAGGGTAGATTTAGACTGGATACAAGGAAGAAGTTTTTTACAATGAGGGTAGTGAAACACTGCAACAGTTTGCCCAGAGGGGTGGTGGATGCCTCATCCCTGAGAACATTCAAGGTCAGGCTGGACAAGGCTCTGAACATCCTGATCTGGTTGAAGGTGTCCTGGCTCATTGCAGGGGTGTTGGACTAGAGGACCTTTAAAGGTCTCTTCCAACAAAGGAACATTCTTTGATTCTATGAAATTGCCAGTGAACTTCATCTTTTTTTATACCAAAAATTTATTTACAAAAAATTGTCTTCTGCCAAAATTCTCACATCTAAAATACTTCTCACTTCTGGAAGAGCTGCTGATTGCAGTTCCCATTTACATTATCAATTAATGTTTCTGCCTTACACCTTTCATGATTCCAGCCTACCACGTGCAACCAGCTGTCACCACGGCACAGTGATTGCACAGGCAACCTGGTTTCTACAGAGCAGCAAAGAGCAGCATAATTATTATTCTGTATGACAAAATAACCTCTTTTCCTGTCTCTGTATTTAGTGACATAACATTAGCTGTGGGCTCTTGTCACCCCTAAAAAGAGACAAATATAAGAAGTACCTGTATTTAATAGATAAAATTGCCACTTTACAAAGTTTCATTAGTACTGACAAATTGTCTACATGGCATCACAGCGTAGAGGTGCCTAATCTGCTTTTAAGTGAGAGTCATTAAGTACTACAAGGAATATGGTGTTGCATGCAGTATTTAAACAACATACATAGCTAAGTTGATTTCAATGCTTGCCGTAGTCAACCTGACAGCTCATCTGAGGAATGCAATGTGATTCAGCACAACAGGTAGGCAAACGTTTACTGTAAACAGAAAATGAACATTCAACAAGAATCAGCCACATACGAAAGGTCTTGTACCCACAGTTCTTTTCAGCAGATACTGTACAAACTACCGGAAAACTCTTCAGGAAAACTGTTTTAAAAAACAAATATGAACTCCATTTAAAAACTGCCCAAGATGGCAGATGTCATGTCTGTAGCATAAATCTGGTGAATCAATTAGTGGTCGTGCTAATCTGCCTGATGCAACCTTTGCCAAATGCAAACCTGGGGCCAAGGGTATATGACGCATGCCGTATGGCACCCTGGACCCGCAGCGGACTATGGTCCCAGGGCTTGCCAGATCCTTCCCCACGTGTCTTCTGTCCCCCTGCCCTCCAGCACAGGAAGCAGCCTCTTGGTGCCCAGCTGTACCTACATCTCAGTCCTTGTCTTCTGCCTCCAGACCTTTCACCGTGGTGCTTATTGGTTAGGCCTTTCAGAACCTAATTTTTCAAGCCCCCAGTACATTACTGAGCTGACTCTCAGGGATCAGGCTCAGACTTGCTTTTCTATGAATGATGCTGTGCAGGCTGGTTGATCATAGTGAAATACAGAAATACTCAGCTGATATGAAAATGCAGCTCCTGACAAAATTGCATATTCTTTATTGCTGTATATTTTGCCCAGCAGTTTGTGAATGGCACTCATATCCATAGAGCAGCTGAAAAAGAATGGGGAAGAGAGCTCCCCCTTGCTTCAGAGAGATCTGAATTTTGGAGAAGTGCATTGTAATTGTGATCATAACATCTAGGGAAGACAAAGCAACAAAATTAATAAATATACTAATAAATATTTTTTCTCTTCATTTATACCAATAGCACACTAACGTAGCTTTTAAACATTAAGTCTCAAAGATAAAAGTTTTCTTAATGTTTTGTTCAGCAGGCTGTAATGACAACTGATAAGCAGGATGCTTTATTCAGCAGTGGAGAATTTCCCTTCTTGTCATACCAGATTATTTTTAATATTAAGAACAAGCTTCGTCACCATATGAAATAAATTCGGAATAGAAATAGAGTCTTTTAATTTAGTTTTTCATTTGTGGAATTACAATTCCTTTGTATTCCACAGCTTTCTGCCTATTCCATTTATGCTATTTTTTCTAGTACCCTTAGCTTCTAAATCTAAAGGTAAAGTGAGTGAGCTTCAAGTGTTAATTACTCCTTGAATTTTACCTATTCTTACAGGCCCCTTCAGGGGCCATAGCCCTTTCATATCGAAGTCCAGCAAAATAAGTGCTCAGAGAAAAGAAAAGCGTATTATAGTTTGTGTGAAGAAAAGAAATAACTTTCCATTCTACATCTCTCTCTCATCACCAGGTGACCTGTGAGTTAATTTCTCTGGTAATGTAGCTGCATGCTGTCTAACAGCTTTGTTAGAAAACAATAATTTATTCATCCTTTCACATTTAGAGTAGTTTTTTGTCATCCACTATCTCTGCTAATTCATTTCATTCAGTCCTTACAATATCACCTGTGAATGTGTTTATATGCTGCCTCTGTTTCATTCTCATTTATCACTAAATATCCACCTCCTCAGTATTCAGTTCCGCCAGCATGAATCATACCATATCCTCTAGCACATATTATTGGGTTTGCTGTAGCAAAATAATATGTTTGGAAGAATGCAGAAGATTCAAATTATAAAGCATTTCTGTGGGACATCTGTGTTGATACATGATGACTGAGAATTCAGTATAAGGAATCACAGCAGTCTCTCAACCTGAAAATACCTCTGCCTTCCCTCTACATTTAACCTACCAATTTTTAGCTATACCAATATATTTTGACACCAGAGTCAGAGAAAAAAGAGCATTTTAAGCAAAGGAAAAGAATAAAAAAAATTCCCTAAAATGCCTGATATAAGTGACGTTAAGTTTCAGAACAGCAGCACAAAATTTTGAACAAGTACATTGCAAATGAGGTAGCTTGTGAAATTTCTTGCCATCAAAGTGTTATACTATTTTAACAGTATAATGAAGAAGGATTTCTCAGCATCTTAGATGTAGCCCCTAGAGCAGGCTGTTGTTATATGTGGCTGCCTTGTAAATCCCATGCTAACTGAGCCAGGAAATATGCTCATCCTTAAACAACAACATGACAAGATACAGGGAATCAGACAGATACAGAGCAGCCAGCCTGAGTTTTCTACATTTCCACCTGGTATCTTGGAGCAAGAATGGAAAACATCCACAGAATGGCAACAGTGCTAGCTAAAGTTTAAGTGTTTAATCTCAAAAACAACAGAAAAGAGAATTCTTTTGGGGTTATGATTTGGTTTTTTAAGTTATTAGGTAACAAAATTGCCAGATTGTACATAATAATCCAGTTATTAAAAATATTTCTATTTAGAAATGAGATGGGGACACACTGAACATCATGACAATACAATATGTATTGTTTTAAATCAGGTTTAATCAAAGTGCTTCTTTTTCACACACATCAAGGTTTTCACTAGCTGCCTCAATCTACAGATACAAGATGAAAAGATCCTGTTTCGAAGTGGCAAATACTGTTTAAAAGACTGCAAAAAAAGTGTAGGATTCAGTCCTGGAATCAGATACCAGAATCACATTGGAGGGCTTCTCTAGTAATCTTTGTCTGAAGCTCCTATTTCCTGACCATGTCAGCCATCTAGACACATTTCAAGGCTAAAAGTTAACACCCTGTAGGAATAAGAACAAACTGGCTTGCTGAGAGTGCAACATATTTTCCTTCACAGCTTTTCAGTTTGTTCATCACATAGAGTACAGCCTAAAGCTGATTGTCTGTACATAACATCCTCTTCCACTGTGACTAGGTAGGGACCGTTTCTTTATCCACCCCTGTTAAACCTGCAGTAGTTGTACGCAGGGCTAGATAACACTATGAGAGGACTAAGATGCTTCTTAAAGCTAGATATGAAGAGGTATAATTTCCTTTAGTTCTTCCTTTCCTCTTCATCCATCCTTATAACCTATCAGATTACTCCCTATTGCCCCAGATGTTTGTCAAAGTAATTCAGTCAGCTTTTGCTCTGCTTTCAAGTATGACTTTGACACTCACCTCTTACAGACTCCAGAGTCTGGAGACTCATTTTCCCCTTATTTTCTTGCTATATACAAAGTCATAAAGCGCAGTAGCAGCTGGGAGGTCTCAGTTTCACAGCTGCTGTGGTCAGTTTGCTCAATGCAATGAATGCTCACTTCTTTGCTGTGGAAGGAGTTGAAAGTAAGAAAAGATACGTATCCCCTAACTTACTTTTCAAAACAAATATCATCAGCTTGCAAATGAAAATAAAAAGTAAAATAACAAAAAGAGGAAATGAAGTTTACGGTGATGTTCACTCTGGTGTTTCTCTTTAATGAAACCATGACTTAGCATCACTGACTGAAAATTACAATGAAACCCAAGTTATTTAGATAAAAGTCATTATAACCTTAGTCACCTAGAACTTAATTAAAAGTTTTACTGCTGCTAATACATATTAATTAGCATAAGTGGAAAAATGAACTTTATGACTTTCTGTTTTTTCTAGTTTTTTTCTTTCTTCTTTATATCTTTCTAGAGGGCAAGTAAAGCACAACAAAATGGAATAAGGATTATGAAATTGTTCACACTTTGTTAGATTACTCCATTACTCTTGGCTTTAAAAGAATGTACTGTGCTTTGTTCTGGCCCAGGAAAATAAAACTGCCAATGATTTCCTTTTTCATTCTAGAGACTGTTTACTAAACCAATGTGGCGATAGGTACCAAAATAAAAACTACAAAACAACCAAATAACTTCTACATGTACAAATGGAAAATTATGAGGTAAATTTTAAGTTCAAGGGATAAGGTAGGAGGTAACTTCAACACAATCACAATTTTAAAAAGGGTTTTCCTAAAAATCAGAAGTTTTTCTGCCTGTTTTTGTTCTGCATACTTCACTGCCAATATAAATAGCAAAAGTAGACATAAAGGTCAGTCAATATGCTGTGGAAGTGCCAGGGATCTTTTGTTCTACACTTTGCTCTTGCTTGACAAATTACAGGTGCTAAAGCAAAGAACAGGAGTGACTATAAATACCATGGTGCATTCCAGGACATCATTTTCAGAAACTTTTTAAGTCAGATTAATGGAAGCACTATGTGAATACCCTACATGTCATATTGGAATACTGCGAGTTAAGAAGCCTTTGTGTTAAAATAACACAAAGAGGTATTTTTAATTAAAACACCTGATATGGAGATTTTTCTTTCCAGGCAACATCCAGAAGTCTGGAGATTCACCCATTCTCCACTGAGTTCAATAGAATGACTCTTCCAATCTACATCACTTTGTTTTGTCTCTATATTTCTTGCAGAGCTTTTCATTATTGTAAGCTTATATTTTTCAATATTCACATTTTCTCTGCTTCTTTTTCCACCCAGCCTTCTGCTTTTGAAATTGTATGTGCCATCACTCCTCTGGCTCTGGCTCTCTATCAAGACCATTCTTGATACATCCTATTATCATGTTCACTTTTTGCATACTACATCACATTTATGAATGTTGATTATCTTGTGATAAACACCTGTATCTTGATCTTTTTGTGTTTGTTGTTTTAAGCTAATGAGCTTCTCACACTTACAGCAAAAATTTTTACTCTAAAATTCATGGCATTGTTCCATTTATTGTTTCTATTATTTTTGCCCTCTGGGTCATCGAGTCCCTGTAGCAGAATACTCTGATGTTCATCTATATTCCCAGTATCTTCCACCGTGTGTCATCAGCCAGTTTTATTCCCTTTTTTCTAATGAGGCCAGCATCACTAATGGAAGCAGTAAATGTGCCGGGTTACTCTAAGATTCTGTATCACACGGACGATCTAGATGAGGTCTTTTATTTTACCAGGCTTTATTTTTCTCCTGATATGCTTTCAGTCTTAATTCCTTGAGAAATGGTGACAGCTACTTCCTCCAGCCCACCTGTTGCATTTTCCTTTTGTGAGTGGCACTCACCAGAAAATACCAGAGCCTTGGGTGGGGTGCTTTTCCTGAACTAGGTATCACAGAGACAACACAGAGTCTGATTTGGCTCCCACAAGTTCTCCATTTTTAATTCCAGTGAAGGGTTGAGTGTTTGTTCCTAGCACACCTTTTTATTTGCCATCTCTTACTTTTGATGTTAAGTGCTACTAGCTGTTTTTTTTTTTCTGACAGTCACAAGCACTGGCTTCATATAAAGATTGACCTTTACTTCATTACTGATGATAAGCAAGCTCTGAATGTGTATTTGCTTAGCTCAGAGATACCCACAGGGACTTAATACAAAAATAGACTGTGGCTCTGGAAAAGGCACAGGAAGAAATGAAAAATGTAACTCAAAGTCTTTTGATTTCCCTTGCTAATCACCTTTGAGAGGAACCCCTCTCATCTCTTCTGGATAGAGAACCAAAGATGATTCTTCACTTTGTATGTAAGAAGGTCATAAAAGCTGGGTTAGCCCAGCATGAAAGCTCTAAAATATTCAGGAAAAAAAGGAAGACTGGGTGGGCGACTTAACAAAGCACTTCAAAATGGGCAATATAATTATATTTTGATACATGTCAGTTTTGACAAAATTAATTTCTGGTTGAAAAAAGAAAAGTCCAGAACTCTGGAAAACTCTTATCATTTCAGAAGGACATACCTTGATCTTTCCACTTTGAAACCGCTTTTAAAAGTTTTTTTAAAAACATGTCTATTGTAAAATATTGACTATTTATTTTGGATGTTTTTACAGCTTATCTTAATTTATGTTTATGACCAGGTCTGATTTCACTGATAGGTCTTGTTTATGTATAGATACATACTAAATCTCTCTTTCTTGACTATGGAAGGAACTGATATAGTCTTTTTTTCTGCTCACACCAGCAAGTGCCTTTTGGTCATCATTGCACCCAAAAGCCATTTTCTGAAGCACCTCTGAGGTCTAGACATCAAGGCTGGCTCAGGTAGTCATATTAGGCTAAGGCTGGAGGTGGTTCTGACTGCTGCTGAGCTTTGGAGCCTGTGGGGTCCCACTGGCTTGTTATCTGCTACCCAAGGAACCAATTCTTCAAATTTCCTACTATAAGTGCATCCATAAACACTCATGACCTGCTTTCACAAGAAGTGTTTGTTGGAGACTGGCAGTAAGTACAGAAAGATTTGAATTTATTAAAAAACTGAAGACATTTTAGCATGCACCTTACACCCTTGTAATGCAGTAAAGACAGGGCCTCAACAGTATATATAAACCAGCAATACATAAAAGCATATGCACAATTTCATCTACTTTTTCGTATGAAGCTTCAGAGTTTTAGGTGAAAAGCACAAAGTCACTGCCTGATGCCATTATGAAGAGTGAAAATTGTGTGCAGCCACACTTGGGGGAACTAAATTAAAAAATTGACATGCCACAACCTCCTACATAGCTCATAGAAAATAGGCTGCTAGCAGAAAGGACAGGCAGGAGATGATAAAGTCAGTCAAAAGTAAAACTGGTTTAAATGAAACTGAAATTGTAGGGGCATAAGAGTGCCAGCATTCATAAAAAGCAAATGCTCCTTTCTGAGACAGGTGCTGCTATAGGGAGACACTTAATAAGAATGTCATGCTGAATTTAATGCTGGTCTTTTTATCGAAGTGCTAGGAACATGCATCCTTTGCTTACTCTGATTTTAAAGGGATATTTTGTCTCAGTTGAGAGGCCCAAATTATTTAACAGAGAGATTAAGACCTGGAACACAAACTGTTTTCTGCTATCAGAAAGGGAAATTAGTATTTTTTGTTCGTTTTAATTTTTCTTGAGGTCAAAACCTATATCTAAAAATATGCTTTTATTGAAGCACACTTTTGGAGTGAGGCATGAACTCCTTCTTGGATTTCTATAGCCTACAGTATGTAGGAAGTCAGATTAGAGAATCAAAATGGTCCCTTTTGAGCTGAGGAAGTCTTAAAACTGTCAGCATTGCTTTACAGTGCCACCTAATGACACAGAGCAGTTCACAGGAGATCCATTCTCAAAGCTGTTGTAGTTACATAGAGGTCTGCAATACACCACAATCAGTACTTTATGGATTCTACAGAGATCTTTAAAATGTTTTTGTCCACTAAAACATATGAAACCATGCCCTTTTAACTCAAATATCATTCAGAAATGCAAGCAAAACATGTGCAAAAGGAAACCTTAGGTATTTACCATGGACATGCTAAATAAACTATTAGTGCTTTACTGATCTGTTGCATATTTGCAAAGCCACATAAATTCTTTGGCAGCAAGGAAAACAGAAACTCTCCTTTAAGACATAGATAATATTTTTGCATATGGAAAAGAAGGCTTTTAATAAAATATTAGTAAGGATATTCTGTGTGCAGAATAAAAATGCAGATGTTTTGTAACATTTCTCTGGGCTGCTGAAATTAGCTGTATTCAGAGACAGATGCTCTCCATTTCAAATGTGTCAGCCATTTGGAATTCCCTTGTTTACTTTTCTGGGAAATGTCACAGTGTCTAAAAGACTACCTTCAGGCCATGGCAGATAACCAAGGTAATTTTCAGATGTTTTCATTTGGTGTAGCACATCATCAACTATCAGTACGCCCATCACCTAAAGAAACTGAATGACTTGAAAATGTTTTGGAGATAATTTAGTTATTTACCTTGTTTCCTCTGGGTTCTATAGTTTAGTTGACCACAAGAGAATACTTTTTTCCCCAAACTGGTCTTTCTGCAAAGTGTGTGGTGTACTGGAATCTGTGCTGAACTGCGAATGCATCCTTTAGGAAACAAGTCTAGGAGTGGATTCACGGTTTTCGTGGTGTTCAGCTGTTTAAAACTGGTTTTACTCACAAATACCATGTCTAAGGAGCAGTTCCTGTGGCTGCTGTTGCATTGACCAGCTCCTGGCACTACACTATTCTACTGTATTTTTCATTTTCTTATTTGTGTGTGCTTCTTGATGGGGACTCCTTGTGTGGTCAGGGCTGTGCACAAATGTTCTTGCTGGACTCAGGGAGGCAGATTCTCCAGGAGACAACCATGTAACCATGTTGGAGATCCCTGACCTGATTTCCAAAAAACCAGGTAGATCTGCATGACGCAACAGGGCACCCATCAGAGCCACCAGCAGATGCCCAGGGAAGCTTACTCAGTAGCAGCTGGTCTAGTTACAGCACAACCTGTTTGAATCCACGCAGGCAGTGATACCTATGTTACCATCTTGTTGTAATTAGGCGCCACACTGAATATGTTTGAGAGCAAAATATAGTCTGCCAGCCAGTCATCTGATTAAATGGAACTGTTAAACAATTAAGTTACAAGTATTTAGAGAATAATAAGAGAGTAAATCAAGATCTTAAATGTGTTCATCAGAATCAAACACAGTCAAACCAATTTCTTTACAGAGTAAATAGCTTATCTGGAAAGGTGTCAGTAGCAGACCTCATACATTTGGATCTAGGCAGAGGTGCTGGCAGTGTAGCAAAGAGATCTGAGTTGAACAATCATAAAAACAGATGCACAGAGAGCAGTTTGTAGAGGAGTTTGATTTCAAACTGGAAGATTGCCTTATGTGAGGCTCCACAAAGCTCCCAACTAGAGTCACAGCTGGTTATATTTTCATCAGCAGCTCGGATAATGGAAAGAAGAGCATGATTTATAAAGATTTCATCTGGTAATATTCATAGGACATAGTTCAAAACAGCTAGATGAAATTCAATGAACATATATGTGAAGTACTGTGCTGAGAAACAAAATACAAGTGAAAATCAGCAAATGTTAAAACTAGTTTCATGGATCTATGCTGGCCTTCTGAAATCAGGAAAATTCTGCCCAAGTAACCTGCCCAACTTGCTATACAGGCTGACTAAGTACCAGTGTACAAAGTCAATATACACAGGTAACCAAAGTAACTGAAATCCACAGCTGCAGTGTGAAGAATAGATTTATTCCATCATTTTCCTGGCAGACAGAGACATTACACTGCTAAGCTAGTCCAAACTTAGCAGGGGCAAAAAGGTGCAAAGTAGGGGGGATGTTCCTGGCCTCTACGTTACAAGGGACCTGGCACACACACATTATTCCACAAGACTGTGTTTTACAACCTTCAAGCTTCTTACCTCTATTCCACCCCCCAAGAGGCGTAGGCTTGTAAAGAATGTTTTAAGTCTTTCACAACATCCTGTTACCTTCTGCAGCAACTCTACTCCTCAGGGAAGACAGAAAACAACCCAAAAACAACCACAATATGTGAAATTTCCCACACTGAATATTCTTAGCACCTTTGAGTGAAAGCAAATCTAAACCCAACCTTAAACTGTCTTCTCAACACTCTTACACTTTCAACTCCTTCCTCCACACAGCTGGCTGGTGTTAAAGGAGGTTGGTGCTTGAACTAGTTGACACACATTTGTATACTGCTTTTTTTATACCTCCAGATAAAATGCTCATTCGCTGTGAGGAATGAGGCTGTAGCCCATGTTCAGACATCCTTTCAGTCTTTTGTTATTTCAGTTTTGACAGAATCTGTGTAAGAATCTGAGCCAAGCATCTCATTTGGTGATAAATTCTTTTTACCATGAATGGAATAGAATAGAATAATAGAATAACTAAGGTTTGAAAAGACCTCCAAGATTATCGAGTCCAACCTTTGACCAAACACCATCATGCCAACTAAACCATAGCAGTAAGTTCCAGGTCGAGTTGTTTCTTGAACACTTCCAGGAATGGTGACTCCACCACTTCCCTGCACAGCCCATTCTAATGCTTCATGACCCTTTCCATTAAGAATTTCTTCCTGATGTCCAACCTGAATCTCCCTTGGTTCAGCTTGAGGCAATTTCTTCTTGACCTGTCACTGGTTGCTCACCTTGCTACAACCTCGTTTCAGATAGTAAGAAGTCGTAAAGAGTAATAAGGTTTTCCCTGAGCCTCCCCTTTTATAGACTAGACAACTCCAGTTTCTTCAGATGCTCCCCATCTGACCTACTCTCCAGACCCTTCCCCAGCTCTGTTCCCTTCTCTGGACACACTTCAGTACCTCAATGTCTTCCTCAAAGTGAGGGGCCAAAACTCAAGGTGTGGCCTCACTAGTGTCAACTACTGAGGGACAATCACTGCCATGGTCCTGTTGGCCACACTATTTTCGATACAGGCCAGGATGCCATTGGCCTTCTTGGCCACCTGGGTACATGCTGGCTCATGTTCATCCATCTGTCGACCAGTTCCCCCAGATCCCTTCCTGCTGGGATGCTTTTCAGTCACTCTTCCCCCAGCCTGTAGCACTGCATGGTATTGTTGTAGCTAAAGTGCAGGACCCAGCACTTGGCCCTTGTTGCATCTCATACAGTAGGCCACAGCCCATTGATCCAGGCTGTCCAGATCCCTCTGCAGAGCCCTTCTACCCTCCAGCAGATCAACATTCCCATCCAACTTGATGTAATCCACAAACTTACTGAAGGTGCACTCGACCCCCTTGTCCAGATCATCGACAAAGATATTAAAGAAGATTGGCCCCAATACTGAGCTTTGGGGAGCCCCATTTGTGACTGAACACCAACTGGATGTGGCACCATTCACCACCACCCTCTGGGTCCAGACATCCAGACAATTTTTAACCCAGTAAAGACTGCACCTCTCCAAGCTATGGCCTGCCAGCTTCTTCCGAAGAATTCTGGGTGAGACAAAAGGCATTACTGAGGTCCAGGTAGACTACACTCACAGCCAATTCTTACTTGCTTAATCACCCTGATAATTGCTGCAAAGAAAAAAAAAAAAAAGGAAGAAAAAGAATTTTTTAAAAAGCAATTATTCACAGTTCTTTTTCCATTGATTTTTTCTATGATTGTTCCTTCAGGTCTCGTGGAAAGTGATTATGTAAATGCTGAAGTTTGTTACTCAACAGATTTGACCATTAGTCAGTTCTTAGCTGCTTAACTTCTTTCTCAGTCACTTCTCACAATGATGAATAAGCAGAACTTGTTATATATCAACAGAGGTGTTTTCCAAGTGACCAGCATTTCCATAGGCACAGCACCTATTGGGAGCATTAGAATTACACAAGTTCAGCCATGTAGCACTGAGCCTGCATTGCTTTCATCTTCTGGGGCTCACCATGTGGGTACTTCTGGCTGAACTAGAAAAGACATGAGAATTTCACAGATCATTGAGTCCAACTTGTGGTTCATCTGGCATAATTTGGATATGCACTCTAGGATGATGAGCAGTGTACACTTGACTCAAATGAAACCAGTTTGGTCTGTGTCATTTTTAAAGGGATTCCAAGGTGGCTGGTTCAGATGTAGATACTTGAGGCTAGGTCGGTATAAATCCTACCCAGACAGACTGGGGTTGTCTGTTAAGAATTTGAAGTCAACTGCAATTTTCAGGATTAACCAGTAAAATATTTAGTTATAAATGGAGCAAGTTTTCAATGAAAATAATTTAGACTTGTCAAATTTGGTTCCTACACATAAACTTAAAAGTCAACACATCACTATAAATACACTATCAAGGCCACTGCATTGTTTTGGTAGGCAATATCTAAACTGATGTTTTCATGCATGTTGTGCTGGCTGAAATTGTTGGGGAACTCTAGTTTATTGCAGTAACATGTAATATACAACTATGGTGCAGTTTCCGAACTTTAACACTTGCTACAGTTCAGTCACAGTGCTATTTGAGAGACTAATGCCCTGAGGGAATGACTAATTTTAGCATAACAAATCATTATACATGAAATATCTGTTTGTTGTCAAGCATTCCTTCTTCAACAGTGAGTACTCTTTTCTAGGTCTCCATTAAAATAATGGTGACTGTACTGGAAATAGTTCACATTAGTTTCAGATATTTGGTTAAATGTACTGATGACCTGTTAGAATGAAACTGAATGAAAGGAACAACAAGCTAGAAACAGAAAAATAAAGATTTGTTTTAAAATAATGGAAGAGAGAACATTTCTTCACTCAGATAATTACTGTGTTGTTCATGTAAGTAGCCCTTTCCTAAAATATGTATCGAATTCCAGAAGTTGCCTCCCCACCATAATTGTTAACCTTTTGATGCACTGATGAAAAGTGAACAGTCTTTCCAATGTTTACTGTAGCAAAAAAATCTTGAGACATCACCTTGATTTATAAACAATGAAACTTAAAAAAGCCCTTAGCATGAGTAAACCTTAATACTTAGAGGATATGGTAGTTCACAAAGTTCCAATGTTCACTAGATGGAAAATCGCAGGAAATAAATATTTAATTTGATTTCATAAAAGCTTTTAAACCATAGTAGTTTTAAATGACTGGTATTTAGTGATCCTGTTAAAGATATTTCATATTAATGTTTTATATTAATCAGTTCCCAATTTGTTTGGTAAACTGTTATCTATAATGTTGAATTTAATTTTGATGTAGCCAAATTTCTTTGGTGGTATAAGCTAAATAATACTTTTGTTGATTAACTAAAAGCTGGTGTAAGTGTTTTCTGCTGTTTTGCCTTACCTGCCCCTCCTGTGCTTGCTTTTGAATAGAAAATTGCTATAAAACCTGATTATACCCTCATTTTTCTTTAAACACCAGCCAGTCATCATGAAGATTGACATTGTTTTGTGAAACTGGCAGTGGTTATTAATTTGTAGATGATTTGCAAGACAAGTGGAAAAGCCAGATAAACTTAATTTTCTTTGACATATTGTGTTTTGGGTTTTTTTCCACTGGCATATAAACGCTGCTAATCGTCAGCTAAAATTGTTCATGCTTTTCATTCATCTGTAATTACCATTTTAAAAAGTAGATGTTAATAAATAAGATGCAGTAAAAGGTTATTGTAACTTTTTTTTTGTGCATCAGAAGACCTAAACTCAGGGAGAGAGAAGTCTGGTTGGGCTCTGTCATTTTGTATGTTAAGAGTGGCAAGAGCAACTCTTCTGGAGAAAAGATAGTTCTGAAAGGAATAAAAGCATTGTCTTTCATATGAACAAACAATTGTTTCAATCAAACCATCCAACAGCATTACTATAAATACAATGCCATAGAATGTCATCTAATTAAACCAAGTTACACAACTAAAAGTGTTCATTTTGGAAGTTGTGTTGCTGCAGCACTGCTCACCAACTAAAGTTAAATTACTTTAATTAATGGATTTAATTTTGGAAACATTCAAAATGAGTGCTGAATCCTTTGAGATTTATGTCATTTTACTTCATGAATTTTGGTTATTGAAAGCTCAGTGAGCTCAAATTTTAGTTATTTATAATTGCCTTTTCCATGTTCTGGGTGCTATGCCAGTGTCCACAATAATTGCAGTGGGCTCAAAAGAGAGGAATAGAAGGAAAAGACAAAACTACCTTTGGCCTGGAAATGGGACTGATCTCAGTAGATGGAAGCTGAGTTCTTGCCTGTAACCATTTGAAGCAGGACTAGCTATCTTCCCACTCCTTTCTGGGGTCTGATAAACATCATTACCAACACCATGAAATAAATGTCCTGAAACTAATTATAAAGACATTTTTAATGGGACAGCGAGAGGTCTAAAATAATAGCAATAAGATCACCACTGTTACATACTTATTAATCAGGCTTCACAAAACAAAAATAATTAAAATGATGTTTCTTGGAGTCCCACCATTTGTTTTTCTTTTGGGTGAATACAGGATGCAGTATCAAAGATCAAATATTTCTGCAATATTTTCATCTCCCCCCAGAAGGTATAAAAAATTCATTATATGTTCAGAAATACAGAAAATGGATTAGCTAAAAAAAAGGTGCACATCTTCAAGTACAATAAATAGCTCTGGACTCTGCACTCTTTGCAAAGAGTAAAAAGAGTGAAAACACAGCAGCAGGATTTCTCCAACTACAAAGGAGACAATGAATGTAGACATCATTAAATAATTTTGTCTGCAGAGTTTGAGACTGGGAGGAAGCCACCAGAAAGGTTATTTCTGTTTCTTTTCTGCCATAGACAGAAACAGGGAAGATCTTTCAAGAAATATATTTCCTGGATATTTTCCCTCAGCATAGAGGAAAGAATGCGGCCTGATAAATCAATTATTTTTGGACTGTGAGTTGTCAGGATTTTTCAGTCAATTTCATAAGTCTCTTTCATATTCTACTTCCTTTCTAATTTCAGATTAGTGAACGGTTTGTTGATTTGCATGTTCAAAGTTTATTCTCCACATAGCCATATGCTTAGAGTACACACAGATAAAATTGTACCTTACCACAGGAACACATGGTCATGGCTGTCCTTGCAGAACTTCAGCTCTATCATGAAAGCCACTTGCACTACATAGTTTAAATTACATCAGATAGGCCAGTCTCCTAGCTTTCCTGTCATGCACTACAAGAATCATAGAATCATAGAATCATAGAATCAGACAGGTTGGAAAGGACCTCGGAGATCATCAAGTCCAACCCTCGACCACCACTGCAGTTACTGGACTATGGAACTGAGTGCCACGTCCAGCCTCATCTTGAAAACCTCCAGGGATGGAGAATCCACCACTTCCCTGGGCAGCCCATTCCAATGGCTGATTACCCTCTCTGTAAAGAATTTCTTTCTGATATCTAACCTAAACCTCCCCTTGCACAGCTTAAGGCCATGCCCTCTTGTCTTACTGCTGGTTGCCTGGGAGAAGAGACCAACTCCCACCTGGCTACAACCTCCTCTCAGGTAGTTGTAGAGAGCGATGAGGTCTCCCCTGAGCCTTCTCTTCTCCAGGCTAAACAATCCCAGCTCCCTCAGCCTCTCCTCGTAGGACTTGTGTTCAAATCCCTTCACCAGCCTTGTTGCTCTTCCCTGCATGTTGGCATGCGTCTGGTGATGTATAATGGCTGATATGCTTACTGGAGTGTCGTGATTTTTCTGCGTGTTTAGACACTGTTTGTCTCCTTCTCACCCTCAGGAGGCTGTGGTTATCAACATGGACCAAAGCCCTGGAGCAATGCATCACCTATTGAAACAACCACATAAACAATGCACAGAAGAAACAGGCAGAAGCCTCACTGAAAGCAACTACACTCAGACACTCGATCACAAAACAAAAACAACAGGAGAAAGACACAGGTAGAATTCAAAGCTGTTTGTGTAAGTCGCCTAGTTTAAAACTTTTTGCCAAAAATTAAAATAAAGCCAGTCTTATGTCTAAGAGCAATTGATGACTACATTATCCCTGTCTGCACCTAACTTGTTGCCCATCTAGAAATAACTATTAGGTTGTTTTCCCAGTTTTGAGCTTGCCTTTTGTTTGACTGAACAATTTTAGGGAAATAGTAATCATTGGACTGGACACCTGAATTGCACCCAAAAAAAGCACAAATGGTTGTAAAACTGCAGCAGGTAGTTATGTCAAAAATCAAGTGACTTCTGCACTGTGGAAAGCACAGCAGACGCTCACTAAAGGTGCCTGATGCTTGTTGCCATCTAGTGAAAGAACTGGCCAACACCACAGCCCTTCAATTTGTTGTGTTGCCAAGTGCACCATCAGAAACATAAAAGTATGCCCAAGCACAGGCATTTTCAGCGCAACGTGTGCAACACATCTCAAAAACTTACTGACAGCAGTGGCATTAATTTTTATGCCACTGCAACTTCAAAGTCTGGCTAAATATTTTAATCTTTGGCTAATGGGGGAAACCCTTACCCGCCGTGATATTTTACCATTAATTTCATGGGAAATCCTGATTCACTTGGCCTTAATGAAAAAGAAAACCCTTGACTTAATGGAAAATTCAAGTCTGGTCCTTTTCCAGAACACCACCTATCTATGTGAAACCTCCTGATGTGAAATGATTTCTGAATTTTGAAGTTTGATCTCCAAGTCATGATATTTAGTCATCAAGCAAACTTCACCCAAAAAGACTGGCAAGGGGTGAATAGTTTACAAAGAGAGGTAACAATAAGAAAATGAGCTAGTGAGGTCTACAGCCAAAACCCAGCCATTTTTCTGTATATAATACTTTTCTATAAATTATGGATTGCCTCTAATTAATCAGTTACTGAAAAACCTGAAAAATAAGGACAGTGGATAAATGTAGAGCATGAGGATGTAGTAAACTGCTAAAAGTCTGTTTCCAGTAGAGTGATGGTGTAGTTACACATGTACGTAGTTGTAATCATGGGTGTTTCCATGATATTTCTTCCATTTCTATCCTCTCCTTCCCAAATTCCAGGCATGATAAAATTCCTACATAAACATATATTTAATGCCTCTGTCTGAGAACCACATTCTTTTCTTCTATACTTCAACAGAAGAATAAGGAAGATTTAGAATAAGGAAGATTTACTTTTCCATATAATGCATCAAACAAAAAGGAATACTAGTGTAGTACTGTTCTGTCTAGTCAGTATAAATTCCAGCCAAATATCTTATACAAATGTCTGGGGCATAAAATATCTGGAGCTAATAGAAAGTTGGAAGCTTGGAGACTTGGATTCAACTTTATAACCTTTTTCTTTCCAAAACTGAACAATAATTTGGTATTTCCATGTGAAATGAAAAGTAGTTCCTTCAACATTACATGTTTTCTTTCACAGGGTAGGTCAATTCTGAGTTGTGTACGACTGCAAAACATACATTCATTAGGTTTTTGCACTGTTCTCATATAACATAGGAAGGATTTAAACTTCATGAGCATTCAGTATGTTCAAAAACATTAAGTTTGGAAACAAGAAATAAAAGCCATTTAAGAGCCAAAACTCTGTTGAAGATCTCTGGAACTCAGATTATTTCAACAGCAGCTTCCAGCCCCTTCTGCAGAGCAGTCCCAAAGACAAGCCCAAATATGACTCAGTTTTAATAAGGACAATTACCAGCTATGATTCAGACAGATGGAATTAGGACAAGTTGGAGTGGAATGACCATCATAACAAATATGGATTAGCCATCATGTGCCAGCTGCTTACCAAGGTCTGGAATTATGAAGGTGAGATACACACATTTATTTCCCTTGGCTCATGTTACTATTGCCTATGGCAATATCAATGGTGATCACTGCTTCTTGTCACTGACAGATAAAGGCAACCCAATGTAACCGGTCTCCTAACTTAAATAATATTATCTAAAAGTGGGCAGGATTCATTCAGGCTAATTCTTTTTTCCTTTTTTTTTTTCCCCCATGCATTTTGTTATGAGTTGAAGGGAGATATAAAGGTAAAAATAATGAAAAGTGTTCAGAAAATTTTGTGGAAGAGTTCTCCTGAACTTAAAAAAACAACTCAGAAAAAATTAGTCAAGTGTTGTTTTGTGGAAAAACTTGAATACAGGACAATTAAGTTCAGAATCTTTGGCAAAATGAAGGTGGAAGCGGTTTGAAGAGGAGATATTATTTACTCAGTTTTTAAGAGATGACAAACCAGATGGGACTAAGCCTCCAAGAGAGGAATAGAAAGCAGGACACCACTTCAGGAAGTCAAAGTAGGACCTATGTTATTTCAAGCAGTCAGTTCAATTTTTGCAGCAACAGTTTGAAAGTTTTCACATAAGAAAGAGCTGGTTTATGCCAAAGCCAAAAAGAACTGCAAGATACTGCAGTTTGGGAAAAGAAGAAGTTCTGGCCTTATGTTTTGAATAGGGGGAAAGATCTTCGGGGTAGAAATGCACTTCTGAAAGATCTCTAAGTGTTTTTTACAGAGAAAAAGAAATAAGAAATTCTCTGTGAAAAGCTTTCCACACAGGTAGACAGCTAGATAGGTAGTAGACAACCTGACAGGTCTCAATTACAATGTTTTATTCAGATAAGTCTTCAGTATCTCTATTCCAGGAAAAAAGCATCAGTGGGTTCCAAGTGAGGACCTAGTACAGCCATAAAGATTGCAATTTCTTAAGTCCTCATAAGCCCTGGAGTTAAGCTGAGGACACAAAGGGTGAAAAGAAGTTCCCTATAGTTGCAGAAGATGCAAATGCCTCAGAATTATTATTTTTTTTTTTTTTTTAGTTCTACTCAGACTGCATTTTGATTTAAAGCTTATGGACTTTCTAACATTGCTGATGGCAGGAGTCAGGGGAAACACCTAACCCTTCTAAAATAAATCCAAAGGAAATATTTGCACAAGCCCTTCCAGTGAAAAGACAATTGATATTTAGACAGTTTTTTAAAAGAAAAACCTAGGCAACTTTTACTGACAGGTGTCATTCACTTTCATTAAAGCAGGGGTTCAAATGAAGAACCTAAAGAAACTATCAGCTGCCATTGATGAACTGTAGATAAGAGCAAAGTCAGGAGATGTATTAATGAAAAATAAAGCACTAGTATTGAGTGTGTAAACATAGAAAGCCATATTGTCCTTCTAAACCTACTGGCAATGTGACAGTTTGTGTACAAAATAACAGGCACTGTGTTGAAAGCAAAAGTGATCACTACACCATTTTGGTTTTGAGGAATGAACAGATCACTGTTATAAACAGGAAATAATTCTATTTACCTACCTATGTGTACCAACATCTGTGTTTGAATACACTCCCTTAGCATGTGTGGGGCTATTTATGTTAACTGTTTAAGGACTCGTTTTGGTGGTACTTGATTTTCCTGAAACTAAAGGAATAGCACGGTAAATGAGACTGAACAAAATCTATGCTACATCTACTTGACTGTTCATAATTTGTCACCAAAAAAGATTAATGTAATGCAGCTTGACCACCTCTTTCCTTTTATGTCTTAGTGGCAAACTGGATTATTTTTAAATTTATTCGGTTTAATCAAACTACATCAGTTAGAATTGACTGATCTTTAAACTGTAATATTTTAGTAAACAATATCTTGCTTAAATTTATCTTGTAACATGTGCTTTGTGACTCTATCTGTCCCTTTCGATTATAAAAATGTAGGGTTTTTTGAAGCAGTTGCAGTCAGCAAGAAAGATCTTGAGAAGCATTAACAGTTTTAGGACATACCAGTTCTTCCCAAGTAGTACTGAAATGGAAAAAAAAGGCTGAAAAAGGCTGTCAAGATTCTTTTCAAAACGTCCTGAATCTGAGGAAATAATATGAGAAAGGAAACTCGCTGTAGTTATATTACTGAAAACACAGGGTTCTGAAAATAACATTTGACAAACTTCTTACACCCCAATGCTTCCCATGCATATAAATCCATTTTAATGAGTCAATAGTTAATGGTTAGATAGTAAAAGTTTTAATAATGCAAAAATCCAAGAAGAATCATTGCATTTTTGATTCGTAATGAAAAAACAGTGTGAGTCACAGAAATAACCTCAGGAGGGTTATAATCCAACCTCCCACTTGAAGAGAAACTGTTGAAAACTAGGGCCAGTCAGCTGTGGGTTTCTGTACTTATTGTTAATAATGAGCTTGGTTCTGTCCCCTTGAATTTTTTACAGTAAACATGGCAAAGATCAGATGAGCTAAAGCACTACGATACGCAACAGACATAAGCTGCATGGGAATGGATTCGTTCATTCAGTCAAGGGCCTTAAACACATGTACAGCTCTTACCAAAGAAGCAAATCTGTTTCTATTACAGTGTAAAAGATATGAATATAGCATTTTGATTTGTACTGATGCATCATTAGTTATCTTTTGTCCTTCACTGATGTAGATCAAGATTAACCATGTTATAGAATCTGTATCATTACATGTAAAAATATTCAGAATAAATCTAATGGTATTTTTTTTTGAAGACCACATATTCCAAGGTAGAAGCTCTTCTGGGCAAACTTCTGAGGTGCAATGGAAAGGATCAGTATTTACTGAATGAGCACCATCCAGTGTCTCATATTCTTATGGCTTAGTGAAGCCAGAAATATTGGCTTCATTATTCAAATCAGTTTAGACTTGTTTTTATGGAATCATGTCTGAGTTATGTTCTTCCTGAAAAAGCTTTCTGGTTCTGCTATGAACACATTCAAGATTAGATCATATACCTGTGGCCTGCTCTGCAGCATAGAAGATGTGTCTTCGCATCTTGGCGTCTTATGTCAAGAAAAGAACTCTTGCCTCATCCACTTCTGTTTGAAAATTCACATGCCAAGGTGCATTTCTTCCAAAATAGAACATCTTAACATCCCTGCTGCATCCCCACGATTTAATCTTTATTTAAAACAAAGATTTGATTCATAATTAATTTAAATAGGTGATGTGAAGTCACAATATACTGATGGAATCATTTTGAATCCTGCTTTTGCTATATGATATTAGTAGGAAACTGCAGCTTCCATAACCTCAGTGATTTCATGCTTATGTATGTCAAAAAACAACCCTCTGAACAAATCACTTTTTCATTTATATCTAATGTAGAGACGTATAGTCATTATCCACCCTAAAAGACCAAAGCAAATATTTTCAAGAAAGGGAAAATATAGTCCCTTTCTCCATAAAGAAAAGAGGTAATTCTCACACTAGCATGGTGTTAACCCCATCCCACAATAGTTTGTATTTCTGCTGACTTTTGTCAAGTATCAACTGCCAAGTGCTGCTTAAGTTCTGTCACATTCTAGAAGCCCTGACATCTTCACACTAATTTTATCCCCCTTTTCAAATGAAAGATTTCCAGGAAATTCTAGGGTTTAAAGTGGTTTTTACAGCAGAAAGTAAAAAGCTAAGTATTACTATTAGTCACGAATGTAAGTGCTTTTTAAACAATTTTTAATAACTGAATTCATTAAGCTGTATGAATGGAAGACATTTTACTGATTGAAGGCAACAATTTAACCATTGCCTTTTTTATTACCAACGATGATGGAAAGCATAGATTAGTGGAGTCACTGAGCAATAACATGTCTGCAGAGCAGACACAGGTGTGCTGGTTTGGGCTGGGGTGGAGTTAATTTTCTCTGCAGTAGCTGGTATGGGGCTGTCTCAGTTTTGTGCTGGCAGCAGTGTTGATAGTTCAGAGATGTTGTAGCTATGGCTGAGCAGCACTTGCACAGAATCAGGGTCTTTTCTGCTTCTCACACTGCTCCACCAGAGAGTGGGCTGGGGATGCACAAGGAATTGGGAGGGGACACAGATGGATCAGCTGACCCCAGTTGACTCAAGAGATATCCATATGGCATCATTCTCAGCATATAAAGCTGGGGGGGAGAAGAAGGAAAGGAGGAGATATTTGCAGTTATGGAGTTTTGTCTTCTGGAGTCAGTTACACATGATGGAACTCTGCTGTCCTGGAGGTGACCAAACACTTGCCTGCCCATGGGAAGTGATGAAGGAATTCTTGGTCTTGCTTTGATTGCGTGTGGAGCTTTTGCTTTACCTAATAAACTTTATCTCAGCCCACAAATTTTCTCACTTTTACCCTTCTGATTCTCTGCCCCATTCCACCTGGGAGGAGAGAGCAAGTCTGTGTGGTGCTTAGTTGCCAATTGCGGTTAAACTACAATAATAGACAAGATTGTAACAAGTAGAAGGAGTCGATTTTTCCATCTGTTAGACACAGAGGAGACCACAACTGGAGTGTTGTGTCCAGTTTTGGGCTCCCCAATACAAGAGATACATTGGCATGTTTTAGCAAGTCCACGTGAGGGCCACTGAGCTTATTAGGTGAAGCAATTAACACATTAGAAGAGGCTGACAGCTTCAGCCTTTGAAGGAGAAAACTACAGAAATATCTTGTTGATGTCCTCAGCTACGTACTGGAAGGTGATAGAGAAGGTGAAGCCAGACATCGCTGTCAGGCGTCCAGCAGGAGAATAAGTGATAACAGTCACCAGTTATGTGTGTGATTGTCACTGGGCTTTGCACTGCAGGTTGGAAGAGCCTCAAAGGAGAAACTCTAGGGACTTTTCATAAAGGTTGATATACAAAAAGCAGAGCCAGCCTGTGAGAGGCAGCTAGGAAATCCACATTGTCGAACCTCAGCTACTCTCTTTGGGTCTCAGGAACTGCAAAGTGGATACTTTTTGAACACTCCAGGTTTCCCTTTCCCATTTTCCATCATGCCAGGGAATTCTAACAATTCTGCATTAGTGGGCAGATCTTAACCCTCCAAATTTCCTCACTAACCCCTACAAACCCTCTTCCAACCTTTGGACTGAAGTCAGTACAATGCAAAGACGACCTCAGAATCCACCATTTACCTTCACTACGGTCTACCAGCAAGTCATGAACCAGAATATGCAAATCTCTGCCTACATAGGATTCAGGCGATAGGGCTAAGTCTCAGACTCAGTTCGTCAAACTGACAGAAAAAAAAATAAAATCCACACCTATTTATTGAAACCAAAATGCAAATTTACTTTCCCACTTAGAACTCTTTGTTCTTGTTTTCAAAAACTGGATATCTATTTGCATAAATGTTTCCTAAAGGTATCATGAATATTCATGTGTGCATATGCCTCTATCTTGAAAGTTCTAGGGAGGCTGAGGGAGGAGGAAAAATTATTCAGGCTGAGACAAAATAAAATCATGTGGCTCAGGTGATGAGTCACAAACTTACCAGCTACAAACAGCCAAAATGGTGGTGGGAGCTTGTTTGGGAAGCTGAAACTTCTCCTACATCATTTATCACCTTCACAAAAGTGAAGTTTCTCTGTAATCATAAACAAAGCTAACTGCTAAGTTACAGCAACAAGCTCCCACTTATAACAACTTTCCTGCTCCTTTCTTTTTTAATTGGAAGGAGAAGTGCTAAATACCTTCTTTAAATACTGTTTAAAGCTGGCCTTTCTCGCCTGCAACTTTCAGTGTGGCTGCTCCAGAAACTGAAGGAATCTCCCCTGAATTAGCCACCAGTGTAGGGCATATGCATGTGCTCAGACCTGCACAGTCACAGGGTATGAGCACGTCTTAGTCCATCCAGAAAACTTGTGTCTGTGTGATCAAGTCCATCTGAAAGACACAACTTCTTGCGTTACTGCTCATCTGAACTAATAATGACCAAAGGAAAGGTTTCTGTCAACAACGCCTGTAAATTAGCATGTATGTTCCTGGACATTCATTGATCACAGGAGATGGTCTGCTATCAGCATTTCTCCTTTGGATATAGAAGCCATCATATTTCAGAACATTTGGCTGCATAGTCCCTTTTATTGCTTTGGTATTTTTTTCTTCTTAATTTTGTCCATGATCGGCTTAGAGGAACACAGTAGAGAACTTACTTTAATCCATCCTAAGTCATTATTTTTTCCCTTTTCCAGCCTGATGAAAGAGAACACATTTTTTCTTTCTAAGCACATTTGTCTTAGTTGATGAGTCCTGCTATAGTCCTGTGGGTTTCATGAGAGAAAAGAGAGGTTCCCAAGGAGGACTGTAGGCAATGTTGGCATACCACATTTTAGTTTATAAATAAAATTTGTTAGCGACAACCTTGTTTCCTTCTTTTTTATGTAAAAGGTGGAGGGATACTTTTCTCATTGCTCTGTATTTTATAGAGCACATAGGAAATTTCTCCATAATGTCAAAGACTCCAGAAATCTGGAAATACCTGAGGAGAAAAGAACTAGGTAGGGACTGGTTAGGTGGTCTGAAACTGCACATTTGAGATGCATGTGGCTTTCATTACCCCATAAGCTGGGTACAGCATTTACTAGGATTGAAGGAGGCAGAACTTAGCACAAGGGACTGAAGATCCTCCATCCCCTGGTATTTAGAGGAACAGGGCAGCATGGGGTCTTAATGCTAATACTAAAATTTTATATAGCTCTTTGCTTTTCCACAACCTTCATATGCTTTACAAATGAGTTTTCGAGAAGTATCTAATTTTTATGTAGCATTTTGATCCCAGATTGTGATTAAGGGCTTAGAAAATGCAGCTACAGAAGAGAGAAACTGCTAAAATGGCCCAGATTTGCTGTGGATGAGCAGAAGTTATGAATTTAACAGAGAATTCCCCATCTCTTCTGTGGAATGTAGAGGATTCTTGAGGGCATGCTTACAGCTTATTTTTTTGAGGCTAAGTCTCACACCTCAGCTATTTTTCTCTCTACGTGCATTTACACTTGCTCCTTTGAGTGTACACGTCAGGGCTCTGCATGGGCTGATGTCTCCGTGGGCCAGTGGCCTCCCTGAGCCTCTCCACCACGTGTCCAGGGGCCTTTCTCCCAGTCGTGGAAGAACAAGGCTGCCTCAGGGAGCCAAGCACAGGGGATACATTCAGGGCCCGAACAGCATAGTGACAAAAAATTCCTTACCACAAGCTCACTTCAGGCTCCATGGAACAATTTCATAACAAATCTGAGACAGGGTTGAATCGTCTCAGGGCAGCAGTAGCCTGCCAGCAAAGGTGGAGCTAGCCAGGACAGTGGGTCTCTCCTGCAGAGAAAAACCTCATCGACCTTGGAAATGCATTTTAAAACTGCAAATTAAAACTGATAAAAATACAGCTCAGGGCACTAGTTTTATAGATGTTCTGCCCTCAGTCACACTAAAGTTATAAGAGTGTGGTGACAGTAAAGCCTGCGTGTGAATAACTCAAGAAGAGCTTCCTCACGGGAATATTTGGTTAAGTGTTTGCAATATATCATGGTCCCTACCGTAGGGGGACAGTTCAAAATATGACATTGTTTTGTGGGAATTTTCACTGAATGTAGTAAAAAACCTGCCAAAATACTTATCTTATGGATTTGTGTTGTGCCTTGGGGAGAGTGTAGGCAGTTTTATACAAATTAAAGTGGAGTTCTCTGTGCATGATAGAAGATTGATGTTTATAATTTCAGCGACTTCAAAATGTTGCACTCATGGGTTAAAAGTGTGTACATATTCAATAAAACCTGTTCATGCATCACTACAGGTTATTAGCCAGGGACCAGTCACTGCCTGAAAGGAGAAAACTCACAGGAGGGCCATGGAATTATTCATGTCTCCTGCACAAGCTTCATCCTCAGTTTTTTCCAGGATCCTATGAAACTGTGGGTGTTATCATTGCAAGGGACAGGATTTGTACCCACATCCACACAGAGGAAGCAACAGTCTGTTTTCTTCATATCCTACAATCCTGCCAAGGCACCCAAGGAACCTGGTAAAAAAAAGCTAGTGAAAGAAAGACCTGCTCCTTGCTTTGACTCAGAGGTACCCTGCCATCCCCTTCTGTTTCCTGACAGCGTGTTTCCAATAAAGATCTGCTGCCAGAATTGACTTAGCTTTGTGATTCCTGGTGTCCTTCCTCAGCTAGCTCCTGCAGTGCACGTGGACTTTTAAAATTAACAGAATCTGGAAATAAGACTTCTGATAGAAATTTGCTTTATGGATCATAAAGAAGAGATTCATGAGGACAGAAAAAGAGTAAGAACCTTAACTCCAGTTAGAGCACTAGGCCAAGAAGGGAGAGGCTTAGATTTTTATCTATGTTTTCAGGATATTTCTGAATTTTGTCCAAAGATTTTTAAAACTGAAAGCAGTGGTTTTGTAAATCTTAAAAGCTTATACAACTGGTAGTTCACAAGGACCATTTTGCCTTCAGAATGCAGGTCACTGATAACATCCAGGCAATATTACAGTGGTTAATTTATTATTATAAAGACTGCAGTCCCTTAAGTAAACTGCATCAATAAGCAAAAGGAAGCAGTCCATTATATGTGTTTATGTTGTATCATTTGGAAAATTCTACTCCCTTTCCGAGTAAAAAGTTAAGTGTAGACATGAATCCATTGCCATACACATAAACTACCCACTTCTTGCTCTCAGAGATATTTTGTGACTCAGTTAAATATTTTTGTTCTTGTTTCTGTTAGGCTTTGTTAGGCTTGCTTTCAGACATTTTTACTTGATAATGCTCTTGTGCCTTTAAACCATTTCATGAAAAAGAGTTTATTTTGGTTTTGTGGTGGGATATCTGGTAGTAAACAACGTAAGATTAAGTAATCCTGGCAAAACACTTCAAAAGAGATTAAAATTTCTATAGAAATTATTTAATTTCATAATTTCAGAAGTACAGGGAGGGTTTTCCCTAATAAGGATCTATGGCTATAACAATGAAGATGGTAGTGCTTTTGCTAAAAATGTTACTGTGGTCAAGAACAACAGCTGTTGTGTTGTTTAAAGATTAGAGGGAAAAAGAGGCACAGAAACCAAATCTCCTAGTTGAACAACAGAAGCAGAACATACCAAGAGAAAGAAATAAGACTTCCAGCAAAGCCAAGAAGGCCATATGGTGCAGTAATTTAAAATGAAAGGGCAAAAACATTTTTTCAACCGGTGTTTATAAAGGCAGAAAGAATCCATTGGCAGGACAACCATGGAAATACTGCTGGAAGGTTTTCGCTGTAGGAGAGCAGAGAGGAGATTAGCAAGAGAAAAGAGATTAGGGTGGAGCTGTTCCTGGTTTGGTCAGGTATAATCAAATAGGCTAATTGAAACTAATTCCTGCTTTAAATGAGCCTTCTAAGCCTTCTGACAGAAAAGTGATAACGGGTGTCATGAGATAAACACAGTAGGAATCAGTAAGAGAATTGGCAGTAAAAACAGTAAGTTCTTGTTTAAGAATTTTTTGTTCAGTGCCCCATAAATAACCACCATCTCTGTATACCTTTGAGAATGTTTGGCTATTCCACAAAGAACTTTTCTTATTTCTTGTAAGTAATATATGACAAGGTCTGCAGATCCCAATAACAATATTAGGAGTTGCTGAACATTTTAGATGACTGACTTATACATTTAAGACCATCAGACCAACCAGTTAGTCTTGGTCCTGCAATTTAAGTATCACCTGTAGCTGAATGATTCATTAATCATTAGAACAATCAGCAGGTATTTCCTAAAAATACCAACATTATAAATTTTAAATTTATCAACATTAACTGCACCCTAGATAGGAACAAAATGATGCAGATTAGCTCTCAAGGTTTAGTAATTTTCTAACCTTACAGCTATCTAAACTAAAGCTTCCTCCTCCTTGAAGCTAAATTTCAAAATGGAGACTTTTAAAATTATTTCCCATCAAAGCATCTGTTTACACGTCTATCTGGAGCTGTGTGAATGGTGGCTGCAGCAGAGATGCCTCATTCCAAAGAGCTGCTCTGGATAAGGATACCATGTGAGACCAACTAGCTGCTTCTACCATGTGAGTCTCTGCTAAGACACGTATCTTCAGCACAATCCTGTCTGTAGACAAATGTCTCCTGTGCTCCATGTAATAATCCTCCTTTGGGTTCCAACAAAACAATTAAACACATTTCTTAGAGACATTTCATAGATGTTTTTATATAATCACATTATTTAGCATGCTCTAAAAATAAAGAAGCTGAGTGGTATTTCATTCAGTGCAATGGTTTCTCCAATGACGTATTCTTTGGATGCAATGGGAGATTAATCAAAACAAGACTCATCTCTCTGTTGTTGCTGTCATTTCTTCTTCTTTCGGTAAGAGTTACCTTGAAATAATCTAGAAGGGTTTATTTCCTTTAGATGGTTTGTTGAACACTTCTTACTCCATATACTCTAGGTTGATATAGGGTTTGTAGGCAGTTTTGCTGTGTAGTTTTTCCCTACAGTCTTGAGTGAAACCGAAGTCTTTCTCAAGGCATTCACCGTGATCTGTTCATGGTTAAGGGTGTAAGTAAAAATCTGGGCAATCTGCATTTAAATAGAACTAAATAAGCCCCTCAAACTTCGTAAAGTTTATATGTTTTTGAAGTTTATAAATAAATTTAATAATGTTTTAAGTTTTTCAGTGGTTTAGGTATTGTAGAGGCTATGGAATGTAGGTCTGAGATATTCCATACACCCAATCTGAACATACGGGAAAAGATCTGAAACTCTTGACATCATACTATGGCTGTGGAAAGTTCAAAATAAAACCACTGTAGCTATTTGGGGTAAATTTTAAAACTAAAGATTAGATTTATTCTCTGTTTCAGCACCTCTAGATACCCAGCCTTCTGGGAAACAACCTTTCCACTTTGGAACAGTGTCAGAGAATTTATCTTCCAAAGCCTTCATCTTGAATAAAGACAGAGAGCAATCTCCTGGGAACACTTTTCCCTTGGGGTATGCTGTATTCAAAACTGTTGCCTGAGAGATCAGCTGGTGGAGGCTGATCCAGGAGTATCCCAGGGAAGGAGTATTTGGAGGCACCTGCCATACAGATGCAGGAGGCTGAGGCCACAGAGACCTATGCAGTGGCAGAGTAGAGCTGTAGCTGACAAAGGTGCTTTCCACCACTGCATGAAAAATGCTTAGAGGGAAAATTTCTTCAGATAAGGGGTTTAGATGTGAAACAGATCTGAGTTGGGTTGTTTAGACATAAAATTTGAGAACAAATTCAGAGTTCAGTGAAACACCCAAAAGCCAATGTACCATCTGCTTTCTGTAGCTACTCCCCTCAGAGGAAGAAAGAATTTGCAGGCCAGAAGGAGAGGGATCCATGTTCCTTGAGGATTGACTCTGAGCACTTGGTTATCCATCACACTGGTGTGTTCTGTTTGTGTCACACTGCAGCTCCCTTCCCTAATCTTTGCTCCTCAAAGGGGCTGTGAATGCACTTGGCTATCCATAAACTTGGTCTTATTTCCAGAGATTAAGGTAATTTTATGCCAGGGTATGAGTGACTGAAAAGATGTCTTCATGAATCATGTCAAGTTAATATGATCTAGAAACCCTCTCAAAGGTCGGCAAACTGGCACCTTCCAGATGGTTTGAGTTGTTCCTATAGCCAAACAGATGGCTGAAAAGATCTTTCAGACAGGATATCTTAGAAGGAATAATATTTGGGACTCTATTTCTTGATAGTTTGACACAGTTTCAGTCAGTAAGACCGAGGATCCAAATTCAGAAGTTTTCATTTAAAAAAGGAACTGCTGGTGCCGACACAGATGTGTAGATGCACATAGACACAATAATTTAGCAGCTTTGCAAGTCTTTACCAGAATTAATATCTTTAGAATACCTATGACTTTGAACAGTAAAATTATTTAACATTTTGGGGGCCTTTTTTCATAGTTTTGTTCTTAAGATATGAAAATGACTGTCAGAAAACTCATTGGTTTATGGCAGATGAAGCTTATAAAGTATAGGGAGTTCCATTAAAAATTGATAAACAGTAGTGTAAACAAGTGCATTTTCATAGAACAGTTCTTATGACATTAGGGATCATGAATAATTTTATTAGATTGTTTCAATAATTTATTATTTTTAAAATCAGAAAATTATGAAAGAACAACATCAATGCTAGTTTAAACGCAAAAAAACAAGATGTTTGAAGGAATTTTGTTTTTACGTAAAATCTTAGGCTTGGATAGTAACTTGTTAGACAACAGCATCAAATGCTTCATAATACAACCAGTTTCTACCAGGAAGACTGTATCGTTTTTGATGCCATATTGCTCATTCAGGGGATTCATAACCATTGCAGATCCATTGTGGTCTCTTCATAATCCAAACACAGCAAAGCATTTTGAAATGTAAATTTTATGAAACTTTCTGAAGAAGATAATTTATACTAGAAATCACACACAAACTACACCTAGATCATAGAGACGAGGTAAAAAAATCTGCAAAGAAGTGTTTTCATTATATTTGTTATATGGTTGCTCGTATTCAGTGTTTGCCTATTACTGAAAGGTTTACATTTAGATTTAACTGTTATATTTTAAAAAGTCATTAACATTGATGGCTTTTAATTGCTTAGAAATATTTGCCATAGCAAACACAGTTATTTTGAATGTATTGTTGTGATTGCTGCACAAAAGCAGCATCTCAGCATTGCTTTAACATTTCTTCAAAACCTTAATTAGATTAGTTTCCTGCAGGCTCCTCAGCATGCTGAGCTTTCCTTGTACCAAATTAGGCACAGAAGTTTTTAGGGTGTATAAATTGGAAATCAATGGAAGCTCCTGACCTAATTATCTTTTAAGTTATGGACCTGAGAGTTTTCTGGTGGGTTCATGACAGGATGTTCATTCTCAGTTCTCTCTGAGGGGATGCCAGTTTTAAAGGCAACAACTTCCTTGACAAATTGTAACTGTTTCAGAATGGTGATCTTTTACCCTTGTTTCACTCTTTATCAGACTTTCCTCCATTACCTTGCCTATCTTCCTTGATGTTTCCCTAACTTTTTTCTGCGCTATGCTCAAAAAGTCACAACTAAAAGTAACTTTTTTCCCTACCTAAGTAGGCCAGAGATGAGCCTTATGAAAAATGTGTGAAGCAAAAATACTGAATAATTTTTAAAGTATCATCTAGTTCTTCTGGATTTTTTTACCTTGAAAATTGTTCTTTCCGTTTAAAATATGTATTTTGGGCAGGGTACCTGATTCTCCTGTTTAATACTTGCTGTGACCCTTTTGAAAAGTCTTCTAGGCTGCATGACCTGCAGCATAGGTTGAGCTAAGCCAACCTCTACTATTGCTCCTATGGTCCAGGCAAGTGAGTAGTTGGGAAATGAGAGATGAGTGGAGACCATTGCAGGCACACTACACAGGTGTCCACATTAGCTCTGGAATTTCAAAGGCACTACCCATGTGGCAGCATGCCATGGCCCATGTCTTTAAGATCTTGGACCTTGTTAAAAGCTATTGCTAAAATCCTGGAGACGAGAGAGGAGTGGGGTAATGGTAGGGCACAAAGAAGAGACAGAGACTGAGCATGCTGCAAGTGATGCTCATACGAGGGAAAAAATGAGGGAATGCAAGGTTAGAATGTTACAAATTGAAATTTTAACCTCAAATAAACACAATTCATGGTGTGCATGTCTCTTCTGCTCTTCTTCGTAAAACAATTCCCAAGGAACAACTGTCCTTGTCCACTTTGTCAGGCATTCCCCATAACTTTACTTAAATTCAGTGCCCTTTATTCCTTTCTCTATCTTTTCTGTCCACAAATTACAAAGGAAATACTAACAATTAATCAAAAACCAAACAGAGGAGGAAGGAATGAAAAAGATGCTGAAAGGTTATCTCATGGCACTTTTTTTTCCCAAAAAGAAGATTTCTCTATCAAAAGTAAGTAGATTGTTGTGAAGAGAGATTCAGTTGTTCTCCAGTGAGGCTTTAGAGCTCTAGAGCACTTTTACTTCATGACTACACATGGATCTTAACAGATCCGAATTCATCAGGCTATGGAACTGAAAGCAACTATGTAAAAATAATATTTAAATATAGCAAAAGCATTACATTATATCAAATTAGCAAAATCCTCAGGTTTATTTATCCTGGACAGTTTATCCATCTTTCTGTCAATTGATTCTTAAAGCTCATTTGCCTTGAATAGTTTATGAGTGCTTACATGCTTCCTATTTATGGCTATGCACAGTACAATCTGTCATTTGGTCCTACAAAATTAAAAATGTGATTCCTGACACTTATTGCATTAAAAATAAATGACAGAATGTAAACTAATGACAAGTTGTTAGTGATTAGGTCACCTATAGGATAAATTGTTTGGACATGGAAAGGGTTTCTGTGCTGTTCCCTTAGCAAGAGATGTCAAACAGAAAATGTGACCTATAAATATATTTGGAGCACTGATTTTAATAAAAATTACGGATTTGGTAGTTTGCCCTGGGCTTTAACTTCACACACCTATGAATGAGAAATTATCTGGGTAGATGTTACCATCTACAGGACGGTAACAGAAGTTCAAAACTACCGGGGGTGAGAGTCCAATTGCTTTTCTGAATCTAACTTGTTCCATCCTGGTTGCTACAGCTTTGGACATCAAGGAAAACTTCACCAAGGAAAACATCAATTACTCACTGAAAAATGTTTCAATAAGTTTGCTTGTTTTTGTCATCCTATATATTTTGTTACTTCCTTGAGTGTTTGACACGTTGTAAACAAAGGGTTGCAATGTCACAAACCTGAAATGCCAACATCTCTTGCAAAGCTATCACTCCTCTTTCAAATACAGTGTTTCCATGGTGAATGATAACTGAAGAGGTCCAATGACAACAGCTGAAGAGGAAAATATACTTCCATGTGATTTTAATTAAAGAATATTTGTATACAAAATGTAAGCAAATGATGACAAAAGTAGGTCTTTACATGCTAAGCTCAGGCTATGTTATGTTACTGTATCTGTGCAGTGCAAGCCTCTCCGCACACAGAAGTTATGTCTACAATAAAACATGGAAAGAAGAAATATCTGTGCTGACAGACCCAAGCTGATTTCTGATGTACTTGAAATGGAATTGTCCATACTTCTGTGTATTGCAGATACACCATGGCACAAACACTTGTTTCCTGAGGCTGGAGCATAGGACCAGTTGTGAGGGTTGTGAGGGTTGTGAGGGCAACCACCTAATTAAACCTAAAGACACCAGCAGGGTGAAATTCGCACACAGACAGGAGGGAATGTTCTCATTGAGTTTGTGTTTCACTTCATGTTCTAAAGTAGACAGTGTTGATCGCTGCACACAGGAAGGCACAGGAAGCAGGAAATACTTCGGTAGATTGTTAAGCAGTGTTTTTGAGACAGCTTTGGCAAGGGATATTTTAATCAAGTATTATTAATTTCCACAATCATGTTATTTCAGTGACACCAATCTTCACTTGGAACTGTGTGTGTAGTTATGTACAGAAACTATGTGTTTATATTCATGAAGAGACCTCACCAGGTATGTTTTGAGGATTCTTTTTATTTTCCATTCTCTTTTCCTACTTGTACTAATGGTTCCTCTTCCTATAGGCAGCTTTCAGATGAGCTGCTGCTCTGAACACACTACTCTGATTTTCTTCCTGGCCAAATGCTGTCCGGATTTTCCCAGTGACCATGAAGACACTATGACATTGTTGCTGGGAAAGTTTACAAATGGCACAGATGGATAGAGTGGTAAATAATGCTGTGGATCATCACATAAACAGAGCACTGTCAAGTGTGTTTATGCCACTAAAACAAAATCATATTGATTGCACTTGCAGAGAGAAGTGGCTGTGAAAAGGGCGTTGTGGTCATGCTGTACAAACGTACTCAGTGTAAGCACTGTCACTACAAGAGCTAATAGCCACCAGGATGTAGCACAAATAGTTTAAATTTTAGAAGCAGTAGGACTGACAGGAGCCTGCAAAGTGTCATCTCCACGAAATATAGCATACCCAGAGCACCGTTATTATCAGAAACTGCCAAATACATTTTTTTTTTGTGGGATCCTATTCTCTAGCAGCTGGAGATTTGCAGAAGCTTTACTATTTGGACTGCAGAATAGTGAAGGCCATTATGCAGTGTCATTGACTTAATGTTCAGACTCTGTAAAGTCCATAATAGCAGCAGTTCAAGATTATACATGATGCTAAAGAGGCTATCCTTTATGTCACAGCTGAAATGGAGGTTAAGGCTAACACAGGATAACAGACATCCGTAAAATGAGCTGGTGACTTTGTTTAACTTTAAAGATGATCCTTTTGCTACCTGACATATTGCCAATTTGAACAGAGAGACTAGTGACTCTTTGGTCATGACTTTCAGAAGCTGTTGAAGCATCTTGTTTCACCAATTCCAAATTAAATTAATGATACAAAACTGAATAGTGAAGCAGAGATTGAAATTAATTGAAAACTACTTCTAGAGTTTTGGCCCCTTATGTGATATCAATTACTTACAAATGGTCTCATTATGTGCATTAGACTTCCTACAGCATTTCATAGAAAATACCAAGTGCGTTGTTTACAAAAACAGTAAGTTTATTGATTATTTTTTTGCTTGGCAATGGATGAAATCAAATGCTTAGCTGGAGTCTTTTCATTTACAGTGATTAAATGCAAAGTATACAAAAAGAATATTCTTGGGGTAGCCAGGAGCAAAGGCCAGTGACACAGGTAAAATGTTTTCTCTCCTAAGTGGGCTTTCAGTGAGTGTTTAGCCAAAACATGATACTTTGTCTGGCAGACATCCTGCTGGCCTTAGTGAGAGCTTCCTTGAAGGAAAACTGATGTATTTGCCTCTTGGTGTTTTGTCATGGAGATATAATCACTAATCAATCAGAAATTACCTGGCTCATTTCAGTGATATGGTTGTATGACCTCTGGTCTAGGGAGCAAAGAAACACAGATCCTTTATAAATAATAAGCATACTGTATAAAGCAATTTGTAACCAGTTTGAATAATTACCTTTTTTTCTGTAGGCAAATCCAGTTTGAATCTGACTTTAAATCTACTATAACATTTCCAGTTCAGATCTGAAATAGAATTTTTCTTGCATTTGCACAAAGAATAATTATCCTTCTTTTAATGCCATTACGAAATAGCTTTGTAATATTAAATTCCAGCAGAACCATCTGACATTATTGAAGTCAAATTTACCCAGTCTCCTTGTAACAATAATAGTGGTGTGTTTAGTTTGAACATAGTCAGTAGCATAATTCTTGTGTAAATAGCCTTTACATTTTACAATGCATTGAATATAGTAAACAGAAATAGTCCATAAAGAGCATAAAGAGAAGATCAAGTGATTATACTACTATAAAATCTTGTTCTAATTAGGAAAAAGGTGATTTAATTCTCCCCTCTTCAGAAAGACTGTATTCTTTTTCATACATAATAGCTTCAAACATTTGTAGCATTTATTAGACGATGCGTTGAGAAAATTATGTCTGACAGTCGTTGTCCGACACTTCTGAAGCAAGAAGAAAACAGAGATAAAGAAATTAAGGGAGGAACAGTGTGAGCAAACCCTCCACTCACTGGGGATGCTGCTGCATCCTCACTGAGTCCAGACTGGGCTGCTGCGGAGCTCATCTGACAGCTGTGCTCCATGCTAGGTGCTCCAACGGAAAAGCATGAAGAGAAGCTCCTGGGAGAATGGTTAAGAGTCAGTGTCATAGCCCACTTCACTCACCAGTCTGGGAGGTGATGGGGAACTCCAGAGTAAATAAGGATCAGAGGTCTTACTGGGCAGCTCTGTGCTCCAAGTTCATCCCCACACAGGTAAGTGAGGACAGGAATAATTTGTCTCTCCTTTTATATGGTCTATTCAACGCACTGGAAGAGAGTAAAATTGCACAGATACATTAGAGGGAAAAAGCAGAAAAACAAATAAATCACAAACCCATTCATTTAGTGGGTAAAATGTTACTTTGAGACTTTTCTTAGGCTTTAGTAATCCCCCTGTCTATTTGGTGTGGGCTTCATGGCTCCATGTTCTGGAGCTCTGGGTTATTGCTGAGAAGAAATGCATTGAGGGAGCAGGGAGAGGGACACAGTACCCTCTGGCCACTTGTCTTATGGGAAGGAAGGATGAAACCTAGCCGAGAAATATCCAAACTCTTCCAGTTCTGGCAGTTAACATGAAAATGGAGGAATGACTGAGTGCTTACAAACTCATTAATGTCTCAGCCTGTTCTGTCCAGCAAAGGCTTTGATTAATGATTGCTTTAAAGAACTCTTCTTTTCCTCATGTATCCAAGTGATTTATTATGAGCTTTTCTTTAACCATGGAGTCTTGGATAAAAGTTGAACAGACAAATTCTGAAGCATATATGAATTTCAGAAGAAGCTCGTAGAAGAAAATGTTTTCTAAATAATCAGGTGTTTAATTTGTTCTTCCAAGTGGACTTTTGCACATAAAGTCACAGCAGAAAAAACAGAGAGATAGTGTAGACAAACTAGATGAGATTTTTTTTAAAATGAGTGCATCAAGAGGCCACCCCATAGGAGAGACTGAGAGTCCTCAATGGCCTTGGCATCACCATTGGAAAAGTGGGTTTGTAAGGTTGGCTGCTTCCTGCAGCTTTTGTCTAGTTCCTCATACTAAAATATGGTTTAAATAAACAGTTTATTTTCCCTGTTGCTGTTGTTGTTGGTTGGTTGTTTTCTTCACACACAACTTTTGTGGTTATTAGACATCAAACACCATCAAGTTATTTAAATCCAAAGTCACTAAATGCAAAATCTTAGGCTTCCCTTGCAACAGTCCTTTTGGTGCTGGATATATGTACTTAAATATTAGGGCCTCACAAAAAAAATGACACACATGGCTCTGTACAAATATGGTACAGTGAGGATGTAATTTTTTATGTCACTGCAGGGTGTCATATGGAGGATACCTACAAACAACTTATATGAAGAGAGAAAAATAAAAAGAAATTTACAGTAATAGAAATGAACATATTTACAACAGTATATCCCTGTTATTGTTCATCACTGGCAAAATTATGAAGATGAGGTAATGCAGACCTACACAGTAATTAGAGTGTCAGATCAGTCTAGAGAAGACTCACATTTATCACAGCACACCTCACAAATTCTGCTAGAAGTGAATGAGTGCTCTAAACACCTACTCAACAAAATGATTGAGGTTAATAGTGGTCTGTGGTAGTTACAGTCTGTGCATGCTTATTGCATTTATAAAGTAAGTTTAAGGTACAAATTTAAAGTGAAAAGGAAAGAAAAACTGGCAAATTGGAAAAAAGAAAACATGCCTATAGAGCTAGGTTCTTGTAAAAACCCCACTAAGTTATGATATCTGAGCCAGATATTTAACAAGCTGATTCTTACTTACCTTGGCTTCATAATCCTGCTGATTTCTGCATGCTGAACCACCATTCTTCCATTCCACTGCAGAGGAAAGACAGAAGGCAAAAGACATTTCACTTCATTATTGTAATTGACTGCCCCTTCTCATTATCATTCCTTTTCATTTTTCAAAGTAGAAACAATGGAAGAGTTACATAATGGAGAAATTTAGCAAGTATCAGATTAAAGATCCAATTAGCAATTATTTCCTGACATTTCTGAAGCAGGGAACAGCTCCCAAGACATCTGAATTAGATCAATAGAGAACTATTAAATTGAATCAACAGATTAGTACATACTTATTAGCAAGTTCTGAATGACTAACTGAATGGATGATTGTAGCTGATAATGTACAGTGATTTCAGAATAAAAAATACTTTAAAAATTGCTTCTTAATACACCTTGCTAAAAACAGTAATTTGCTTCAGAAGAAGTATAAATATTGCTATGGCTAGTCTGCAGTTAAGTATTTGCAGTTAATTTGTCTACAGGATTTTCTGCAGGCTTTGGCATCAGAGAATAATTTGTATGTTAAGTTACAATTTTATTTGCACATTTGCCACCTCATAATATCAAGATAGCCTCAACTAATCCATAAAGAATTAAATTACTATTATTCTGAAAAATTAGTAATGTCTCAAATCCCTCACAAGGAAAAGTCTGGCTAGCTACTCACCAGGAAAATTAGGTAGAATACGTAACAAATTAACAGATATGCAAATGGAAATGAAAACCCCAATTATTATCAATAATTTGATTTGACCTTTTGAAGCTTTGGTTGAGATTTTCCCTTGGAAAAAGGTTCCCATGTGCAATATTTAGTTGTACTGGTCAGAACATGTGCTAAATACATGAAATATGTAATATTTTAAAATAAGAGTTAATTAAAAAAATAATTTACTGTAGACCAATAAGTGCAGCACGTGTCTGGGCAGGAGAATCTAATGCCATTTGTCCTTTTAAATCTAATCTAATGTTTGTTTATCAAAGACAGGTCAAAACTCAGATCATTATTGTGTACATCAAGCTTGTGGTATTCTGTCGGTTCAAGGAGGGAGGAATGGCTTAACATACTAACATTTTACTTTTAAAATGCTGAATTTTCCTGCCTCACACAAAGTACAACCTCATTCTTTTTTTACTGTGTTTTAAGGTAGGTTTTTAAAATATTTATTATCGTTGTAGTCAGACTCTCCCAAATTGTTAAGAAATTTTTTTAGAAAGAGACATTTGTCTTTAAGTCTAGGAAATACTAGACTGCCTCATTCTGCTCATTAATCATAGAATCGCAGAATCATTTATGTTGGGAAAGACCTCTAAGATCATTGAGTCCAACTGTTCATCAAGCACTGCTGAGTCAATCTGCCAATGCAGATAAAAGAATAACACTGGCAAATCCATTTTGTATTCAGTAATTTACTGGGACTTCTTTGTGCTCAAAACCTCTGTAAGAATGCCTTTTAGGCACCAAATGTGCTATTCAGGCTCTGGAATACAGTTTTAAAACGCAAACCTGTGGCTATAATATTAGCAGGGCCCTAAAGGAAACAGTTATTTTCTAATCTGTTAGTTTGCAGAAAGTTTCCATTCGAGAAATGGAAGAGCCGGTTTTCAAACCCGGAAGCTGTTGATGTTTTTAGGTGGAGGCAGTGCTGTGTCCTCTGCCGAGCTGGGGATGTCTCTCTGCAGGGGTGTGTAATGTTCCCTTATTGATGCAGCAGGGCTAGAGGAGCTCAGCCTGTCACGATTCAGCAACAAATTGTCCCTGTAAAAATGTCAGCGAGAAACCCATGCTGGGAAGAAAAGCTACAGCAACTTTACCCACCCACATATTAATACCACCACATGTGGCGTGTGCTTTAGTCACCCTACAAGAAGAGGCTGTCCAGTCACCCCAGTCAATGCAGAACATCCATATGTGCCTCTAGGCAACCATTTCCAGTATCCCATATATCTCTTCTGCAGGACTTCTAAAACTATCCGGGAATATCTTAGAATTAGCTGGAATGCATAGTTAGTGAAGACTCTACAAATGAGTGGATTAATAACTGTCTTAAATATTTGTGCCGCAAATGAATGCGTGCATATTAAAGGAAATAGTTTCCTTTAACTCAAGATAAGTAATTGCATCTAGAATATGTAATTAGTCTTATCTGTAAGCTATAGAGTTGCTAAGTGAGTGGTTTTTTTCTTGTCTCTTTGGTAAAAAAATAAAACAGGAATTAGTTGTTATATGTAACAAAACTGTTCAAGTGTTAAAAGTAACAGACAGGACTTGAGGTTCCTGAGCTCTGAAGAGGTAAGAGACTGTGATGGAAGATGATGATCAAAATAAGGTTCAGGAAGGGCCTTACTTGGCATCACAATGGGTTTTCATCCACTGAGGGGGCTGCTCAGTGACAACGAGTGAATCATCCTCTTCTGTCTTTAGTGTTCTGTGGCGTGTTTAGGCAAATTTGTGTGAATTTACAGGTTTTCTTTTGATCATATACAATTTCCAAAAAATGGTGCTGAATTGAATTAGATTTAGTTAATATTAAATTATATTTAATATTATTGTAAAGGTTTCTTATCACTCATTTCTGACTGACTTGACTCCATGTGTACCCAGCTTTATTGACAGAACATTCACTAGCACTAGGAGCAGCAAAAAAGAACACAGTTCTTTGGTTGTGTGTGTAGGATGAGGGGGGAAACGGGAAACACATGCGCTCTTAAAATGTCTCCTGCTGGTGTTTCATCATGTGTGACCTGCCGTGACATCACTAAACAGCTCCCACACGCAATATTCTGTTTTAATGGCCATTCAGTGAAAGTCAGGGATGGGTCATCGAAGGATAATTAACAAAGGCAGCAGAAATAGATCTTTTACTACTGCCATTGTTATGTCAATGACTTAATACATTCTTTACAAACTGTACGGCAAAGGCTAATGTTTTTGGAGAGCAGTTGGCTCATGATACTGAAAAGCAAGCACCTTTGTGATCAGCTCACTAATTCAAGATAGGCACTGTGCTAACTATCGATGGTATTATGTGGGAATTAGGCAGGCTAAAGGCCTGGGGAAAGAACCAGACCTTAACAGCGGGCTTTGGGCTAAGCTGAGCACAGAGCAATTCATCACAGGAATGGAGCTGCTATCCCAAAAGCCTGCCCTGTCTCCAGGTAACAGCAGCAGCCAATCAAATGCTGCAGTCACAAGTTTTGCCTTAAAAGGAATGTTTTTGTGTTTGTGTGAAGTTATAAAAGGCTGCGCCCTTGTCAGTAAAGTTATTCCCGCTCCCCTCTCTTACGGAGTCCATGCTCAGTCCCTCATCCCCTGCTGGGATTGTGATATGATGCACCTCAGTATTATATAAACACTGTCTTGTTTTCTGGTTGATGAGAATTTATCAGATTTCTGTTTATGTCATGTCAATGGATATTATTTATTCAGAGGAATGCTGTGATATTCAAATCCAGATTTTCTGAGTAAAACCTATTTGCAGTTAAACTGTGCTCAATGCATTTTTCACTATCACTACACGTATAAAATGAAACCCGTCGAAGGATTCTGCTTTCACAAAAATCAAATCATCAAGCAACATATTGCAATGAAGACTGGAAAAGAATTCACAGTACTTAGGAAGGTATTTTAACAGTACCACCTAAAAAGACATGTCAGTTTTTTGTAGGTACTAGGAAGAGCATAGAAATATTCCTTCAGTTTAAGTCCAGCTATATATTATAAAAACTCTATGTAAAATAACAGTCAATGTGCTGTGTTTATACTGACAGAAATCATAGGTGTTTTCTTCTTTAGGAAATAAATGAATATTTGACCTTTGAAGTGAAGGATTCTTTGTTAAGTTCAAGAGTAACAGAAGTTGGAATTCTAAGGAATTCTGGAATGTTAAACCTCCTGGAAAAAAAACAGCTGTAAAAATATGACTTCCAAATAAAAGTAAGTGAATATTTGATAGATAAAATATGTCCTTGCTTTCTTTTCTTCTTTAATCATTAAATTTCAAAGTTATTCTTAGGGTAGTTCATGCATTCAGGGGAGTTAGATAAAATTCTGAGAAACTCAGAAATCTTCAAGGGTGAAAAATGAGGTTATATTAAAGTGGGAAACTTGGATTGTCTCATTTTTTTTCAGCCAAAGTAGTTATCTTATTTGAAAGTATTGTTACTCTGGGTCAAGCCTACCTACTTGCTTCAATAACAGCCATGATAATTGCCTTCTGGCAACTTTTTCAATTATGCCCAGTAGTATTTTGACAAATCCTTTTCTTTTTTGTTATCTGGTTTTGTTTGTGGTTTTTTCTTCCTAATATTACTTCCCTGACTTTGTGACAATTTTATGTTTTACATAAAAAGAACAGAAGCCAGTCTTTTATATCTAAATTTAATTTACTCACCAGAGGTAGGTAAATTACTAAAAGTGATTTATATCTAAATTTAATTCACTTACTGAGGTGTGCTATTTCACCTGAGGTATGGAATAATCAGTCAAGTTTCATGTACCATCATACAGAAAGAAACAGCTGAATACAGCAGGTAGGGCTTATGTTTTTGAAACTCTCTTGTCCAAGTCCTCTGTGTTATCCTGGAGATCAGTGTGCCACCAGTATGCATCAATCACAGAAGATAAAAATACGGTTTGCAGCCTTTGTCACGTATCCCTCCTTCTGAAACATAGAGAGCAATGGGAACCTTGCCCAGTGCCTGGAGCAACATTTTGCTTTTATGCTCTGATATTTACCACAGGCAATCCTTCTGGCATTTTCTTTTCTTACACAAGAAGGTGCCAAATATTTTGTTAGAAAGAAAGCCTGTGTCCTTTACACTTACAGGAAAAAGACTGACTTCTAGTCGTTGGCCAGCTTGTAAGTGCTGAGTCACACCGGAAGTAAGTCACGCCTTGCTTTAAGTTCTTCAAACAACCTGGGCTTCAGTGATGTCGATTTAGCTCTGAGAAACCAAGTGCTAGATCATCACTGCGTGCAGGGGTGGAGGTATCACGGCATAGCTGTCTAGGTGCTATATAGTGCACAGGACACATTGGGCACCACTAATCGTCTGCTCAAATATGATAAGCTCTTTGGGAAGAACAATCTCTCTCAAGTGTAACAACAATGACACTTTTGAAATTACAGAGCCAGTTGGTTCGGAAGCCATAAAATTCATGCATGATTGAATGACAAAGAGTCCACAGTGAAGGTAAACAAGAAAGGTTACATAGGCTAACCTCTTTTTTATCAGCTTTTTGATTGGGAAAATAATAGGAAGAATATTTTTGTAGTTGACCACAAGATTCCCTTGTCTTTCAACTACAGCTTTCCTTATCTAGCACTAAAAAAACCAGTTGGAAGGTAGATTTTGATGCTAAAAATTGCCTGATTGGTTTTCTGTAATTCTCTGCTACATAATGTTATCACTAATGCCTACATTTAGTCTTTTCACAGTTATGCCTTGATACAGATATAAGGACACTATTTTCACTGCTGTTTTACTGCAATTAGAGGAAAAAGAGCATCAGTTTCTGATCTACCTAATGGAATTAATATGCCCATTCTGAGCATGTCAACTACAGATCAAGCGTTTGCTGGTAGCACTAGTGTAGGAAAACCAGATTCAATCCACCAGATTTAAGGAATGTAATGAATATTCAGACACGACTTGGGGAGCAGACAATACCTAATCCTCCATCCAGCCATGCCTAAGACAAACAGATCCAATATCCAGGAGAAAAAAATTCACCCCTTGACAGCAGGAGGCAACAGAGATCAGTGTAATGGCCATTTGTGGAGAACTTTGAGGCAAGGGTTTCTAGGAATGAGAAGAATTGGCCAATGATGGTGCCCGAAGGAACTTCACTGATACTGACTTCTAGTATCTACGGATTCTGAAGTAGAAATTATACAATTGAATTTAATTGTCCTTGATAGATTGTTCCTCTATTTTGGTTTTTATTCAGTCAATGTCTGTGTAGCGATAGTTGAGATTTCAGAAGAATTTGTAACAGAAAGCTCGTTTCTCTTAGGAAGACTGCAAAACACTTCTCAAAATGGTTAGATTTTTTTTTCCCTTCTGCTGTCAGAGGGAGTTGCAGAGAGGGAGCTATGTTGTCTCTCTCTGCTATGCCCAAGAGAGATAACCCTCAAAAATATATACAGCAGCCAAGAGAAGGTGGGAAGGATAGGGAAGATAAGACAAAAAGTCCTGGAGAGGGCTTTTTTCTCCCTGGAGCTCGGTGCATCTATAACACTGTGAGGTATTTGTAAGTTTTTCGTGTTCTGGCCTTCTACAAAAACCACTTGAATTCTTTCCACTGCCTTGGTATTTCTGGAGATACCTGTGTATCTTACTTTACAGTGATCCACAGCCTACACGTTCTGTGAAAAAGCCTGTTTTGAGCTTGCCAATAAAAAACTAGAATAGTGCATATTAGGTACATCTCAGCTACTGAGAATAAACTACTAGTTTTCAGATGGGCAATTATTATGTCATGTAGCACTTACCAGTGCAGTTGTATCTATCTCACCTATCTTAAGAAGGCCAAAATACCGTATCTCAAAATATCCTTCCTTACATAGTGAAGGTAAGGTGTTCTCTGAATCATGTTCCTTCCTCCAAGAGGGTTCATCAAAGTCTGTAATTATAAGATTGAAAAAAACACAACAACCTTAATGCTTTTAAGTAAGCCTTAAGGCTTGTGTGTCTGATCTCTGAGATGTGATTTCACCAAGCTAATGGGGGCATCCTGGGATAAGACTTCCAGTGAGCCACTCCAGTAAGTTTGCACCATGTCTCCAATTTTACCTTAAATATACCGGTCATTTAATCTAAAGGTCAGCTAACACCCAAGGTATTCCAGAAGTAAAATTGCTGTTTACTGCCTTCAATATACATTTAAAAGGATACAGTTAGAGTAAAACAGACATGAGAGTTGTTTGACAGTGGAAAGAAAATAAGTTTGGACATGGTCACAGCAGTTTTTGGTAGGGATCTGAGCATTGTGGTTTCTCATTCAATGTTCAGTATTTTTATTTGGAAGAGTCCTGTGAAATATCTGTATGTGCCATCTGAAGGTCACATCTTTCCACTGTTAATAACTTGCAGTATTTCTGGCATCTTCCTATTAGGAGACTTCATTATTGCAAAGTAACTGGAATAAGGTTTCCAGGAAGGAAATATGTATATACTACCATTTCCACTACAATAAATTGGCAATACATTGTTATATATGATGATTGATGAGAAAAATAAATTAATAAATATAAAACCCCCAAACCAAGCTGTCATGCTTTAGCCTTGAAAATTACTAAAAAAATAAGGAAACTCTCAGACCGAGAGAACAAAGGGAGGAATGCATAAGTTATTTTGTGAAGACATGCAAGAGCTTATGTAAACTGGATGAAGTATGAGGATTCAAGGAGACATTTAAACGGAAAAATACATGGTGCAGAAGGTTGCCATAAGTAATTATGGTTTTGGCTGCTTTGGCTGCTTTGGCTGCTTGACAGGTTGTGTATTGGAAAGAAATCCATTTGGACCATTCAAAGCAGGAAGTGATTATGTAACAGAAATATGTATAAAGAAAAATATTACCCTCATCTATTTCTCAAATATGAGATATACTTTTCAACACATTTCTAGAGTATTTGCAGCATTAGTGTCTTGGTTCAGACACGTTATCTAGAAAAATCTAAGTTTTTTGTGATTTCATCTGACTAAGCTTCTTTATTCTCCCATACTGTGGTGACACAACTGGCACTTCCACTGGGGCAAGGATGTAGCTTGCATTTGCCTGAAGATGGAGAGATGAAGATTTACTGCAAGTAATCCGTGTGCCATTTTCAGGAGACATTTCTGGCAAAATGGAGGAAAATAATAGTCTTTGTTCTATCTTAATCTATTTTGATTGTAAACTCTTCATATCAGGGAACTACCATTCTGCATGAGGATCCTGAGTACTCAGAAAAACTGGGCCATCACTTCCATAATGGCTTTGAGGTACTGTCTTGGTTTAAGCTCAGTTGGCAACTAAGACCCACAGGGCTCATGCTTCCCCAGGTGGGATGAGGTAGAGAGTCAGAAGGGTAGGACTGAGAAAACTTGTGGGTGAACGTAAAGACAGTTAATAGGTAAAGCCAAAGCTGCCAACACAAGCAAAGCAAGACAAAGAATTCAGTCACTACTTCTCATGGTCATGCAGAAGTTCAGCCACCCCTAGGGCAGCAGTGCTCCAGCATGCATACAGGTGACCGTGGAATGACNATTTCTGGCATCTTCCTATTAGGAGACTTCATTATTGCAAAGTAACTGGAATAAGGTTTCCAGGAAGGAAATATGTATATACTACCATTTCCACTACAATAAATTGGCAATACATTGTTATATATGATGATTGATGAGAAAAATAAATTAATAAATATAAAACCCCCAAACCAAGCTGTCATGCTTTAGCCTTGAAAATTACTAAAAAAATAAGGAAACTCTCAGACCGAGAGAACAAAGGGAGGAATGCATAAGTTATTTTGTGAAGACATGCAAGAGCTTATGTAAACTGGATGAAGTATGAGGATTCAAGGAGACATTTAAACGGAAAAATACATGGTGCAGAAGGTTGCCATAAGTAATTATGGTTTTGGCTGCTTTGGCTGCTTTGGCTGCTTGACAGGTTGTGTATTGGAAAGAAATCCATTTGGACCATTCAAAGCAGGAAGTGATTATGTAACAGAAATATGTATAAAGAAAAATATTACCCTCATCTATTTCTCAAATATGAGATATACTTTTCAACACATTTCTAGAGTATTTGCAGCATTAGTGTCTTGGTTCAGACACGTTATCTAGAAAAATCTAAGTTTTTTGTGATTTCATCTGACTAAGCTTCTTTATTCTCCCATACTGTGGTGACACAACTGGCACTTCCACTGGGGCAAGGATGTAGCTTGCATTTGCCTGAAGATGGAGAGATGAAGATTTACTGCAAGTAATCCGTGTGCCATTTTCAGGAGACATTTCTGGCAAAATGGAGGAAAATAATAGTCTTTGTTCTATCTTAATCTATTTTGATTGTAAACTCTTCATATCAGGGAACTACCATTCTGCATGAGGATCCTGAGTACTCAGAAAAACTGGGCCATCACTTCCATAATGGCTTTGAGGTACTGTCTTGGTTTAAGCTCAGTTGGCAACTAAGACCCACAGGGCTCATGCTTCCCCAGGTGGGATGAGGTAGAGAGTCAGAAGGGTAGGACTGAGAAAACTTGTGGGTGAACGTAAAGACAGTTAATAGGTAAAGCCAAAGCTGCCAACACAAGCAAAGCAAGACAAAGAATTCAGTCACTACTTCTCATGGTCATGCAGAAGTTCAGCCACCCCTAGGGCAGCAGTGCTCCAGCATGCATACAGGTGACCGTGGAATGACAAATGCCACCACTCCAAACATCCCTCTCTTTCTTGTCTTTCCTATCTTTATATCTTGAGAATGATGCCATATGGCCTGGGATATCTCTTGGGTCAATAGAAGTCAGCTGTACTGGCTGTGTCCCCTCCCAGCTCCAGCCCACTTCCTGGTGGGGCAGTATGAGAAGCAGAGAAGACCTTGTTACTGTGCAAGTGTTGCTCAGCCATACCTAAAACATCCTTGAACTACCAACACTGTTTCCAGCACAAACAAAAAACAACCCCATACTAGCTGTGCTATGGAGAAAATTAACTGTACCCCACCAAAACCAGCACAACTATGATTGCAGAACATAAGCTAACAGTTATAGGGCTGGCTTGTTTAACAGTTGTAAGGCCAAATTGTTTATTGTCATTTCTAACTTACCTCTGGTGGAGTTCCCACCCCAAGTTTTTTAGGAGTTTGCCAGCTCCTGGCACAGTAGAAAGGATGAGTGAGGAAGGAGTTGATTCATATTACCAAGCTATGATGCTGGGTATGATTTCTCCTGAAGGAATTAATACTTATCTGGCAATTAAAGTCAACTAAAGGAGTTCTGTAGTATTGTACACATGGGCTGTTTTATTTCTCAGCTAAGCTGAACCCAGGCGAGAGCACACCCCAGAACAGCAGCCTGCACCGTGTCTTGTGTTTTTCCTGCTTGCTGAGCAGAAAAATTGAGACAGAAAAGGCTTTAGTCCTGTTTTGCATTCAAAGAAAGAGAATTGATGGAAGGTTAGGAAAAGTGATTACTGACAAAAGCCGCAAGAGCATTCATCAGTGAGGCATCATTCTTATTCTGTTCTTAATGCTCTAATGCTTCATTTATGGATATAATCCTTATTTCCCAGGACTGTCCTCTGTCTACCCATCCAAATTCAGTCTTGTGTCCAAAGAAATTATTTTTCTCCAGAAAAAGAAATTGCCTCTATGTAGCATAGCAAGCACTCTTGAGACTTATTTTGAATTAAAAATGTAATAAATACTAACAATACAACTTGCCACTACTTGGAACTTCCTGGCATCAGCATCTTGGGGAAATTTGTCGTTGAACTCTATGTATACATGAAATCAAACTCATTACTGGCCAAACCATAGATGCATTTTTAGTTTGTGTGAAGTTGCAATGTTTGTACAGAAACTGGGCTTTGAACTGATTCTGCCACTTTAGAGAACAAAAGTTGACTGAGGATTCTGAGTTCTGGCTGAAGTGGTACAGAGGAGGAACTTTGGGCCTTTTCAAATAGAAAAATATGGATGGGCTCCCTGCCTATATTCCGGCGGAGAATATTATTTTTCTAATCTCTGCCACCTGAGAGAACCTGGCATTTTCAAAAGATAAGCCATTCACTCCTTAAAATATGCATTTTAAATGATAATACTTTAAATAATATTAATTTATTTTATTTTAACCTTATATTAATATTAATATTAATATTAATTAAATTATTGATTTTTAGTAAATTAAGTTGCTAATTTAATTTAATAATTATTTAAATAACATTCATTTTAAAGTAACCATTCACTCCTTAAAAATACTGTGGAAGCCTCATAGATGAACTTTCTCAGAGGAATGCTCCCATCCCTTTGGAAGAGGAAGCACCCATAACTTCCCTTCAGTGCACTGTTAACAAGCTCTGATTTTAGAAATCAAGAGCTGACCTTTCCAGTATTCAGCATGTGCATGTTCCTGCTGTGAGTGTATGGCACTGATGTCAACATCCCTATTTTGTTTCACTGATTCTTTCTCACAAAAGCCATAGGACTTCAGGTTAGGATGCTGTTCTTTGGGATTCCTGCCAAAGGACTTTGGGTGAATCTGACAAGTCTTACAGCCATCCAAACTAGAAGATTAAAATGCTGGTAATATTTCACTTATTCTTTTAAAATTGTTGACAATTTTTCATATTCTCCTTTTGATATTTTTAAAGATTCAGAGTGGGTTTGGAGAAATCTTGTCTCAAGTGCTGTATAGATGGAAGAAGTTTTTATGAGCACACAAAAAATCAGAAATGAGGTGAGATTTGAATGGTCTTGCCCACAGCAACATTAGGAAGAAAGTGGGGCTAAGGAAGATGAGAACAAAATTTTTCAGGACAGAAAAGTGAAAAACTTAGCAGAAGAATTTAGTTGACTCAACAGAGTGAGAAGAGTAAAATGGGAGGGACTGACCAGAGGAATTCAGATGAACTCTTCTCTATGGGTGAAAATGGACAGGCTTACTGAGAATTTTGCACAAAACTTTTACTTTGGGAGAAAGAAGGTAGACTAAGGATAACTAAATTCACATTTTTAACAATTAACATTTCTTGCACAGCTCTCCAGCTGAACTGAAATTCAACTGGTTCTTCCCCTAGGACATATTTAAAAATGTAGTGGATGAATTAAATTCTTTTCAGGTTATGTATTTCTACCTGTCCCACCGTCTGACCATAGGAAAGATCTGATTTTTGAATACCCTCTTCATTCTATTACTGTTTGATCTGGAAAGACAAAATGGCTTGTCAGTCATGTCATAGTGACTGTAGCTAAGCAAATCTTTTAAACACTATTGTTGTTAATATGAGTTTGTCTCTGTGTGTAATTACCAAATAGATCTAAAGAATTATGGCAAGCAAAATAAAACTAGAATTCTATAAATGAAGACAATTGAGAGTCTTCTCATATGAATGCCTTCTCTTTTTTTAATCTGCTCACTAGGTATTGCTCCTATAGATTGAGATATGGACAGGAAGATGCCATGAGATCACTACCTACATCCCCTGAAGCCTTCTGATCAGGCCGTGTTAATGGGATGCTTTCACCCTAGTCTACCAGGAAACACGCCAAAAAGTAAGATCTGACTAATTGTGGCTCTTTTTATCTAAGCACGTAAAAACAGCACAGTGTGACACGAATAGTGTGCAGCTTATTGTCAGAAGCGATGGTTTTTCTCTGTGATGTTAGTACTCATTTAAAATAAAAATAAAAGGCAATACAAAAACAAAAAAGGAAGAGAACAACTGCCAAACAAGTGGTGAATACAAATACCTTCTCAGTCACCTCAGCAACAGCAATGTTTTAACATGTTCCCAGGTCTGAATATTGAGTTTTTTTCAACACCTGGATGGAAAGACCGAATAGTGTTTTGACCTGTCCTCCATGACTTAACAGAGATGATGTTCCGCTGCAGCAGTGGCAGTAGACTGATGGCTTTCTTTAGTGTTTTCCCACACTAATGGAATGTTACAGTTGTTGAGGGTTTCCTCCCAAGAAGTTTAGGTTCATCTTTAGCCAGCTAATACCCTTGTTGAAGAAAATGAAAGTTCCAGTTGCAGATAACCAAGAGGGAAAATAAAAAGTATTGATGCCACATGACTCAGGACATTATCGTTCGTGCTTCTGGTTCAACACATAAACTACACAACTTCACCCACTGGAAAACACTGAGTAATAAACATCCATGCTGAAAAAGTTTGCTTAGAGAGTCTGGGTTCTACTGTTCTACCCTTCTACTGTTCTCTGTCATGAGACATGAGAAAAAAAATTTCATGAGAGCAATTTAACATTGTAAGAGGTTGCCCAGAGAAGTGGTGGAATGTCCCTCACTAAAAATATAAAATACTTGTATTGACAGGGTTCTAGATAACTTGAACTAAGGGTTCCAGATGAACCTAAAAGGACCTCCTAAAGTAGTGGGCAGAAAGTGCGGTTGGATGATGATGATGAGGCTGGTCAAGGTCATTAAGGCCAATAGTGGTCTTTTGATCCTGACAGATTCTGTGATGTGTGACATTCCTAATAAAAATCCATACTTTCAATTGTGCTTAACATACCATTAAAGATGCTGTTCTTAAACTGGTTATTGGTTTTAGCCTGAAAATTGGACAAAAGTTATGCAGATGTGTAGGAACACCTAAAGTTTTGGTGGTGTTTGAGATTGAGTTATGACTATATCCTCTAGACAAGCCCTGTGCAGTAGTGCCTGTGAATCCTTACCATATTAAAGGGGAAGACTACCTAGATTCTACCCTAATTCAGCCTTTACAAATTTGTGTTTGTAGTCAGGATACTTAAGTATAATACTTCCACTTCTATAGCTGATGGAGAGAAACATACATCTCTAAAGGGGATTCCAGCCCACCCAAGCTTTGGATGTTCCAAGGTAAGTTTGGAATATATCCAAACCATGTGTTCTGTGTGGATTTGTTTGTGTTTTGTGTATGTCCCTTAGCTGTCTTTTTGTGTATGACATCTTAGCTTTCAAACAGAGAAATCCAAGCAGTTAGCAAAAAAACCCCTGTTGCTGTTATATCTGAATATATCTGAATATATCTGAATATATATCTGAAAAATAAGTCAGGATGGAAACCAGGCATTCTTTCTGTTGCCAAGATGATTCCTGAATTAAAAGGCCACAGGCTAAATTAATAATATTCTGATTATATCACCAGTTGCAGCTAAGGAATTGCAACTAGTGAGCAATCCCTTCTTGGTGTTCCTTAGCATTTTACCCTTTATATAACCTTAAGGGAACATCTGGTTACTAATTTACATCTACTTGCTTCTGTAGTCATTTAACAACTTCTTAAGTGTACTGATGATATTCAGGACTGAATATCACCCAAGGGAAAATGTGTTTAGAATAAAATCATAGAATAGTTTTGGTTGGAAGGGACCTTTAAAGGTCATCTAGTCCAACCCTTCTGCAATGAGCAGGGACATCTTCAGCTAGATCAGGTTGCTCAAAGCTCCATCCAATCTGACCTGTTTTCAGGGTTTAGTAGAGGATCAGGGAAAGATCATAGCAAAAGCAGCCCAGAATGTGGCAGAAACAACTTTCAGGTTGACCATTCTTTTATTAATGCAGTTATTTTGTATAAAGCAGCTAAACACAAGCTGTATTGACTCATTGTCTGTCCCAGGGTCAGTCTACAATCAAGCAAAGGGCCTCACATTTAAGGCTTGTTGGCTTAAGTGCAAGCTGCTTTAGAAGGTAAGCCCTAATTTTGTCCCCTGTATAACACACCGTGTGAAAGTGACTTATGATACCTCATGGTGTGATTCTTGGGGTGGTCCTCTGCAGGGCCAGGAGCTGGACTTCAGTGGTCCTTGTGGATTGCTTCCAACTCAACATATTCTATGATTCCATGATTCTATGATGTTAAAAAGAGGATGGGGTTCCACTGTTCCTCAGTTAGATTGAACAAGTCTTGACCCGTACCAGCAGATGTCAAGTACTAATGTCTGGGACTACTTTTCCAATGACAACCAGGAGTCTAAAGATCAGTGGTGCACACATGCTTGCAAAAAGCATCTTTGATATTTCAACTAAATCTTCAGAGTTTAAAAAGTTGTCTTGGGGTAGTATTCTGAAACTCATTATTCACAGCCAGTGTTCAGAATCTTGGGTGGAGAAAATTACTTGAGTCAGCCAATAGGTTGAAATAATATGCAATTTAAATGCTTTCTCAAGTCATTTAGCTTTCTTTCCCATGTTTTGAAAACCCTCAAGCAAGCCTCTCGTATTCATGTGGGTGTGCATCGTGTGGGCTGTAACTTCACTGATTTTTCTTTGGGGTTAGCTGTTGCCTAGAAGCAGTAGGGGAGGAAGCATTGGTGTTAAGATTGAAGCTTCTTAGCTGGAGATGGCAGCCCACAACTTTTAACTTAGGACCAGGAAGTTTCCAGTACTCAGGCAGGTAGAAACTGTTGAGATAAAATGGCTCCATAAAAATCATAACAGACAGCAGGTGTTATTCTCATGTTTTTGGTTGCAGAAAATAACATCCAGAGTCCATGTGCAAATTTAGAAAGCCTCAAAGTTAGAAAACACTTTCTGTGCCAGGGGGACCACCATAAAGAAAGAAAAGACTTTGCTTTCAGCACAGGGCATGTCTGATTTCTACCCAGATGCTGTTGCAGCTGGAGGTTGTCCCTGCATCCAGTTCTGCACTGGCTGGTCAGTGTATGATATTTATAACTAAAGTTTTGTTAGTGAGGTGGCAACATCTCTCTGATCAGTGTCTGCCAAGATCACCAAATCTCACATGCTCACAGCAAGTCCAGCTGCACTCTACAGCTCTCTCCAGAGGTCTGCCCTACCACAAGGAGTCCTGGGGGATCTCCAAAGATATTTAGTCCGGACATGGTAACCTGAAAGCAGGAGGTAACTCATTTCAATTAGCATTAAATAACAAAGTCGTTAATGCTCTGTATTGGCACTGTGATCCTGTATCATCACATCATGAAATAAGGAACAAGCTGAGCATTTGCAAACAGTTCTGAAGCAAAATTTAGAATCTTTGAGAAAAAAACACTTCCAGGGGACAAAACCTGAAAAATATTTTGAGTGAGTTTCACTCAATCTAAGTCTTATTTCTTTTCCATTTATCCAGAAATATTAAATTCAAATTTAAAAGTTAGGATGATCAGCTCTGAGTTTTATCATCAGCCAGTCAGATTGGAAGACTCATAAAACCAGAGTTTCTAAGGCTAGCAGAGGTAAAAAGTGTGTGTGTGTGTGTGTGTGTAAATATGATCCTAAAGAGAGGCACTTTTTCTTTCTTTTTGCTATCCTATTTTTTTTCTGTTTTAAATCTCCTTTCAGCCCTACTTTTACTTGAAAAATATTGTTGTGAGTCAGCACACTCTACTGGTAGACCAAGCGAATGTGAGTGACACAGGAAAAAAAGAATTCCAAAAGTAAAGCACAATATGCAATTAAAAAGTAATCAGTGGTATCTTCTGAGAAAAGGAAACAAATCACAATAGTGCATAAACCACAGCTCTCCTGCACAGTAGAATTAATTCATTAGTACAGTTTGATTCATATCACTATATTAAAAAGGAGTTAGTTCATACTCTTAACTCTGTATCTAAGTCAAGAACTATTTCAGAAGGAACTAATCAGATGCAAGGCAATTAGAGCACAGAATGTGCAGTGCTCCGATGGGCCCTGGTCCAGCTATCATCTTTTAATGTTTGAGAAAAGAGAAAAGAGCCTGGAATACATCGTCAGATCCTGTCCTTGAATGTAAGGGATTGGGGACAAGAGGAAACTCCCTGAATCTAGCCATGACCCTGGGGCTCTAGTTCTACTTCTGATCTCTAGTCAGCTGTGCAAGGAAGAAGCCTTTGAGAGCTGGAGACCATCACTCTTGTCTGTGCTCTTTGTTTAAATGCTCAGGAGATTTTAGCACCAACCACTGTCAAACCCTGTCAGGAGGAATTGAGGTCCCTGAATTTGCATCAAGGAATTATGGGTGAATGTTTGCTGAAGGTTTTAAAAATTGAGAATATTTACCCAAAGCACTATCTCTGAAATTGAAGGGGATTGCTAACAAGTTTCCTTGTGATTCTGACTAGCTTTGCTGTTTCACCAAGAAGCCACTAAATCCAACTTCTTTTGAATCATAGAATCATAGAATCATAGAATCAGACCGGTTGGAAAGAACCTCGGAAATCATCAAGTCCAACCCTTGATCCAACACTTGAAGGTCTCATTTGTTCCTAGCTGTTATATGCTTCGACCACATATTACTCTACTGTTGGATAAGCTAATTCAGTGACATAATCTATATTAAAAAGGGCTTTGGAAGAGGCAATAGAAGAAACGAACAGTAACTGGGAAGATGAGTTATGCATGTGCTGCAGATATTTGGACATACAGACATTTCTTATATATGCTATTTTGCACTTTGAAATTCATTTGCAATACTGTCTCCAGGGAAAACCAGATTATTCCATTTGTTGTGGATATAATAGAATAAAGTCTCATACTTGTATGTCTGCCCTATGTCCTTGCACACACCCTTCCACCACAAACCTTACTTCTTTCCACTTCTCAGTTTCACTATGCCCTTCATGGCACCTCAGATTCCTCTTGTTGCTTCACTACTGAACTGAAAAAGTGGTGGTGCCTACTATTGCCTGTCCCAAGTGATGCCTTGCTGCCTGACTGGGCAGTGCACATAAGCCTGGTGAGCTCACACGGCTTCCATTGTGTAAGCACTACCAATTTTCACAAAACCTCTCAGAACATGATTATCTTTGATCCTGCTGCCACAACTAGTTGAAATTGGCCAGCAGGTTCAAAAGATTCTGCAAAAAAAGGTGCAGGAACTAATGGACACACAAATTAATAAAAGAACATTCGCATTAACTGAGCAGAAATAATGACACAAATTCAAGTAAGTTAGTAGACGAGGAATGCCTTCCTTAATGTCCATCATCAAAAGAAAGCAATATGCTTTTGACTAGAATTATTCCATTAAGATATAAAAGAAGAAGTTATCAACTGATTTAAAAATACAATAACTTTAATGTTGATTTTAAGTGCATGAACCAGTTCCCTAAGCAGCATCAACTTTCTGTTGTGCTTAGTGCAGAGTCAGCCATTGTTACCATTAACATTTTCCTGTTGAATCACACCATCACTAACCAGACACTAATAACAAATAATGAGACAAAGGTGCCTTGATTTATTTTCAAGGAACCTGCAGCAGTTCTGCCCCTTGGGAGAATCTCATTTTTTCACCACCTCTATCCCAAGTGTTTTTTCTTAATTTTGGAAAACCCAGGAAAACTGCCAGTCTCTTTGCTCTGTTGTTCCTGTTACTTGCATCCAACTTCTCATTCCTCAGAGGCTTTCCTGTCAAAACCTCCTTCTGTATGCAACTTATTTCTTAAAGGTAACCCCAGCCCCTTAAATCCCATGAGCTGTGGAAGTCACATATGCTGTATGCATCCTCTGGAGTGAATAATCTTTGGTCTCTGCTGGAACTTGCCAAATGGGTTCAACTGCTTCCAGCAGTGGTCCAGCCAGACAAAGTGGCGACAGTGAGGAGATGCAGAGCCAGAGGCCAATGAAGAATTATAAGTGGAGAATGAGGTATTCTAACAGAGAAAAAAACCCACGGTCACTTCAAAAGATCATTCTAATTTAATAACCCAGGGAGTCTCTTCATTGGGTTCGTTCATTGGTTAGTACCATTTTAGATTATTTTTGTTTGTATGGCTGTCTTATTTGGTCTTAAACATATCACTTTAGGAGCCAAGGATAGAATGATACGACAACAGTATAGAGCTATATCCTGATGAGCCCACGCCTTGCTTGACTGTGGCAATGATTTCTGATGTAATTCAGCTGTGTAGGCTTCATTGTCCTAATCAGGACTCGAAAACAGTATCATCATGTTTGTATTGAAGTGCCAAAGGTGTCTTTATTGTTAATGTCACAAAGTTTCTCCATTAGATGGTAAAATACTGAAACTGGAAATTCTACAACATTTGTTGGGATATGGGTTTCTCACCTCTATCAGGAAAAACGTATTTTTGAGTGTTGCAGCCTCCTGACTCTTCAATACAGCATACCAGTAATGTGCAGAAGAAAAGCATTCAGGACAGAATGTCATTTTCCCTGATGTACATAATAGCTCCTGTGAGTACTAATGGCATTTACATGCACATTCAGAGACAGCTGTATTCCATGAACTGGAATACAAATGGTCAAGGGGGTATTTAATGAAGATGCCATTCACCTTATATGCACTGTTTACAAAATGTCAACTACATTTACATTTTCTTAGGCCAGAACAAAAAAGGCAGAAGGGAAGGAGAAAATGAAGAGACTAAATTAGCAATCAGAGCATTGGAAAAGCCATAAGAATGTATGAGAAAGTAACAAAGAGATGTTACTATGAGATGCTATGATGGAGATCTTTCAGTTAAAACTAATAAGAGCAGGAAGGCATTTTCCCAGAACCCTTGGACAGAATTTTATTTTCGATCCAATCTTTTTAGTGGCAAGAAAAAAACCACAAAGTTATTCTCTGAAATTGTGAAAAGGAAAACCTGCTTCTGCCCTGCATCTCACTTTCTTATTCTTCAGTGAGGAGAGGGAGGATAAGAAAACCAGAAGTAAAGGGGAACGGACTGTTGCTACTCACACTATGCTGTATTGCAAACAATATTTAAAAAAAAAAGTGTCAGAGAGCAAACACAATAATTTTCAAAATAGCTTTGTGCCAAATTTTTGTTAATAAGTGGAATCCTTATTTTTAGGTTTTTGTTGCCAAGTGCTGAACTGAACTGCTACAGCAACTGAACTGAATTGCTACAGCAAGTGAATTAAATTGCAGATTTGGTCCCTTTGGAAGAAAGTTGAAGGCAACTGTTAGAGGAGGAAGAAGCTTGATTTTTTATAATTCAATTTAGTTTATATGTGAAGGGCTTCTCTTTCTGTTACAATAAGTACTAAGGCTTTCACTTCAGCTATAAGTATATTTTTTAATTTAAATCTCATTGGAAACATATACTTTTTTTGAAGTAAGTTTTGATTTTCAATAAGTGCAGCTTCAATACATGAATGCAAATATCTAAATATAGTAAAATATAGCATGTCTATAGTAAAGTGAACTATCATGGAGTATTATCACATGGATGTGATTCCTTCCTGAACAATGGCCCTTAAAATAATGTCATTATAGATTATACAATGTCCAGATGATAATTTCATTGACAGTTTTGCACCCTTGATGTCTGTTCTCAAAATTGCAAATCTGATCCCATCAGAGTCAGGGTTCACAGAAAGCTGTGGCATTTAATTTCATACATTCATCTCTTCCAGTTCACCACTCCTCTTCACCTGCTGACCCTCTGTACTGCAGCTTAAATTTAATTAGCCATGAAGTTTTTTCTAAGGTAAGGCTGAATCTTGCATCTGACAGCTTATACAGCCTTGAATATAAGTCCAAATTTCCTCTCTATGTATCTAGTATATGATTAGCATATGCTGATCTTCATCAATATGCTGTACAGGGTCCCACACTGCCTTCTAATGCTAATATTCTTACATTATAATATGGTACTGTCTGTTTGCCTCTGGCTTTTAATTTCTTTCATAAAATGGTAATGTGTCATGTTTTAATACAGTGGTTGTATAATTGTCCCTGGATGTGACTAGCAATTTCTCAACTATGATTTTTTTTCATTGCAAAATGTACATTTACTGAAACACGAATCATTCATGAGAATCCTGTAAAAACCTAACAAACTGGAGAAAACACCAGAATGCAATGTATTGATCCCATTTTATTGATTCCCATTTTTCACTTGAGACTGATGTTTAAACCAACAATTTGGCTTAAGTACTGTTCTATTCAATTCTAGTCAACTGAAAAGCATTCATCTCAAGAATATATTTAAGACTTGTTTTCTTGTGCCAGCTGATGGATGGTAAACCTCAAACACTGTTGAATGGGGAACCCATTTCTTATAAGCCATTATCTGTCTTTATACTTCAAGTCTTCTTTGGTGTGTTTAATGTCATCCTTTACCATAACTGTGCAAAGCCTGGTGCTATCCTTAGCATGTATGCCACATCCAGATGTTGCCATCATATGTTTGGATTACAGAATACTCCTGAATTTTTATCAGCTTGAATTGATGTTCCACCACCATAACCCCACTGACCTCAGCAGAGGCCACAGAGACCTATGGTCTTCCAGATGCTTTGGTTACTTTTATCTATAGCATCACTGGAAGATGCAACTCTGACTTCTTTTCCAAGTGAATCACATGCGAACATGTACTTGAGAACCACAGACATAAAAAGCTGTTTTTTTCCATCTGGATTGCAAGATGGAACAGTAATTTTTGCTCTTCATTGGTGAGTATCATGGAGCTGGACAACTCTCCAGACAGAGCCCAGACATCCACAGAATAACAGAATCACAGAATCACAGAATTGGTCAGGTTGGAGGGGACTGCAGTGGGTGACCTGCTCAAGCAGGATCATCCTAGAGCACATGGTACAGAATTGCCGCCAGACGGTTCCTGGGTATCTCCAGTGAGGAAGACTCTACAACTTCTCTGGGCAATCTGTTCCAGTGCTTGGTCACCTGCACTGTAAAGTTCTTCCTTGTATTCAGCTGGGTTTTCCTGTGCATCAGTTTCTGCCTACTGGCTCTTGTCTTGTTACTTGGCGCCACTGGTAAAAGCCTGGCTCTTCTTGACACTCTCCCTTCACATACTTGTACACATTGATGAGGTCCCCTCTCAGTCCTGTCTTCTCAAGACTGAACAGGCCCAACTCTTTCAGCCTTTTCTCATAAGAGAGATGCTCCATTGCTTAATCATCTTTGTAACCCTCCACTGGACCTTCTCCAGGCTCCACGTGCAGCCTCACTGGTACTCAGTAGAGTGGCAGGATCACCTCTCTTGTCCTGTTGGCCATGATCTTCCTAAAGCAAACCAATATACTATTTACATTCTTGGCCACAAGGGCACACTGCTGGCTCATGGACAACTTGTTTTCCAACAGGACTCCCAGGTCCTTTTCCACAGAGCTGCTTTCCAGCAGGTTAGTCCCCAGGCTACCGGTGCATGGGGTGCACTATCTGGGAAAATTTTGGATCAGGAAGGAGGTGTGAATAGTAGCAAGACAAGTGGTGGTAGTAGTTGCAACACTGAGTAATAGGCTCATAGGTCTGTCAGGGAAAAATGCCCTGATTTCCATCTACCTCAGGAAACACCTAAAGATCACGGACTGTCCTCACCATTTCCTCTTTCCCCCAAAATACACTGTACCCACTATCTTATTTTGCCCACCAGAGTCCATCTGATTCTTTCCTGATCAAACCCTCACTGTGACTATTCTTACCAAACATGTAGGAGTAACCCTGAAAAATATACAGGTAGGAATTGTGGCATTTGTTACTAATTTAAGGTGGATTGATTCAAATGAAAGTAATCTGCTGGAGAATCAGAGCCATTCTGACCCAAAAGACCCACATTCTCCAACATGAAATACCTGAGCCTTCCCAAAGCTAGTACTTGCACTGTTGTCTGCTGTGTGTGTATTCAATTTAACATTTTCAGTGTGAACTGCTTAAAGCATGATGCCTCATTCCCAGCAATAAAAATCTGTGTGCAAAATCTGCAGAAACATTCAGTCTGAAATTGCTTGCTGCCTCCTCAGGACACGTGTGTGAATGCTCGTTGATTTGAAGAATAAAGGACAAAATGCCATTAGGATACAGCTGACTGATTCCATTGTCAAAATCCACTGTTTTACAATGTACTTATGGTTCTAAGTCAGTATTGCTGTCAGCAAGTAATAGCCATTTCAGCACGTAGTAGAATTTAGAGCTGCTGAAAGACTTTTCTTTGATACTATGGTTTCACTATGCCATTTTTAGGAAGCAGTTGCATTTCTGATTGTTCTTTTTTTCCCGTGATTGGGCAGGGCTATTTCTGCTGCAGTTAGAAACCCTGGTATTTTTGTTGATGTTGGGAGCTAGGTTTCTAATGCTTAATAACACAATTCTCCAAAAAATGCAGAGTCCAAATCTCATTCCATCTGCAAACTTGTTATCTAAAATTGCAAATTAGTGAACACATTTGTCCATTTCTAAAGTCCTTGCAAACTTCTCAACTTTCTGCGGGACTGGTGTGAGAAAAGCCCATTTGGTTACCCAAAAGAGAACTGTCAGTGTTGGGATGGCCGAAGAGAAAGAAAGAAAGAAAAAATCAACGAAGTGGTATCATGAAAAACAAGAAGAGCCTTTATTCACACACAGGTACTAATATTAATACAGAGAGCACCGTAGCTGTGTCATTTGCTGATTGGACATTCGTTACATAAGGCACACTAACACTTTCTTCATTGGTGCTAACAAAGTTTTACTTTTTCGTGAGAATTCAACAGATAGTAGCATAACAACTCATTACAGTCTACATTCTAAGCTAGCATAAACCCAATTAGCACTGTAAAAACACATATCTTTGAGTTAACTAACTAACCTTCTCTGTTCCCATGGACACGGTCTTGAGTCTTCAAGGACAACACACTTCCCTGCTGCATGTCTTGCCTGTTCTCGTGGATAAGGCCTGAGGCCTTCAATCTCCTCTATTAGGGGCCCTGCAGACCCTGCAGACCTGCTGCTTAAGCCCACAGAGAACAGTATGGAGAACTGGGCTGCAGATGGAACACCAAGAGTCCCCTTTGACTGGAGTCTCACCAGAAGACAAGTTACCTTGGGAACATGTCATGCTATAGGCTTTTGTCTTCTCAGGCATGAGTGGTCAATTAATAATCATTTCAGCAATTAAGCACCATAAACACTCTATTTGTCAAGGCAATGCCTTCATCAGCAGTGAGAGAGATAGTCACGTGAGCCCAAAGTTAGGCATGAAAAGATTGTTGCCTTAGTGTCCCTGCTCACCCTGTATAGTCAGTTGCTAGAAATACCTCAGCAAATCCAATACTCACATAGAATCCCAAAACAACAACAATAAAAAACAATTGCCCTGGTTCCCTTGGGCTTGGGGTGAAGTCCCAGTACAGAGTCACGGCCCTGGCAGTTGTGGCTCAACACCTCCTGCCCTCTGGAAATAACCAAGAATCCAACTATTGCTCAAAGAGGCTTTTCTAAATCTCTGAAACTTTGGAGCTTTTTTCCCTTGCAGTTGAAATATTTTGTGAAGTCATCTCCTTCTCTATAAAACATATCCTAACAACTTCAAGGGAGACAAAAAGCCCCAGGAAAGATGAGAGTACAAAGAACAGCACCAATTTTCTTGAAGTACAGCAAAACATGACAGGAACAAAACACGGCTTCAGTGTGAGTGTAAGGAACTGGCATATTTAGGGTAGAATCACTATGAACCTCATAACACCAAGCTGGAGGAGGGGAGTAGTGTTGGAGGGAGATTAATAAAATGAAACATGATTGCTATAAGGCTTAGAAGGTGAATAATACATTAGGAAATTCAATACAAAATTAATCTCACACGTAAAACAAGGAGAAGCAGAAGCCACTGCATAATATGGAAATTTAATCACAAAGTTCTCCAAAGTAGTTACATGAAGGGGTCAGAGAAGGTGATAAATAGCATGGGAACTCCTTTCACACTTCACAGGAGTGCTTCAGGTCTGGTTTTCCTAAAGTACTGTCCATCAGCGATGTTAGTGAGGTGAACTAAAAACCAATCATTAACAAAAAGGGCTGAGATGTGGATGGGCTGACAGCATAGCAAGCTGCCTGGACAGCAGCCAGCCTCTGGAGCTGCAAAGAGAGGAGACCTGGTGAACACAGCCACAAGATCTATGAGGGACAGATAAGAAGGGCAAAACACACCCACAGCTGTCTGCAGAAGCTGTCCTTCTGCCACTGTTCATGGAGTCAGTTTGGCTCCTGCTCTGGGGCACTTTGCAGCAGCGTAGTCAGATGAAGGCCCTTTCTGCTTTATTTGAAGCCCCTGGACCCTTACTGCCTCCTCAATCACATCAGGTCACCTCCCGCTGTGACCACCTTCCTGAAACAGACTTTTACATGATACTGTTTAAATAGAAGGAAAACATATGGATGGGATATGAGAGTCAGGCAGGTGCACAAGCATGTAGCTACACACAGCAGAGGGGATGGCAGCCTGCAGCACAGGAAAAATGCCTGGAGGAGGCAGGAGGTGACTAGGGGAAACCTCTTACAATCTGCACTTCGAAGGCACCAAAGCAACTAGGTGACTAAAATGCCTGCTAAGACTTGCCCAGAGGGCTCCCACTGGACTGGTGCTGTAGACTCTAAAATCAACAGAGTCCTGCTCCCAAAGTACTGCCAGCTGGAAAAAAAATAAAAATCTCCGAAGATCCAAAGCAAAGGTGATGGGTTTTTTTAATATATGAATCAGAACAATAAAGCATTAACTGTGGTCAAGATTTAATGATAATTTTTAGTCATGGCATTTGACCAGACTTCAAGAGCTGCTCATAACACCTATTTGTCCTTCAAGCCCCTTTAATAATATAGATATCTCTCTTTATAGCATACGCATTAACAAAGGATCAAGCAGCTCCTAGCCTTTCTGGTTTGAATTTTCCCTATTTTCTTATCTAAAAAATCGGAAACTATTGACTAGAAATGGTAACAACGCAATAAGAGAATGCAAAGGACCATAGCCTTCTGTATTCCTGACTTCATTTTAACACAGTAGTCCTGTAGACACCTTTCAGTCTTAGAACACATATCTGTTATATAAAAAGTACTATTTTTTGTGTACAACTTGTCATTTCAGAGGCTGACAGTACACATCTTGACTTGCTGTTTTCTGCATATACCTGTTTTGTTGCTAGGAAACTTTTGAACAGGAGCCAATGTGCCATTCAGCTATTTCCTCCATGTGCACTCATATGGAAGATGACCTAAGCTGATCATTACTTTGAACAATGCCCTCCAGTTTTTTTTTACATGGCACTGCTGGAAACAGTGGATGTGTGTTATACAATAACATTGGTTATGTGTACGAACAGACCTCCCAAAGCTGAAGACGAAAGGTAGGATTCTCATCCAGTTTGGATTCTTGCATAGAGAGCTCATAGATAAATTATCTGGAAAGTGAAAGTGCATCTGTATTGTGCTTGGCCTCTTCACTTGGGCAGTGCTGTACATTTTATATATCCATTATTTGTACTACAGTATGAGGTGTGCCCTCAGCCAGAATCACCACTCCAGCGTGTGACCAAGCCCTTGCTTTGAAGAGCTTATAGTCTGACACCCTGCCTCTTGACTTTTATGAGGAAATTATGGCCTTTCACTCTTTTTACAAACCTACTGAACAGAACCAGTCTGGTGATCAGGGAATACAATAAATCATTGCTAACAGGGTGGCTGTTACACTCTGCAGACTAGAGCTCTCTGGTTACTAACCTTCAGCTGCAATGCAATTTCCCAGTGGCCTTGCTCCTCTGCTTTCCAGACTGAGTCACCTCAGCTAGCAGGAAAACAGGCATGCTGAAGAGCCAGATACCTGAGACTAATGAGGGTGTAATAATCATGAAGACTATTGTTTCTCTGTTCCTAATTGTGGTCACTGAGAAAGGCAATAGTTTTTTGTTTTGGAAAATCCCCACAAATTTTAAAAAATAGCCAAAATTATCTGTACCTTTTTGTACCTGAAATATTATCAGTGATTTTGTTTCATTGGCTGGGAAAGAGACATTTCCGGTGAAGCTAATTCAATACATGCCTTGTGGTGTGAAGCAACTAGCTTTCAAAAATAGAGCAATCTTCCCCTAAGTTCACATATGCAGTCATGGCCCAGAAGCCATAAGAGCAGTCTGGTGACACAGCAATCTGGTGACACATAGTTTTATTGATTGTTGTGCTCCAGGAAAGCAGAGGAGGGATAAATAAAAACAGGCTCATATGTTCCACAATGGGTACAGGTTCTGAAGATTTTACTCTTCTGACATTTGGGTGAGTCAAATAAATTCAGTGAGGTGGGAAAGTGTGACCCACTGGTGATTTGGGTAAGGCTTCCTAACATCTCTACCATGCCCTCCTTTCTAGCGAAGTCTTCAGACACGTCACGAGATGTGGTGACTACCGAATCTGACAACCTCAGCTGTGTGGAAATGCTTGTCTTGGAGCAGATTTAGAGCAAAGGAAGAGGTTTTCTGTCTCCACCTACCCTTTGCTGTGTTAGTTCCAGGTCTTCCATTTCATACAGTTGTTTGCCATTTCATCAGATGTCCTTAACCATGCAGCTCAGAATATACAAGTTTTTCAGCATCTATCCTGAGGTACTCACCTATCCACAGAGACTCTAAGAAGTTGAGGTTCACTGCACATGCCAGTTATGGATAAATTTATCCAATTCTTTACTCTTTCTCTCTCACTTTTTAATTTCATACCACCATGACCATAACATTAATGTGCATCAGACATAAATTTTGAAATAGCAACTACAACAATATGTTTTTTTAACGTTCATTGTCTCACTATGTATATCTAAATTTCTTCTGAAACAGACATTGCTGGTATTTTGCAGGGTTTATGCCTGTGTTTAAATATTCATGTTACACTGCCCTTCACATTTGTCAGGATTTGTGTGTGTCTTCCTCTCAGGGAGTATAATACTCTATTGTTTTAACACATAGTAAGGTATTACCATTATAACAACATCTCTATAGCAATGTAACTTTGCTTCAGTCTTTGTAAACTAGTAGTGTGTACTACAAAAACCTTGCAAACAAAGTAAGATAATGCAAAGAAAAGGAGGAATAAGACACAAGCATTGACACAAGGAGCAAATGCTGAAGTCCGGATTTCCAAAGTTTTACTGAGGCAAGAAGATAAACAATAACCAGAGGATGTTTGTTCCATTCCATATCACCTTTTCAAAACTGCTTTTTATTCTGTGGAATAAAAGTAGAAACAAAATTTTGATGAAAAATATATTTTGGTATTAAAAATTAAGATTTTTGGGGTTATGAAAACCTGACAATAAAGACCTTGTGAAAGCATGCATGCATTTCATGTGTTTTGCACTGAGTAACCATTCCAGCTAGGTCCAGTGAAGGCAGGGCAGCAGAAGTGAGGATATGCATATAAAATCACAGAAGTTTTGCTTGGAGAGTTTTATCTAGTTCACATTTCCACCTGAAGCAGGACTTTTGCCAGCACAGGATAAGATCACTTCCCTCAATCTGCTGGTCACCATTCTTCTATGTAGCCCATACCAGTACACAAATACTCCCTAGAAGGTTTTATGCCTCATTATCCCTGCAGTAAATTAGCACAGTCAAGGAAAACATTCCACAGTGTAGGCAGTTTCAGAGGCCTTGCTTTTAATGATTCAATAAGTACATCACAGCTTTATGTTCCTCTGTGCTTTGTTTCCTTTTTCTTTGATTTTCTCCTGAGTGGCATATTGCATTTTCAATGTTACATTTTAATAAGCTGCTTTTTACAAATTAATAACTTCAGGTTCCTCTGTGTTAAAGAAAAATTCAAAACCACAGAGAAGATCATAGGTGTTAGAGGTGATTCATTGATTCTGAAGAAGTTTTTTCACCTGCTTAGATTGTTCACCTTTTAGCTTTAATAGAAGGTGACTGGTGCAATGTGAATGTCAATAACAGCGATGAGGACCATTTGAAGGTTCCTTTTCTGAAAGAAACAAAATTCAGTCTGTAAATACAGGCAAATTTTTAATTCTGGCTTTAAAGTAGAGCTTTAGATGGTTGGACAGATAGCAGGACGCAGAGGGCGTCCACACTCACACAGTTAGTCCAGGTTTCCTTACTGTCTGGACCCCAGGTTTCCCACAGGAAAGACTCAGATGTCCAGATCCTGAAAATAATATCATCATCATCCTGGCTAGGCTTTGTGAACGAAGATTTGAGAAGGACTCTACCCACGCTTGCTACAAGCACGTTGGTGGCTAAAAAGGCCAATGTGAGATAGACAAGTCCGGTTGCAAAAGGCACAGTGGAAAGTCTCCTTTGGCAGTATTGGCAAGACTCGGTTCTTTCTGCGTTGTCTTTTCTCCTCAGAAATGATTCTGCGTGTGTTAATATAATAATGGTGCAATAAATAAATAAAAAAATAACAGCCCAAGCTGGTGCCTCCCTCTTAACAAGGGAACCCCGGGCTTAAAAGTCTAAGCACTGGAAAGTCTGTGGGTCATTGGCTGCCTCCTTGTCTCTGACTGTCAGATCACCTGGCTGGGCCACAGGTCCCTCCTGTGCCCTTTGTTATGCAAAGGGTCAGCAGTTCATGGCCTCTTGCCTCTGGCTCAGGCTCCTCCCCCCCAGAGCTCAGCCTGCAGCTCACACCACAGCTGCACACCAAGCTACCTGCACTGACTGTATTCCTCAACATCTGGAAGACAAATGCTTCCAGTCCTAACCTCTGAGAGTACTTTGTCAGGATGCTTTATCAGGTTACTCAGGATCTGAGTTTAAAATGGTTGGGCCCACAGCTCTTGAAAATCCCACTCTGATTCTAGATGGAAGGGAAGAGGAGGGGATGATTGTGAGACTGTTGAGTGATTCCTTCAAAGCAATACTTAATTTTGAAAAAAAAAACATCAAACCCAAAAGGTTCAGTGTGGCAACACAGCTGTGTTGAGATGAAAGGTCATAGGAGATTCTTGTTGATTGTTCAAAGGGGAGCATCAGTCTTCTTTGAGCTGCAGAACTGAAAAGAGAGGAAAAGGCAGCAAGGCATCCATCTGTTCTTTAGCTGTAGTTAAGGAAATTTTGTTACATAAGTCATTACTCTAAATCATTGTCATATTGATTAATTTATTCCTTCACAGATACAACATATTATTAAATATATCACCCTCATTTACTAATTGCCTATCAGAAGGTAAAAATTATGACTTCTGCATTGAATCCTTCAGTTTAACAAACCCTATTATTTTCTTAGTAACAGGCATAATTAGTGTAGCTTAGCCTTATCTTGTCCTACAGGAAGACCAAATGAATCACGTTGGGCAATCCTTGATCCTTGAGAGTGATCTTTATGCACTTTTCTGGAAATAAAAGCAGTGTAAGGCTTTTGTGACTTTTGGGTTACCGCAGTGTGTGAGAAACCTCAGATCAGTACGGTCTGGAACGTTACATATGCTATGCACAGGAGACATTACCAGGCATTATGCTGGCTGAATTAAGTACATTCAACTTCCATTACACTTCTAACAAAAAATTACTAACAGCCACTTCCAGTTGCATATTAATTAATTATAACATATTAATTATACTTAAATGCATCAGGAGAAGAAAGCGACAATTGAGAATGTACAGGAAAAGACGATGTTTTACAAGGCCACTTTCCAGGGTTAGTTGAGGCACTGGTGAGGCATAATCACCGTATGAGGTCTCTTCTAGATGGGATTGCTGTCCCCTGGAAAGAAAGATAACACGTCCCTGCTTCTGCTATATATTTCATAATATCTTATTAAATATTCCTATTAGAATATAATTGTGAAAACTACTGTCACCTCAGATACTTCTGTGGCCCTCATATTTAGTGGGGCGATCTGCAGGTGAAAAGGAGATGAGCTCCAACCACTCCTACGACAGGATTCAAATTATTTAAGCTTTACACTTGAAAGTATCACGTGAGAGCAGCCCTCACAACATAACCTCCAGAAAGAAGGTTGTTTGCTTAATTAGGACCTACATGGATGCTATAAGCTGAAGGATGCAATTAACTTGTCTAGCTCCTCTCAACCTGCATAATTTATTTCTTTCATATTAAAATGTCTTATGCATTTCATCTAGTGGCAGACAAAAGTAGGCTTATAGAATCATTTAGATTGGAAAAGATCTTTAAGATCATCAAATAAAACTAATACTGCCAAGTCCACTACTAATCCACATCCCTAAGTGTCACATCTCCACGTTCTTTGAAATAGCTTCCATGGACAGCCTGTTAAAGTGCCTGACAACACTTTCCATGGATATTTTTTTCTTAATATCCAATCTAAACCTCCCCTTGTTCAACTTGAGGCTATTTCTTCTTTTCCTATCACTTGTTATTTGGAAGAGACCAACTAGACAACTATCTCTTTCACAGAGAGCAACAAGGTCCCCTCTGAGTCTCCTTTTCTCCAGGCTAGAATCTCCAGGAAAATGCTGTGGGGGATGGTGTCAAAGCTTTCAGTGAAGTCCAGATAGACACATCCACAGCCTTTCCACCATCCTCTTAGAGGGTCACCTTGTCATAGAAGGAGGTAAGGTTGGTCAAGCAGGACCTGCTTTCACAAACCCATGGTGGCTGGGTCTGATCCCATGGTTGGCCGGTAGACACCGGGATCATGATGGCACTCAAAATTATCTTTTCTGTAACCTTCCCTGGCACTCACGTCAGATCTTGTCAATGGGTATCACATTTGCTAACCCCAGTTAGCACCTGGGACCTCCCCAGTTAGCCAGGACTGCTGATAAACAACAGAAAGCAGCTTAGTGAGCACTTCCACCAGCTTCCTCAGTACTCTGGGTGGATCCAATCCAGCCCCATAGACTTGTGTGTGTCTACATGGTGTAGCAGGTCTCTTGGATTATGGAGGCTTTGTTCTTCTCCCCATTCCTGTCTTCAAGCTCAGGAAGAGTCCAACCAAAACTCTCTGTTCAGCTAGGCTGGGCTTTTTCCCCACCAGCTCGATTTTCAGCACATGGGGACAACCTGCTCCTATGTCTTCCAGATTTCCTTCTTGAAGAATTTCCAGCCTTCCAGGACTCGTTTGCCCCTGAGGACTGTCTCCCAAGAAACTCCGCAAATCAGTTTCCAAAAGATGCCGAAGTCTGCCAAAATCTGCTTTTGTGCCCTTCTTCCAGGGGGCTAAAGGCTTACAATTCTCATTGAAATCAAGTGCTCAACACCTCACAAAATCAAGCTGGTGATGCCTCTGCTCTTACAGAACTTGTCTGGGACTTGTGCTGAGAAAGAAAAAAATTCTGTGGCAACGGTAGAGAAAACTATCATCAATACAAGTGGTAATTTTCCAATTAAAAATATATGTCAGTGGTATTTACGATATAAATAATATCCACTGGAAAAAACCAACACACAAGTATTTCAAAGAGCAACTATGCATGATTAAACAGAATTAATGTGTTTGTATTGCTATCACGCAACATCAAGGATCCATTGGACTGCATGGTGTACGTCTGCTGTGCAATATCTTCGGCTATTGGTCCAAATTTGAAGATGGCTTGAGAAAAAGTTAACATTTTAATTATGAATAGAATTTATTTTGTTGTGGTTTTAGAGCAAGGGTAAGACATCAGCTCTGGAGAGGCTTAAGACAAGCTAGAGCAAGAGACCAAAACTTTGGAATACTTGAAATGCAGCAGCACAACCTAGACTCTGGTAAGTTCCTGGTGCTGCTGCATTGAGAAGGCTGAAAAAATTAGCGAAATTTAGGAAAGGTTAAAAATTCAAAAGCAAAATATCAATTTTAATTTCAAAACATTTAGCTTTCTTTTGAATATTTACTTCATAGCAGAGACATACTTTGTAATTTAATATCACATATGGCAATTAATGATTATATCTATGATTTGTTTTTTTAATGAGTGTTTATAGAAGTATGACACAGTAGCTAGTTTGAAGTGGATTTCCAAATGATACATCCTAGAGATAAAAATAAAACCCTCCAGGAAACCAGAATGGAGTTTAAATTCACTGTGGGTGTGGGATCCTATAGTTCACTACACCAGATCTCAGATGGGAAGTTAAGGTTTTTGCAGAGAAGGAACACATACACATGCATATGGAGAAGACAGGTGTTCATCCTGAGGGACATATCACTACCTCATGGGCAAAACGCTGAACCAGAGCACCTTAGGAGGCAAAGATGTGCGGTAGAATAGTTTCACTGCCACCTTATTCACCTCAGAGTTTTCTGGAACAAAAGAGTGTCTGCTGGAAAGAATCAAGGCAAAACTTCCTCCCTCACCCAAGATGATGCCTATTGCCCTTTTGAAATGAAAACACCCTTTTTTTGGTCCACGATGATATGAAAACACAGCCAATGGTAGCAGAAGAATCAGTTTTCAGACACCTTGGATTGCACTGACAAAGACAGGGAGGGCTGTGAAGTTCTTGAGGCAAAATGTGAGCTGTTTAGTAGAGAGGATCAGTGCTTCCATGACAGCATCACTGAAATGCTCCTGCATCCAACTGCAAGGTCAGAGCAAGCTTCAGAGCAAAGATAAAGCTCTAAAGACTAATGCATAGTTGATTATCAATCTCTGGGACAATAGTTAAGACCTACTAGGAGGTGGAATAGATGTGAATACATGGAGTGTATGCAGCTAAAATATAGACTATCAGTTATGAGTTACACTGGGACCAAATGATCCCAACCAGCTGACTGGATTCCTTTGAATTCTTCTTAGTGCAGTCAGTTTTATCTCATCTCACAAAGTATAAATTCCTGGGCTAATCCTCTCAGATACTTTGTGATGGAGACAATCTGTACTCCGAGGCATTCTGAAGTGTTGGTGGCTCTATTTTCAGTTCTTTGTGGGTCAGACAGAACACCTCCTGTATGGGCAAGTTAAATTTCAGATAATCGATCTTCTCAGCCTCAGGAAGGTAATTAAATGTTAAAACTTTCATAAAACTACATGTGAGTTACACCCCAGTTACTTAAAATTTAAATTTCCCAAATGAGACAGATTTCAGCATTGTAACAATAACAGGAGTCTTTTGGCTGGCCACATTGTGTTCCCCAAAATCCTGAGAAATCTGATTATATTCAAAATTATGCACTTTAGCCATGTATTTTAAACATCTGAAGTGGTTTAAATATGTGTTTTGTACCTGTAAGTTAATCCAATTTAAATTAAAAAAACATAGCTATGAACATCTTCTGAATCACTATGTTGCCAATGAGCAATGAATTCTGAACAAGCGTTGTAGTTAGTAATTTTGAAATTGCTGAATTCCTCACAGCATTACTTTAATATCCTGGGAAAACTGTAGCCAGCAGAGTGTGCTCTCTTTCCATTCAGACTGTGGGAAGATGGTTCCCAGCCAAAGTTCCAGCGGTGTATATTTGCCTTTAGAAAGTAGAGTGATACAATCCAAGCAGAAGAGAAAGAAATGTTAATAAAATATTAAAATGAAAAATCCCCTGGTATGACTTTGCAACCATGCTGTTTTATGTAAAACCTTCATTTAATTCAACAATTAAAAATTATATGTATTTGTGGAAAATAGGCTATACTTAATGTAGTGTGAGATACATGAGACTGCAAATTTTACAGAAGGTTAATTCAGCTTAGAAAAGTAGTGTAAGGTGTTATGGTACACATAACACATTGAAAAACCAGGAAATGTGAGACATCTGCATATGCTTTCTATGAGTACTGTGCTGGGTTTTTAAAAAATATATATTGCTATCATTTATATAAGAATAGAAATAGATTTCAATTTTGTATGTTCTGTTTCTGGAAACAGAGCGCAAACAAAATGTTTCCAAGCTGGATGACTTATTTGGGGTGGGTATTTAGTTATTTGATGCTGATGGACTCAAGGTCTTCTGTTTCCATTACTCAGAACTTCAGGCTCCTTATCAAAACAAGGATTTGACTATTAGCCCAGTCTGAAAAGGTTGACTTGCTTTGTTTGTTTGTTTGTTTGTTTTGTTTGAAATACTTGTGCTCCTCTTTTGAAGTACTTTGATTCAGGAGTCCTGGGCCACCATGCACTGGTAGTTGTGTCTGGCTGATGGCTTGGTTTCATAAATGTGCCCTGACGGTCTAATTGACAATGGCTCTGCTACACTACAGGATATATAAACACATAAAATAGTGACTGCTCAATAGAGCCTTCAATCTTTTAGTGCCTCAGTTCAGATATAAAAGAGCATCTGAAAGTAATTTTGAAGCAGTCAGAGCCCATCCATTTCGTGCCATAACCGTTAAAGGAATGTCCTTGCCCCCTGCTGATGCCAGGACAATCCTATGCTACCAGTTTCATGTCTGGTGTCTTTATGGCCCATAGGAACTTGTCAAGATGAATTTTTATCACTGAACAATTACAACATGTTTTTTTCTTCCCAGAGGTCACCATTGAGACTAGGATAGTTGTTTTCATGTGACAGGAAGAAGACGGGCACAGTACCTCTTTGTTTCACCTCTTGTTTTTTGAGGATGGGCTTGTGGTGGAGACAGTGAGGACATCAGCAGGTAGAGGTGCTGCTGCACATTTAGTGAGCTGCTTCTGAGCAGTGAGGGGTCGATCCACAGCTTCTGTGGCCACTAAAGGAAGAGATTCTCTGGCCTCTGTGGCACTTTTTGAGTGTGGGTCTAAATTTGTGCTTATTTTAGATTTCTCAAGTCAAAACAGGCAAGAATTTCTGGATATTTTTTTGAGTTGTGGGGAAGAATGTCTTTAAAGCAGTTTGGCTCAAACGCTGCTATGCTGTGATGTGGGATTTGTCAGTACTGCCTATAGGCAAAACTGTAATAAACTCTAATAAAGGCTGTACACTTTGATCTAATTGAAAGCTCGATGTAACAAATTGATGTGCAAATATCTTCCAAGGATGGCAACATTTCCATACACCTCCAGGTGATTTTAGTGCTTCTACAAAACACCCAGAGCTTGAAAAGTCATTACTACGCTAAACTCCTATCCCCACCAACAATCCCAGCAAATGGCTTGGTACTTACTATGTCTCCCATGGTAAAGGACACTGGTCTTGTCTTTACTTTCAACTCTTAAAAGTACTTTAAAGACTAAAAGTCTCCCTGTAAAGGCAGTGGAGTATGACAGAAAGAACTTAGTAGCTTGACTTTTGTGGATTTTTTAGTAGAGCTTTATCTTCAGTGATTTCTTTTCTTATTATAATTCTCCTCATTACTATCTTCCCACCACTCCAAAATCAAGCTTTCAGCTGAGAATGTGATGTGGGTGGCTGATTAAATAATCTATTTTTACTAAGATTTTGACAATAAATCTTGAATCTTTATCTTTCAGGTATCAGAGAGGTACCCAAAAGACAGAAGACCATAAAGAAGAAAATGTATATCTTAAAAGCATCAGTACAAAAATCATTCATCCACCAGCTCACTAATAGAAGTAATACTTTTATTATTATTCATTAAGAACCAAAAATTCTTCTGTAAATCTGCACACATTGCTCTGCATCTCTTAGTGTGGATCAGAGAGGATACACATGCTATTTACAGGAATTAAGGATGAAAGGATCAGCTTTCAATTCCCTTTTATCCCTTACTTATTTTAAATTTTTTAAATGATTACACATCTCAAATAGACTTGAACAAGTCTTAAATTATGTGCAAACTATCCATGCAAATAATTTGCTCATTAAGGGCAAATGTATTTCCAAATGAGAAATAAATTTCTTCCTCAATATCAGTTATACTAAGAGTGTTGTTAAATCATGCAAGTGTGTAAACATGGTTAAAGTGCCTACAAGCCAACAACGTAAAAAGGAATTTGGATAGCAAACGATGACTTGGAACAGAGACTGAGTCAAAGTCTAACCTGGGATTAAGATGCAGACTTTGTAACTGGCCTTGTAACAGCCAGTGTTAGCCATTCCTGCCTTCCTGCAAGTTTACTCATTTGTACCTGCACTTGCTCATGGCCACAGCTAGACAGGGCTATTGTAACAGAGACTGGTGGGACAACTTACATGAACAAATATTTTCCTACAAGAGAATAGCTTGTTCAGAAATTAGAGGCAAGGCAAAAAGGAAGCAAACTTTGCCCTTCAAGTCAGTGATGTATACATATGCTTTGATATAGTTGGTAGCATATTCTGCTGAAAGTTTCTCAGTAATGATTAAAGAGAAAAATAGACACTTCAGAATGCTGATGAACACATAAAGAAGATCATATGTATGAAGATTTTTTTGTAAGCTCTTACAGAAACATCCCTCATGTGACATGTTGACATTAGGGGATATTTTAATTACTCAGATACCAACTAGACATGTCCATCCAGCTCCTGAAGGGTACTGGTAATGACCTGATACAAGAGGTGGAGAGAGCAGCTAGAAGTGATGGTTTCAGATACAACTCTGACAAAGAGTAGAAAATATCTCTCTCAAAGTACAAGGTAACTGAGGTGAGAATGGCCACTCAATGACAAAGTTCATGATCATTAAAGTAGGAGAAAGTGAAGAAAAGCCAGAATCACAGATTTCAGAAAGGCAGATACCATAAAACTTAGGATTTATTGACAGCATCTTCTGTCAGTGCTAAAGGAAAAAGTTAAAAGGAAACAAGAATATTAATTAATTATTATTAAGGGTATGAGCTGATTATCCAGTTGTGGAGGGGGGCATGGGAAGTATAGTATAAGATCATTTTGACAAAATAATTAACAGTCATAGATTTCAGTTAAAAGACAGAAACAAAAAGAAAGGCAGAGCCACCAGGTATTAATACAGAGGTATAGCATAACTGCTTGGAAAGGCAAGGGATAGAATGAGCTGCAATTAACACCTGAAATAAAAGAACATCCATAGTTAAAGGGAAGACTAAGATAACGATTTTCACTCAGATAATCTTCATTAAAAAGAGCACTATCAAATGAAGTAGCATAATTAATATGTGGCAGAAAAGAAAGACCTCATCTTCGAGTATTTCATGTTTGATGCATCTCTTTCTGATGACTTCATCCCATGATACCTAAAAAGGTTGGATAATAATTCTCAGCACTGCTAATAATTATTTTTAGTTGTTTAAGGAGAAATGTGATATTCAGCAGCATACAAGAGGCTCCTCTTTTGTGGTAGGTGCCCACCACCCACTCTATCACTCCCCTTCCCATCTGGATAGGGGAGAGAGAATAAGAGGGACTTGTACGTTGGGATAAGGCAAAAAGCAAAAGTTGCATGTGCGCAAGCGAAGAGTTATATCTGAGCTGACATGGTATGGTGTGGAATGTCTCTTTGGTTAATTTCTGTCAGCTGGCATAGCTGGGTTCCCTCCTAGGATCTTGCCCTTGATGGGGCAGGGGGAAGGAATCTTGAGAGACAGTGCTGGTGCTGTGCCAGCACTGCTCAGCAGTAGCCAAAACACTGATGTGTTATCAACACCTTTCTAGCTACCAATGCAGTTCACAGCACTGTGAGGGCTGCTGTGGGGAAATGAACTCCATCTCAGCCAGACCAAATACCTCTTTAAAAAATGAAAAAGGAAGAACTGGAGAATCAAAACCCCAGTAGCTAAACTTCAGTTAACCTGAAAAAATGCTAATTGTGATTCAGCAAATTGTTTGCANAAAAAAAAAACCCAACCCCCCAACCAAACAAAAAAAAAACCCAAAACAAAAAACCAAAAAACAAAAAACCAACAAAAAAACAAAAAAACCAAACAAAAACCAAAAAACCAACAAACAAACAAAAAAAACAAACAAACAAAAAAACCCAAAACCAAAACCAACAAAACCAACGAAATCCCAAATAAACAAAGAAACCAGGAAACACATTGCAATCAGCATTAATTAATCTACAACCAGACTAGGTTACCACCTAAATTAAACTATTGGAGGGTGAATGGAAAGCCATTCCCTGAGAATAAATGTGATTTACTGTAAGAATGGAGGACTGCATTGAGTAAAGTCCTGCAGAGGTCTCAGCTGCGTTCAAGATATCTTTAATTTCATTACTGGTAGTCTAGATCTGAAGACATGACCACTTTGAGAACAGTACCAATCATTGTGAAGATTAGAGTTCAATCATATCCTTAATAGTTGGATATAAAGCTCTGGCAAGTCGTGATGCAGGGACAATGAGGTACTTCATTTGGTCCAGAAAAATTAACTGGACAAGAAATAAATTTTAGTCTGTTACACAGAAAAAGAAAAAAGGAGATTTTTTAAAAGTGGAAAGCTGAATAAAAATTAAAAATATTAAGGAAATGCAAGTACTACCCTAAGATCAAACACATAAGCAGGACTAACAAAGCACACAAGTCAGGGCTGATAAATTCTCCATCAAAATACTGAGTTCAGTCTGCGGCACTGTACTTAAAGAAAAACATGAGCCCACTGGACAAAATTCACAGGAGCATAGTGAAAGAATAAAGAAAGGAAAGATTGGGTCTATATTGGTTGGACATTGAGCAAGAAAGACTAAGTCTAGAAGGAAAAAAAAAATCCACTGCTGAGTCTAGTGAAACCTTGGAAGACGTTTCTTGAAGATGTAGGGAAATCTTATTTCTGTGTCTTTGTCTGTTATCACTCAATGGGTTTTCTGAAACACTTGCCAAGAATGGCATAGATACAGCTGCAGCACTAGCTGATCCTTTGAGAGCCCTCCCAACCCTGCCTTTCCATGTTTCTAAATTTTCAGCCCTATATTCTATATTGGTTCTATAACCCATTCCTTTAATGCATCTATTAGAAGGCAGCAAATGTATTACTTTCATTACTTGTAATCATTGTGCTTCCTTCCTCTTCCTCACTGTGCAAGTGTGGTCAAGTTTCCAAAAAAAATCCTCTGTTAAAAAATTTCAATCTGTGTTTCATAAAAATTCTTTTCTTTAGCACTACGGACACCGTGTGGTACTGCTGATAACTACACAGCCTCCAACAGCACTTTGCTGTTAAGGTTTCTTTACAGTGGGATTAAAACTGGTGAAGCTGTGCAGGTATATTTTATGTACATCTTTGCATATCAGAAAGGGGAGTTCTTCCAGCAACCATGTAAGACTGGAAGGAGAATCAAAGGTAAGATTCATTGTGCTTGATAAGAGAGCAACTGACCTTACAGATCCTACAAAATGAAGAAACCATAACAGTGCCAGGCATTTGGTTTCCTACACACAATCCCTTGTAGGATTTCTTAGTTTTCAACATGTGAAACATTATTAGCTAGTTCAGCAATTGATTCATTTTTCCTAGCATACTAAATATGAATATTGTGGTGTTACCGCAAAAATACTATTTTGAGCATCGCAAAATTACACACCTTTTCCTTTCATTCATATGATGTTCATATGGAGTGAAGACTGAAAAAGACTTGAAGCTGTACAATTTTAATATATCCTTTTTCATTTGTTTATTAAACAATTATCACTACTGGCTTAAAGTGCAGCACCATCCTTGTTTTGCAAAGAGTAAAGTCACATAGGAAGGCTGTGCATTTTTACAACAAAAGAGTAACCTATGGTTTTCATTACTGCAGGTGGTTGTAACTATATGTTTATGTCTTGATGCTGGACAACACATAGATCTTCATTACATGAGTTAAAGTCTGGAATAGATCCTGTGATTTGTGCTGACTTATTCATGCCTAGACACAAATGGGAAAATATCCCAGACTACGATTTCTCCTGTAACAAGTTCCTTGTTTATTTTCCTGTGATTTTCACTAGTCCATTACCTGTGAGAGTGATGCTTTGCACTTTATGTTTGAAAATATTCATCATATACAAAGGAAAATATTATGCTTTGTTCTCATTTATCACAATTTTATATGATGAAAAGGAGAAAAATGACAACATTTCTATGAAAAACAGAAAACCAAACATTAATAGAGACCTTTATGTGTGTGTGACAGTTTTTCTTCTTGAAGATAGACAAACAGACTGGTTGCCTTTGAAGGTACATTAAGGCACGAGCAGTTACAGCTACAAAACATTGCAATTTTTTTTTAAAAAACAATCTTAGAGTACATCCCAACAGCAGCTGTGATGGTAGGAAAGCTGAACATTTTAAAGCACAGCAGTTTGGACTTCAGTTCCATTAAAGTTTGATGACACTTGGAGGAAAAATCTCTGCTAGGAAGAACCTACTAGCTCAGTTGCTTCGAATCTGGCCTTTGGGAGTTTGCTGCCTTGGAAAGTACAGGGACAGAAGTTCTGGAGGATAAAAGCCTTTTTATTTATTATCTTGTTAATCAAAAGGTCTCATATCATCTGTGTTGACCATCATTAGAGGCTGAAGAGGACTGCTGCAATAGGCTTCAGTGGCACATCACAAGCATGCCTTCATAGCTCAAAAGGCAATATTGCTGCAAAACTACACACAGTCAGCAGGAGTTGTATCCAACCTCCTTTTAGCAGAGCTTCCCTCCTCAAGACACACACACCCCTTTTTTCTCTTGAAACAGAGGCTTCAGAGATTTTTCTGAAGTGTTACAGTAGTCTGATACTGAATGGAGGTCCCTGAACTTCATAGCTCAGAGATACCCCTTGTGCCATGTTAGTAAAGAATACAGGATATTTGGACTGGCAGAGCAAGACCACTAAAGAGAAAACAGCTCTTTTGCAATAAATCCAGGCTAATTATAGAGCCTTGGGTAGCTAACCCCTCAAATCACCAGCTGGTTTTCAGCTTACACTTCTCTGTGATCTTGTTCACATGAGCCTCATGAGTGCTGGTGCCAGCACAGGGAAGAAGGAGGAGGTGAGAAATCACAGACTCATAAAACTGTTTAGGTTGAAAAAGATTTTTAAGATCATTGATTCCAATGGTTTAACCCAGCACTGACAAGTAGACCACTAAACCGTGTCCCTAAATGCCACATCTACACATCTTTTACACATTTCCAGGGATGGCGACTCAGCCACTTCCTTGGGCAGCCTGTTCCAGTGCTTGACAACCCTTGTTGGTCAAGAAGCATTTCCTAATAGCCAATCTAAAACACTCCTGGAGCAACTTGAGGCCATTTCCTCTTGTCCTGCTGCTTGTTATTTGAGAGAAGAGACAGACACTCATCTAATACAACCTCTTTTCAGGTAATTGTAGAGAGTGATAAGATTTGCCTTCTGGGCAAAGAGCAGGTTTACTCTGGACAAAAGTGACTATGGAATCTAGACAGCAGCATTGTGTGCCAGAGCACTTGAATATCTGCAGTATGTTTACCCTCACTCATAGCCAATATTGTATGATTGACCATTAAACTATAACCCTGTGCAATTGTTTTTTCCATGTGACTCAGCCTCCTTCCAATCAACAACTTCTGAACTGGTAACTGATCTCAGTCAGATCAGATGGAATAGTAGCTATCCCAGACAGCTCCTGAAAACACCAAAGTACCTGGAGAAAGAACACTTAAATTAGTGTCTTCATGGAGGCAGTTACCCCAGGAGAGCCAGTCAACACAGGCTATCCTGTATATCATCAAGGACTACTTTGCTTCTTGCCTAATAAAGAATATGGAGGCAGAGTTATTGTGGTGTTGGAAGTGGGAAGGCATGGACAGAGATTATAAAGTGAACAGAACATATTCATGTCTATTCATAATAATGTGATACATACCAGCTCAAGACCAACAATACATGGCTTATCAGTACCAACAACTGCAAAACCTAAAGACATAATTTAAGAAATAAAGTAAAATTAAAAAGAAAGTAACTTGAATCAAAATATTTCACAAGAGAAATAATTTTTAAGAATTAAATATTACTTTCCAAATAAATTTGTTGTTCATTCTAAGGAAAAGTAATTTGAATCACAGAGTCATCCAATGGTTGTGGTTGGAAGAGGCCTTAAAGATCATCTAGCTCCAACCCCTGCCATGGGCAGGGACACCTTTCACTAGGGTTTCACCAGGTTGCTGAACACTTCCAGGACTGGGGCAACCACAGCTTCTCTGGGCAACCTGTTCCAGTGCCTCACCACCCTCATAGTAAAGATTTTTTTCCTAAAATCCAATCTAAACCTGCCCTCTTTCAGCCTATGGCCATTCACCCTTGTCCTATCACTACATAACCTTCTGAAGTCCCTCACCAGCTTTCTTGTAGGCTCCCTTCAAGTACTGGAAGGCTGCTATAAAGTCTCCCCACAGACCCTTCTCTTCTACAGCTGAACAGCCCCAAATCTTTCAGCCCGTCTGCCTAGGAGAGGTATTTCAGCCCTATCATTAACTCACCAGCCCTCCTCTGGACTCATTCCAACAAGTCCACATCGTTCTTATGCTGAGGGCCCCAGAGCTGGATCCAGTACTCCAGCTAGGGTCTCACAAGAACAGAGTAGAGGGTCAGAATCACTTCCCTCGACCTGCTGGCCACACCTCTTTTGATGCGGCTCAGGATGCAGTTGACCTTCCGAGCTGCAAGCACACATTGCCAAGTCATATTGAGCTTTTTGTCCACAGACACACCCAAGTCTTTTTCCTCAGGGCTAGCCTCAATCCATTCTCCTACCAGCCTGTACTTGTGCTTGGGATTGGTCTGACACAGGTGCAGGACTTTGCACTTGACCTTTTTGAACTTGATGAGGTTCTCCCAGGCTCACCTCTCAAGCCTGTCAAGGTCCCTCTGCATTGTATCCCTTTCCTCCAGCAGTCAACCGAACCATACAGCTTGGTTCTGTTGGTAAACATGCTGAGGGTGCACTCAATCCCACTGCCCATGTCACCAACAAATGTGTTAGAAAGTGCTAGACCTAACACTGACACCTAAGGAGCACCACTCATCTCTCTCCACTTGGACATTGAGATGTTTATCTCAACTCTTTGAGTGCAACCATCCAGTCATTTTTTTACCCACCTAGCAGTCCATCCATCAAATCCATGTCTCTCCAGTTTAGATACAAGGATGTCATGCAGGACAGTGTCAAATGCTTTGCACAGGTCCTGGTAGATGATGTCTACTGCCCCTCCCTTGTCCACCACTGCTGTAACCCATCGTAGAAAGTCAGCAGGTTTATCAGGCATGATTTGCCTTGAGTGAAGCCATGTTGGCTGTCACCAATCACCTGTTTATTTTCCATGTACCTTAACATAGTTTCCAGGAGGATCTCCTCCACAGTTTTACCAGGCACTAAAGTGAGAGTGACCTGCCTGTAGTTCCCTGAGTCTTCCTTATTTCCCTTTCTGATAACGGGGTTGAGGTTTTGTTTACTTTCTATCTTACACTTTACTGAAGTTATTCTATTTTTTCCTACTTTTTTTTTTTTTCTACATATCTTGAAAAGAATTGCAAATTTTCCCGGCTTTTTTCCTACAGGAACTCAAGTTTTTCTGTTAGCCTCCATATCACTAAAAGGGTCTCATTCATTTTTGTGCTGCAGTTAAAGAATATCATTGGTGGCTTTCTAATGCATATCATGCAGACATGGACAATGACTACAGTAAAAATATATAATATCTTAATGTGTTACTGTAAAGTTTAATACAATATATAGATACACAAATACAATATATTTCTATGAATATGAATATGGAACACAAACATTTTGACTAGGAATGAAAGCTGTCTTGGTCTCAATTAATCAGAGTAACTTTCCCAGTTCAGGAGCATGTATTGGCATGTTGAAGGTTCAGAAATATTCAGTCTCACAAAGCTAAAGAGCTGGTTTTGAATATTCTTGGAAGATTTTAACCCTTTAGAAAAATGTTGCTTTAAACTATTCCTTATACTGTTTGTTCCATCCCATACAGGATAAACGTTATGCCTTGCTGTCCTAGTCCACGGATTAGAGACACTTTTACAACATTTCCCGGATTTCTTGCCATCTTAGCCTTTCTTATTACCTGTGGGTCAGTAGTGTATGTCCAGGTCTGATAGACTATCAGTTCTATCAGACCAGGTCTATCAACACGTGAGCAGGGCTCACATCTAGTCTGTGAAGCTGAGGTGAAAGTTTATATGTGTAAGATGAAAAATACTCCAGAGAATTCCTCTTAATTTGGACAAATATTTGGATTGATAGGAAATAAAACATTTATTTAGGGGTTTGACATTTTTTTAAATTCCTTTAAAATGAGGAAATGTTGATGAACAGTTCGAAATACATTTCGGTTTTAATTACTGAATTTTTTTTTCTCTTTTCTCAGATATTTTGTCAGTTCTTTCTTCCTTTTTTTGGCAGGCTGAAACTTTTGGGGAAACAAAATACTTCACAAACTGTTGCGATCGTGCAAAGGCTTCTTGTTTCAGTGGAAAACGTCACCGAGATTAATTGCTATGCAGCAGTACCCCCATTAATCAGACTTTGGGGGAGTGTGTTCCTCTTTTCCATGTGTTTCTTCCTCCCTCCACTGCCTCTAGATGTTCCTTTGAGGAATTTCTTATCTGCAAACTAAAACACAGTCAAGCCCTCGATTTCCTTAAGGCTCTCTGCATCTTTTATTTTTCTTTTCAAGTGGGATGAAATAGCCCCAGGATTCTGGCAAGTTAGCACAATTCACTAAAATCTTCTGTCCTATTTACCTTTTAAATTCTGGATATAATTGAAAGTGTTCGAACATGGAAAGAGTCACTACTGCACTTCTGTCTGGGATCAAAACACAAATGCTGCTTATATTCTTAGAATAGATATTCTTCCCAAACCTGCTGTCCTCTGCAGAAGCCTGACTCTCCAAGGGGCCAAATTTCTGTCTACAAAACAAGAGAAGGGAAAAGGCAGGACCCTGTGGTGGAGGAGGAGGGCAGCAGAGTTTGCTTAACCCTGGCTGGTATGGGTGGGAATGAGGTATGTTCTGCATTGTCACTCCTAAATCTCTTAGTGATCCCATCTCTTCCACCAGCCTCCAGCTCAGCTCTCAGCCACTTCATGTCCTGATCCTCATGACCAGACATCTCAGCTGCTGCCCTCCAAGCACCTCATACAAAGCAGAGCATGGGCTGTTGTGCAGGAAACAGCAGCAACAGAGAGGCCATAAGACACATTCATCAAAGATGGAAAGTTTGGACTTTCTGAAGCCCAAGTCTTTTGTTCTTTCCACTTTGATCTAAAAAAATATTATGGGAGAAGTCAGGAGAGACTCTCCGTGAATATGTTGGAAAAAAAAAAAAAAAAGCTTTCATTTTATTTAGAGCAGAACATCTAAAAATACCACTCAAAAATACTTTTCTCATTTTCTCAATTAGAGCACCTGAAAAGTGGTTGTGCTGACCTATAGTGTTCAAGTGATACCTGATTTCTCTCTCTGAAATACTGGATATTTAAGCCATAACAGCTCTGTTATGCAGATACAGGGTGCTGCTGTTGTGGCGGGTGCAGGCTGAGAACACTAGATGGTCCCTGTGATCCAGTTTTATACCTCAGAGTGCTTGGTAGTTCTCTCAGCAAGTACAGTTATGGCATGTCCTTGCAGCCAAGGGGAAAAAAAACAATGTTGGCTGTCGGAAGTTACCACCCAGAACCACATCAAGAACTGCAAAAGTAACCGTGATGGTTTTCTCAGACTTTATAACTAGGGAGCAACGTGGCACTCTCAGTCTCCCAAATAGAGCAGCGCAGTCCTCCAGAAAGTTCCTCAAAAACAATTGGCCAGAAGTTTGTCCCTGAATTTGGATACACCCTGTAATACAGAGTGGTAGTTAGACTGAAAAAGACTAGATGAAAAAAGAACATAAAAATAAAAAAGAGACGTTTTGAAAGTAATAGTATGTTGGGTTTTTTCCCACTCTCAGATTAGTAAGTTTGAGACTGTGCTGCACAGGGTAAGGGTTTAATAAGGAAAGCAGCAGTTCCCTCTCCACATTTTCAGAATTAAAACTGTGGAATTCATAAAGAATCATTTGACTCCAGTTTATTGTGCAAATAGTCTTTTGGCCACATTTTAAAGTCAGATTTATTCACAGATATCTTAAGGTTTAGAACACTGTTTATCTGACATCACCATTTTTTTGCCATGTGAGAAGTTAGAAAAGATTATTACTTTTCAAAGCTGTAGTCCTTGTAGCAATCAGATACATTTTCTATTCAAAGCCATGTTTGATCTCTGTTGCACTATGTTGCAGACACTTTAAGGGTTAATGAGGAATAGGTATCCTAAGTCAACCCTTACTGAAATTTTCCGGATATACCAAAGTAAGTCCTGTTAAATAGGTCATCATTAAAATTAAAGGAAAAATGTCAGGCAGGAGGAGCCTGGAAAGAGGTGGAAAAGCCTGCTGCCTTGCTACTGTGAGAGCAAGGGAGTCAGAAGCTGTAAATCATACAAGGATCCAACTGATGTTATCAATAAAAAAAAAAGATTGGCTGTGAAAGCGAGTTGCCCCTTAGCTTCCTTAGGAGTGAGGGGAGTCAGAAAATGTAGGGAAGTACTTTTATTTCCTTGTGGTGTACACATCAAATCTCTGGGAAGACAGGGAACACTGCTATCAGTTCCTGCAGCCTGTCCCTCCCCCGTTTTCCTACCTCCCTCTCTGCCACATGCCTCCTGCTTTAAACCAGGCCCCCACCATGGACACGCTGCTGCTCCTCTGCCTGAAAGGGAGGAGGGCTGGGCACAGCCCTGAAAGCTGGCACCACAGTTTTGGATTTCCTCTGGTGCAGGATGTGGCCAGCGTGGATGAATTTGACGTGAGCACCGCAGCCAAAAGAAAGTCTCGCCTGGAAAGAGCCGCACCATTCTGCCACGACATCCATGGCTTCACTGGCAGTCAGCATAGTGATCTAGCTCACTCACACCTCACCCAAAGGTGATGGGCAGCTTGGGTGAGGTGTACCAACAACAGCTGAGATTTCCTAAAAAACAATAGGAAGGGAGAGGAGAAATTTCTTTGATCAGTCTCATGTCTCGTATTTTGGAGAACTGGAAAATACAGGATTTACCCTGACATCCCTTGTACGACCCGTCTTCAGAAGTAGCTCAGTCACAAAGTATAACCTACATCTGCGAAATCTTCAAGTGGCAATTTGGCCATATGACATGTGGTATTTTTTACGTTACAACCCTAAAACTGTGGCTTGTTTCTTCCTCAGTCCATGTCATTCTTCCTCTGGTTATTTCCTCTCACACTACCTGAAACCCTCTTCAGCATAAGACCTCTCTCTGCCCACTGTCCCTGCCTTCCACCATCTCATTGTTCTCCTTCCCTAATGAGCTGTCTGTCACACCTTTCTTCCCTGAATGGTGCCTCTGTCATACCCTGCTAAGGGTAATTCTTGACCCTCCAAGTGTGTTGATTTTTGTTGGGTTCTCACACCTGCCTTACACTAGTCCTGATTGCCCTGACGCTGAACATCTCTGATTTCTCATTACCATCCAGAAAGCAATTAGAAAGCACAGCACCCTGCACATCCTGCTTGAGGATGCTGTGGTTGTCTGCACTGCATGTTGGGTAGGAGCCTGGGAAGACTCTTACACGCTTATAAACTTGTATATCTCTGGTACAGTACAGGAATTTCAGGTGGGGAGCAGGATGATGAACTAGAGCTAAAGCTCAGGTGGTGTGTGGCATTTCAGAAAGAACACGTGAGCTAGGCAAGGTCAAACAAAAACCATTAACATTTATTGGCAGGTGTTCACATACACCAAGTCTCTATACACTAAATCTACATTTGGTACATAAGTGCATCACTACCTGCAGTTATTTAGAATGTAAAAACGCTACTGTGAAAATCCACTTTCTCACACATGATGCCTAGGAAAACTTAGGTGTTTTTATGTGTATCTATAGATATTTTTTCTCTGCCAGGGAAATTGCTAGAGTATCATTAATAACAAAACCAGCATTTCTAGGCTAAATTTTAGAGGTTTTATTCACATAAAATAGAGCATGTGTAGGCTCAAAACAAACATCTTCCAGAGGTGTTCAGCTCTTTGTCTTTCATATACGTACAAGCACACACCATACACACACAAACACACACACAAACATATACCAACACACTTTACACAAAATTTAGACAGCCACATTTTGGGGTAAAGGCTTCCCATTTAATCAGACACGATCTCAAATTTGTCAGTATGTAGCTATTAAGTTCTGACCCTGTTGTTTCTTCCAATCCAGGAGACTGCTGGATCATCATCACCAGGTTGTGTGAAGTGGAGGGAAGTGAAAAGACTGGCTCTCTTATTGAAGGAGTGGCACAGGCATCACAGGAAAGGGAACAACATTTAGAGCCTTGGAGGATTTAGTTGTAGGAAGAGAGGTGGAATGGCAGCATGAAAGCCAGAGCAGGAGGCCTGGGTTCCACACTGGGAAGTGCCTGCCATGAGAAGAAGGGATGACAAACAGTCTGAGCACAGAGGCAGAACTGTGCCTGACAGAAAGATGTGCAGCAGCCTTCAAACAGGGGTTCAGAGGAACCAGGGCAGAAGAATTCCATGGACCAGGGCTTGCCACAGGCTTCACAACCTGAGCTTAGATGTTGCCTCTAGCTGTGCACTCCCAGGGCATTAGAGCTACTAGTCCCCGGGAAACATATACCTGCATCTCTGTATTGTAATGTCCTGGATTTAATAACATGTTCTTTTTGCCAGCTCTCATTATTTTATCTGAAGATGAACGTGGGGCTGTTGAACAGAAATCTGTTGAATGCTGAAAGGTTTTTGTAATATCATAATATTTGCAGAATATTATGCAGCATCTGACCTCTGAGGACCCAGTACACTGTACCATTCTGCTGGCTGTACCAGATGAACTGTCTCAAGATTATGTGGTATTAAAGTGAGTGTGTGTTATTAGGAAAAAAATCAAAATATTAATCTAAAAATCAACTGATTGGTCCATGTTGAAAATCAGAAAAAGTTTCATGATACTTAAAAACACATACAAATAAAATACTATTTTGTGATTTGTGGCAAAGACTCAAATTAAAACTTATTTGAATAACAATATTTATATTTTTTCAGTAGTGTGCTAGAAATATCAAAATGCTTTATGAATGCATCCCTGGTTTTATAGTTTAAGAAAATTCAGGCATAGAAAATGTTGGTGCTCTTCTGTTATATCTAGACTTGACATGCTGTTTTTCCATTCTGACTTGCCCCAAGGCTCATACCAGTAACAAAGCACAGATCTTCACACTATAGGCTGTATTTATAACTCAGACACCTGCAAACTCTGGATCATTTCACCAATGTTACGCTTCTGTGGCTCCTTTGGCCACTTTGCCCGTTTGTGTTCTTCACCTTGCAGGTATAACTCAAATGCAGGTGAAGGAGGACATAGCTTTGCTACTCAATGGTAATTAACTTACATGGTCTCTCTGACTTCCCAAAGTTTGGAAAAATTGTTATAAAATTAAATGTAAAAATTTAAAGCAGGGGGCTATTATTAGAAAGGTAAAAAGAAGAGTTTTAGAAAGTAGCTGTTCTCTCAGAGTGCTATTGAAGCACAAAGAAAGTACAAAATACCAGGGATAATTTGGGGTTCATGAAAACCATCAGGGAAGGAGATGGAGACCTCTGAATCTCCATTTGGTAACTTCCATTCTGGCACAGTTAGGGGAACTGATTTGCTGATATCTGATCATATCCAAGTTGACGTTTCCATTACCACTGGTTAAGCTCATTAACTGGATGCTGTGTGAGGCCTTAGCACTGTTTTACAGTCAGAGTGAGAGATGAAGACTCCTACAGAGATACTCTGGCTGACTTCCCAGGAGCAGCTCTGTAATGTAGCTGGTCTTCCCCAATACTGGCCTCTGCATTTTTCCAGCATTTTCTCTTCCCTTCCCTTTCCTTCCACCACCTACTATTCTCAGTTTGAGTTCTGTTATCTCTATTATGTGCTCCCTCACTCCCTTGCTTTCCTCAAGATTTATTTAAGTATACTCCGTATTTATTTGCTGCCCAGAGAATTTCATCCAGCCCTCCCTCCCCTTTCCTCATAGGAAACTAAGATGGGCAGGACCTTTTCAAGGACTGGATCCATTTGTTATGGGTGTCCTGCTTCCCCAGAAGAAAAGGCATCAGCTATTTTGTAGGTGAGTGCTCCCCATGGTAGTTTACCTCAGCTACAAAGAGAAGTGACCTGGGATAAGGGATGGAGGAACAGCTGCAGGATTTTCAAGGAAGAAGGTTGCATAATTCCACCACCCATGGCAGGAATATTTTCAGAAAATTAGATGGCCCTGAATCCCAAGTTTTGTTCCGTTTGGGAAACAAATTCTACTTATGTTAGAACAAAGTTGGTTCCTGATAAAGATAGACTGTAGGTTTTATCTTTCTGTAAAAAAAAAAAAAAAAAAAAGCCATCATAGCTAGAGGTTTGAGTGCTTGTGATTGATTTTTATTGCCACAGGGATATCCAATAGAGACAGAGAGAACTTAATGTTTCAAAGCATCTTTTCTTCCCTCTACCTGCTTTATCCCTTTTTCACAATTTCTGAGAAAATTCTGCTGTTATTTGGTAATCAGTTTTTTTCTCAGAGCCTGATGTTATTCCCAGAGTTGTGCCAAAAGGCCCCCACATCTGACAGCAGATTATCAATGCTCTCTGTGATGCTTGCCAAACCATTACATTGTCCTTCTTCTTGGCACCTCCCTAAATATTTCACCAAACATCCTGAAGACAATAACCCCCATTCTGACAAATCTTCAGCAGTCTGGAGGGCTCCACACCACACCAACAAACTATTGGCATAATCCTCTCATTAGAGATCCATTCCTCACAGTCACCCACAGTTCACTCCCACTCATACTCAGCTTTTCCAAATACAGTTTCAAAGCCCCCTGAGACTCCTATGCACATTACATGCGTTTCCCAACTCAGCATGCAGCACATACTTTTTTTGGTGATGGGACTAGGACAAGAGAACAGAAAATAACAATTTGAAGTGCTCTTGGTGCAACACCACATCTACATAAAAACTTACACAGTGATTTTTGTGTGTTTATGATTAAGGTCCAGGCTGATTTCCAAGGCATCTCTCACCTTGGGTAAAGTCAGCTATATCAAGATATGTACCAAATAATCACCAGGGCTTATCATCACTGGGATATGATCTGAGTTTTCCAAAAATATTGTTAAGAGAGAAATTTTAAATGGTGCAAAAAAAACCCCTTCCTGCCATATGGTCAAAATGAAATTAATTGAGGCTGAAGATGTGGGAAATCACTAGAGCTTCAGTGTGATATACATTAATTTGAAGTTTTATGCCTTAAATCCTCTCTCTTTCCCTGGTAAACACAGAGCTGTAAGAATCACTAGAGGCAAGATAGCTTTGTGAAAAGGGAGAAAAGCTCTGACATAGGATGTGCCTTTCTGTGTCCCTTGCCCTGGCTCTGCTCCACAGTGTCCACGTAGCCAGTGGGCTGCACACCAAAGAAAAGAAAGGGGGAGGGAAGGGGAAGGAAGGATGAACAGAGGGAGGAGCCCAACTAGCAGTTACTGAGCAGCATAATTTTTCTTCACCCCATTCTGAGGACAGGGAAAAAAATTCAGGAAAAGCTGCATGCAGCAGGACTCCTCTCGGTCACTCCCACTTCTCTCCAGGCACGGTTCTAGCAGTAGGCCAACCACCAGCACCAGCATGACCATGGGCTCTGCTGAGCAATCCCAGCCATTGGGAACAAGACAGCCTTGAAGCAGGAGTGAGAAAGGGGTACGCATAGCTAGGGAAAACAGCTCCAAATTCTGTCTGCAAAGCTCAGGCATATTTTCTTTTTTTTTTATTTTTTTTCCCCTTTGTACCTTGGGGGAATGGTGCTGGCCATACAGCTCCAGCTTCTGGATTAGCTTCTCATTCACACTTCTGTCTGGGATGGCAACTGCAGAGAACCTCATGATTTTTATGATAATAAAAGGGGAAGAAAAGAATGATTGCATGTTGCTGTTGTGGCAAACTACTTCCACAGACACATAGCCAACCCTCTTCTACTGCATGAAACAAAAATGTTTGAAGAAATGGAGCACACACAGTTGTAGTTTAATCAATAGCTGCAAAAGAGAAAATCTGGAGGGATTCCTTTCTGCCCCTGCATCCTCAGTACTCACTTGCAAGTGACTACAGGCTTGCAGCAGAGAGGTGTTTTCTTTGGGAAAGGTCCCAGCAGACTGATTGGATGGGCCCTTACCGTTTGAATAAATGCCAAATCCAACAGTCTAGTAAGGAGGGATTTTTTTAAAAAACTTTCCTGCTTCAGGCCTAAACCAACAAAAACTGGAGTAGACATCATGAAGTTAGAATTGGTGGGATTCAGGTGGGAGGGCAGGTGTAACCAAGGTTTCTCTCCACTCCCCTAATTATCTGAAAGCTCTTCTTCCCTATAGAAGTCAAAACTGTTTTGTGGAGGTCTGTTTCTTCCGTATTCAGCAACAATTTTCCCAGTAGAACCTGTGTAATGGAGAGCTTGCTAGAGCTCAGCAGCAGTGCGTGTGGCATCGGCTCCCTCTGCAACGCTCCTGACAGTGTAGCTCACCTCAAAGCAACACTCAGCCCTCTCTGCTGTGTGCCTCTTGCTAGGGAATGTGAAAAGAAAATACAAGTGGCTAAGTAAGGAGCAGCTGTGGAATCTTGGAAGGAAAAGACTGGCCACATATTCAAAATGTGGTAAATTGAAATAATTAGCAGCTAAATTATTTGTAATTTAATTATCTAGTCTGGTTCTAGATATTTTCATAGCACAGGAAAAATTCTGGACCATGAATTGACCTCTTTTTGGTGCAGTCATTATTTCAGCCTTTAAGAGTTTATTTAGACTGTGTGGCCTTCCTGTTACGGGCCTAGTGAATTAATTTTGATAGGACAAGATAACACTTCATGATTCTTCAAGGTTTTGGTGTTTGCTACTGAGGATGCAGTTCTTTTTCTAAAATCTTTAAATACAGTCACTTATGGAAAAGATAGTGGTCCATAGTCCATTCAGTAGGGCACAAAGCAGACATGCACCCACATAATTACAGGTAGGGATACACATGTATTTATAGGACTGTGCAAATACCTAGGACATGCTCTCATAAAAGTTGTGTTTCTCAGTTGTTTGTTCTCAGCACTTTAGACAAAGGTCATTCTGACTGACAGCACATAGTTGTTGGAATATGGGCCACAATAACAGAAGTAATTGTCATACAAAATATGCAAGTTCAAGAGTGGTATGTAAGCCATATATTCTTCCAATCAGGGTCAAGGGACAGTATGCTCCTTCCTTGTCTTGAAGGAAAAATCAATTCTTATCTTAATTTCATGGCATTGGACTAAGTAGCCACTTCTTAGAAGAATGCAGGAAAAGGAGAAGAAAACAGAGCTATTACTCTCTTTTACAGGTTTTCTGGATTCCCACTAATTTTAGTTTCTTTCTACCAGAGAATGTGGAGGAGAATGCATTGCTCTTAAAGTTGGTTTCAAATAGATTCAACTGCTTTATTTCCATTTCTTTTGCTTTCTGTCTATTTTTATTGTTCACATAAATCCTCACATGAAGTTCACGTAAAGCCTTCAGTCTTTAAATTATATTTAAATTATTCGGATATATATTCTCTATACAGAGAAAGAGAAAAATGAAAGACAGCCATACTGAGCCCGCTTTTTTTAAAAAAAAATGTTGATAAAAGGAGTGAGTCTGCCCTCCCTCTTATTATTTGTGACTAATTACCTGCTTTTTAAAACACGAAAGAAAACTGGTCTCACTGCAGAGGTTGTGCATCAGGGCATTCAGTATAAGTCCTTGGCTTTGTCTTAGTGGGTTCACATGAGGTACATACCATGTTGACTTCTGAGGAAATAAAAAGTAACTCCTCAAGGCTTTTGGTAAACCAGCTACAAGAGGCTGTTACGATGCAGGTGCTGCATAAACATCAATCATCCCATCTTGCTGCATGAATGAAGTGTATATAAAGGCAGGTCAAGTAAGTAAAACAGTCCCCTTACCCAAAGATGGACAAAGAAAGGTTTGGACAAGAGGGAGCTCCCCACTGTAATTGCCATGGCTCGCACTGTGGTCCAGTGAGATCCAAGCAGACTGGCCAGAGTCTATTTGGAATTCCCACCCTATCATTTAGAAGAGCTGTATTTGGCATGCTGAGGCTGAGGCTGAGGCCTGGACTCCTCTGGTTGATCTTAAATAGCTGTTGTTAGTCAGCCACGTCACGTCTCTTACCTTGCATTTTTCAATTTCAGATAATTCCCTGTCATCTTCATCCCACAGATCATTGCCTTGCTTCAGCAAAGCACTTAGGAAATATTTTCCATGTAGGTCTGTTTACATTAGACGAAAGTTGCATCTCTAAATGAGATGTTAGCTTGATTTTGCAGTTTGCTTTTCTTTATAGGCACTGCAGTGATGTCTTCTGTACTAAACAGTCTATAGTCTATGCTAGGCTAGTACACAAGGCAGCCAGTTCTGGAGCTGCTTTAGGGAGCACTGATACGCACTATGAATGTATATAAAACACGAGATTAACAATCCTCTCAGACCAAAATTAAAGTGCTTTTAAAGCTGTGCAATTTGAAGCTCTTACATACAAACTCTGTTCCTTTGTGAAAGGCTAAACTTACAGTACAGCATACTCGGTTATTCTGGCAGCATTTCACTTTCTACACTTCTGCCAATAGCTGAATTTAATTACTGTTGCATTTATGGAAATACTTACACAACTGGAGGAGCTACATACGAATTTCATCAGTTTCATATAAAATGATGCAAATGCAGAGACATTGGCCTATAGAGAGAATACTGAGAACTTTAAAACATAGAGAATTGCAGAACTGTCTCTAAATTTCATTTCTTTTCCTCTCTGGTTCAAATGAATTTTAGCATGCCCGAAAAATGCAAGATTGTGGAAAATAAACTCTTCTCTGTACTACAGTGAAGTCAGTGGTCCCTCCCATGTTGTAAGAGGTGAAGTCACTCTGGGAGAAAAAGGTGCTGAAATTTTCGAAAGCAATAATGGGGGAACTGTACCCCCACTCTCACAGTGTCTTTGACAGTAGTTTTGTGCAAAGAGCACTAAGAGTAGGAATCTTGTTCATTCATCTTTAATCCAAATACCAGATGCATCATTTCTTTTCCACACCATTCAGAAGGTGGAATGGCTTGTGCAGAATTCCACAATCACAGTCCTACCACCTAAGACAGAGGCTCCTTGCAACTTTTTTCTGTTAAAGTCATATTTTTGTACATTCCTTTTTGTTCTCTGCTCATCTGGCACAGCTCCACAGTGTGAAAGTATATGACTTAGTAGTACCATATTTTGGGGGTCATCCATCCCAGCATTGTATAGTACAGTGAATTACAGTCATTCACAGAGGACCATTACACGGTGAAATGTATTGTAATACAGAACATCCTGGCCTGAAATCTACAGGGAAATCAAGATAGAGGATATATTAATGTTTAAGCCATATTAATATGCCTTAAAAACATAATGCTTGCAGGCCTTCCCACATCTGTGTCCACAGTTTGTCCTGTAGCTGAGTATCTGCCTTTTCATTAGTCTCCAGGTTTGTCCTGTGCTTGACACATACAGTAATGCAGTTGCCTCTGGGGAAGGGCACATGGCAAATAGAAGCAGTTTAATTTAATTTCATTTGCAGTGTTAGTGCTCTAAAGAATAGTTACTTGATGAAGAAAATCCTAATGAAAATGCATTTCTCTGTGGATTTAGGGTAGGACAGATAGTACTTCCTTGACACTTAAAATGTCAGTGGAACTAAGACTGATAACACAATTAAAATACGATTATCATTGGTGGCTTGAGTTGTATTTATCATATACCAATTATTCTAGGTAGTAAGTCTGTAGAAACAGGGAAGAGCTAATTTCTTAACATTGATTTTAACTGGATTTAAATCAGCCTTCCAAGATAGGACTGTAATTCATACTAGAGTGCAACTCAGTCACTCTACAGGAAGTCTGGTAAATTTCAGTCTCCCTGAAGCAGTACAATTTTGGTTGTTTTTTTTTTTTGCAATGCTACCATCACTTCTTTCTGTGAGAACTTACTTAAAGCTCATGACTGAAGTAGTAGAAGAAAATGACTGAGTGCTAATAGCAATATATATGAAAGTGCTTTACAGCAACAAAAGGTTAACAAAAGAATCAAGACTGGCTTTTGGCACCTTTAGGAAAAGTAGTGACTGGAAATTAATCTACTATGAATCTGGGAACCATTACACAGAAAAAAAAATAAAAGAAAGAAAAAGAAAGAAACAAAAAAAAATCCAAAAAAATTAAAAACTCCACATTGAAGTAATAGAGAAAAGGAAGGAAAAGGTTCATAGAATCATGGAATCAACAGGGTTGGAAAAGACCTCTGAGATCATCAAGTCCAACCCCTGATCCAACAAAATTGTCAACACCTATGCTGTGACTTTTGAGCTAAAGAGTCTCCTAAGGATATGCCTAAGCTGAAGAAGCTTTGTAATGTGGCTGTAGCAGTGGAACGTTGCTGGCAGGTCTACTGTAGGCTGAAATTTAGTGTCATATTCCTTTGGAATAAGTTACGCTGGGAAACCGGCAACTCTGCCTGTGACTGCTGCTATGGTGGGGGCAGTTTGTTGTTTCAGTTCGGTCAACCAGTGGAAATAACTGGTGATAAGAGATGTTAGCATGAACGTAGCTCTGATTTGACTTAGGAACTGTCCACATATGTCATGGCAGTGAAACAGGATTTTGTTTGGGGTAAAGAATCACATGCATATGGTCTGCTACGATGATATATATATCAGGACATTCAGCTGAAGTTAGTATGGTAGCTGATGGCAGAACATTAACCTATTCGTGCATACTTTCATGGAGACTTCACTGGGGCTATTTGAGTTTTATTTATCCAAAAAGAATGATAAAATGGTTAAATTTTTGCCTGTTACTGTTTGGCTGCTGGACTCTGTTCCATGAATTATTGTCTGAACCTCTGCAGTCAAATTTCACGTTTTGTTACCATCAATACTGATGTGGGGACCAACTCTAAAAAGTTGTGTAAGCCATGTAAGATGAGGGAAAAGGATTCTCTTCCACTACCACACAGAGGAGAACTCCAGGTTATCTGTAGCAAGTNGACCTGCTCCAGCACCTCAATATCCTTCCTGAACTGAGGGGCCCAGAACTGGACACAGCACTCCAGGTGTGGCCTCACTAGTGCTGAGTACAGGGGCAGAATCACTTCCATGATCCTGCTGGCCACACTGTTCCTGATCCAGGCCAGGATGCCATTGGCCTTCTTGGCCACGTGGACACACTGCTGGCTCCTGTTCAGCTTCCTGTCAATCCACACTCCCAGGTCCCTTTCTGCCTGGCTGCTCTCCAGCCACTCTGTGCCCAGCCTGTAGCGCTGCAGGGGGTTGTTGTGGCCAAAGTGCAGGACCCGGCACTTGGCCTTGTTGAACCTCATCCAGTTGGAATTAGATTATCTCTTCAGTCTGTCCAGGTCCCTCTGCAGAGCCCTCCTGCCTTCCAGCAGATCAACACTGCCCCCCAGCTTGGTGTCATCTGCAAATTTACTAATGGTACACTCGATCCCCTCATCCAGGTTTTTGTAGTGAGATGGAATAGAAAAATGTACAGGATTGGACTGTAAGTGATGATACTATAATGGGAACATAATAATGAAATATTTTGACTGAATGAACTAGGCATTTAAATATTATCTCCTATGCAGTTTAATTATTTAGAATATTTCAGGTGGCAAGCTGACAAGCAAGTTCTTTTTCTACAGCTTTTACAGGAACAAAAAATATTACCACCTTATAATAGTGAACAAATTCTTCCATTGTCAGAAAGGCTGCAGATAACTGTATATCAGTTAATTTCAATCAAACTGAATTTTAATGTGTGAAGCGTTTACAAACTGTCATTATAAAAAATTATGTAACTTCTAAAATTATTATTATCACTTTAAACGCAGTCTGACAATAACTGCGATTAGCATTTTTTGTTACCCTATTTCTCCACAAGGTTCATTAACCAAAAATCAACTGCTTTCATTTAGTTAAATCATTAAGTAGCATAATAGCAGTGTTTTTGTAACTAAGGATGCAGAGGACAAAATTTTGGGCACACACAAGAAAGGACATAACTCCAATCACATAACACTTCTTGTAACCCTATAGGGAAGTTGAACGTCAGAGAGTGGACTTGATATTTAACCCCGTGAATACTTTTGGCACATAAAAATATAAAGTTAAATGATATGGTAATAAGTTTAAGCTACAAATTATGAGGCTTATAATCATCAAACCAATCAAGTTCAGCATTCTCCAGTTCAATAAAACTATTTTGGAGCAACAACTACAGCTCTCTCTTTAATAAACAGACTGGAAGCAGAGGCATAACAGAAGTATCCTCTGTCTTGCAGTTTGATAGAAAAAACCATGGAACGGGTCACATTTAAAGTTAAGGCAGATTTAACGTGGCTGTAAAGCTGTCAGACTTAGCTCACTCCACATGTGTGCTAAGTATGAATCATTCATAAGAACTGTCACGGGGATTCATCCACCCCAGTTGCTGAAAGCTAGAAAAATACTTCCCTTTAGTGGACAGGTATCTAAGGCACATTCTTTGAAAAGGTTCCTCTTCAAGTGCTAAATTCATGTGTACACGTCTGACTTCGAAAAATCTCAAGTTAGGTGAGTTGAACTCTATCCTATGTGTTATGGTGGCTCCATGTCATGCTGAAGAAAGTTTTGAAAAAATAAGTATGTAACCCAAATTTTAAATTTAGAATGAATGGCACACTTATGGATCTGACATTCTTTTCCACTAGCTTTCAAGTGTTTCTTTACACCCCATACTAAGGATAGGCCATTGCTTATCCTGGCTTGCTAACATGCCTTTTTCATCTTCTCTCATGTTAAGGAGACATGAGTCAATAAGACATTTCTCCAGCAGAGATGTTCAGCATCAGGAAACTGGAGCACATTGCCTTGAACTTAGTGCAATCCAGAAAAAATCGCCAGGTTTAAGTTTGGAGGCTTGAATGACAGGTCAGATTTCTGTGGAGACTTAACCAATAACAATGCTCAAAATGTATTTGCAACTTTGCTTTAACAATGAAAGAGAGAGGGGGAAGAGAGAGAGTGTGAGTTCCAGGAGGAAACTGAGACAGCTGATGAACTGGTTTCAGGATGACAGTACAGAAGCATAACAAAAAACCAAAAGTTGCAGGATCCTGGGAAATCAGAAATGAGCAAGAGATTGAAAAGAAGCTGTTTACCAAACATCCTGAGAGTAAAGAAGGCCTTAAATTTATTATCAAGACATGTTTTATCATATATCTGTAGGTAACATTGGAATTCATATTGTAAGTGTAGGAAAAATATTTTCAGCTTAAAGTTTGTTTTCCCAGAAATGGCAGGGGGTTTTACAGATGTCACAGTTATTAACATTCTGGTTCCCAAAATAAGTGATGAATAGAATAATGAAGTGTAAAAAGTCCCTCAAAAGAAATAGAGTTATGATTGTGTCATTATTTTGAGAGAAAATTCCTTATTCAGGAAAGATGTATTGCTCCTTCACTGAGACGGAATCACGTTGCTGTCAATGTCACTGCACAAGGTAATAAAGCATGCTGAAGTCCTGCAGTGGAAAGCAAAAACCTACCCTTTTTGGGTGACAAAACCCCACTTGTATTCACAACAGGATTAATGAAGGCCATCAGGTTGCCTAGTGCCATCTGGATCCACCCAGTGAGTCCAGAAGATAGCAGCATAGCATGAAAGGGCTTCATCTCACCTGACAGGAGTGTACCATTATTCAACTACCCTTTATTCCTAGGGAAAAAAAAAAGACAGTATAGATGAGTTCACTCCCTTCTCCTTGGGCCAATTTTTAAATTTAAACTGGTGAATGAAAACTTATGTTGCTTAACTGACATGAAAATGTTGGTCTTTTTTTTTATTCTTAGAGTGACCATTAAGGGGGCTTGAAGGAACAAGAATGAGCCAAAATAATATTAACATTGAGCAGGTTGCAGGATAAAATTTAAAGCTTTGCAAAATGTTCACAGGATTCAGTTACACATCCATCAATCTCCTAAGGATGGTCTTGCCCAAGATATGCATATTTCTAAAACTCTCAGAACGATCAGCTGGGATGGATGGAATTCAAGGTATCCTTGATACTTCTTTCTTGTTTTTTTCAGCGTTTCTACTTCTCCAAGTTTCAGATGAGGCTGACAGCTTTGTAATTCCTTAGATCTGAAAGTATTTATCTATGAAGCAAGGTGTATAGAAGAGTTGATACCTTTTATTAGGATATCCAGGATAAATACAGGCTGGGAAATGTAATTTAACCAGTTAGACAATTGGAGGAAAGAAGGATAGCTGCTACGTATGGAGAAAGAGGATGTTGGCAGGAGATGAAATAAAAGTCTTTTACCTACATATATGGAGCACAGAGGGAGGAAAAGAACAGATAATCATGTATCAATGAGGAGTTAAATACATATGAAGGATAAGAAAATTTATAATCTCCACTGAATCCTTGAATATGACAGATAGCAGCCTTATACTGCTTATATTTGGACTGTAGTTCCAAGTCTTGTCTTCAAAAGAGATTTTGTAAACCTTCCCATGAGCCCCTCCCCATGACGAGAATTGACAGATCAAAAATAGGGCACCTATATTTCAAAAATACTCTCTCACTGGCTGATGGGTATTCCTGTTCTTGGTTTTCTGAGTGAGTTCATGCTATTTAGTGTACAGCAATTGCTTGGTGTCCAGGATAAAGTTCTGTAAAGACATTTAGGGCACTACACAAAGTACATAAATCTCTAAGGAACTGCGTGTGCTTCAGCCACGGGTTTGGCATCGGTTTGTTTCATGTGTGCCATGTTCACGTTGTTACTGGCACAGAGGCACAAATCTCCTCTCCTTTGTAGCACTCAAGTATGGTAGATGCACAGCCTTGTTTCCACTGCTCTTTACTGCAGTCTAACAAAGGAAAGCAGCAATTCTGCACGATAGGATGCTCACAAGGAAATTCAAAATGCATCAGTGCTGTTGAATCAGCATGGATTATTGAGGCAGCTTTGCCAGCCAGCAACAGAGATTTCCCAGCCCTGTGCCAAAACTAATGTTCTTTAAATGTGCTCCACAAGGCCAGCACACCCTTCTGCCCATGGGTGTGAGAGAAGGTGTGACCTCCACAGATCTATATCATAAGCCTAAATGTCCTGGAGTCCATGCAAAGAGCTACAGAGCAAAGATCCCTTCTATTGCCACAGATCTCTAACTGTACATCTGTTGCAGTAGGAGCCTTCACAGGTCCTAAACAAAATTTCTGTCTTTACAATTCTGTTTTGAAAATCAGTTGTTGTCTGGAAATATTTTACTATCTACTTTTACTCTGCAAAAGAAAATAGTTTGCTAAAAAGGCAAGAAAAAGCTACAACCATCTCAGCAACCTGTTGCTGTACCTCTGTTTCTCTACACATCTCTGCAATTTTTGCTTAAGGAGCCCTCCTGGATGTATTCCTTCTCTGATGTTCTGGGATGAACACTGTAAGATTTTATTTTTATGTTTTACCAGCTATCACATTCACTTTGTATTTTTGACAATGTGTAGATAATGTCAAAGCCACTGCAGATATAGTCCTGTCATAGTTCGTACTTTGACGCTGACTGATAATGTGCTGATACTGTGCTGCAGTGCAATGTCAAAATACCACCCCCTCATGACTGTCTGGATTTCTTTTCATTATTATAGCGGGATGCCTAGTTCAGATACAAATTCCTTTGTTGTTGACAACTACCTTAGAGAAACAAACTCCATCCTGGGATTTCCAAATCAGAAAATGTGCTGAGTATATATAGGAAAACGGAGCATAGGAAGGGATCATCAGGTTCAAAGATCCCAGTTGCCAAAACATAAATTATAGTGTAATAGATGTCTATTTCAGGAACATCTGCAGAACAATCACCCCAAATAACCCTAAGGAAAAGGTTATGTGAGCATGTCATATTGAATTTTCAGGGTTTTTTGTGTGCAAAAATATCTCTGCTTAAAATATCTTTCAGTATGTCAAAAGCAATATAGCTGTCAAGTATATATGTGATAGTGTTAAAAATAAATACAATTCCTCAACTTTTATCCCTATATGAAATGCACTCCTTATTTACCTTGTGAGGCTTTCAAATGGCAGTTTCATCTGCATTTTAATTCTGTTATGCCAACTGTGGTACTGGAAGACGATTCTAGTATTTTGAGACTTCTGCATTGCAACCTCGTTGGGTTTATCAGTTTTTTTCTCCTGTTATGCCTCATGGAGTTTCACAAAAACTGCAGATCTCCATAAGTCTCGCTGTAATAACATATTGCAGGTAATTGTTGGTTTCTTGGAATGCATTTGCCTCTGCTTCAAGCCATAATTAAAGGAATCACATAAACCTTGGAGCAGTCTATGGAATTCTGAAAATAGGAGTTTAACTTACAAATGTCAGGGTGGAATGGGAAATGAGTGAGCCAAAATCAGCACACTACCATGTCCATTTGCAATACTGTGAACAAGGCATCCTTTTGTTTTGGCCACCAAGACTTATCAGAGGCATCTTGTATATATATTGGGTAGTGAGAACAACAGCACGTCCTCTTCAAAAAGAACAGAGTGCATTTATTATCAAGACGGGAAGATATTGCTTGAAACTACATGAAAGGCTACCTTCAAAGGGAGAATATTGCCATAGGGAAAGCAAATTGTTAGATACAAGGCCTCTTGTTATACCTGTTCATCAATGTTGCTCACACACTGGGTGCTGAAGTCCACAGCTAAAAACAGGATCTGGGGATGTGTTCTGTTTTAAACAAGCAGACACCTCCAGGGCTGTGAAAGGATTACGTGAAAGGATAAGTTTTCTGTTGTGCTGTTTGCTTCTATGCCTCCTTTATGTTAAGTGGCTGTTTTTCAGGCAGAAAAGGCTCAAAACTTTGTTAACAGATTCTTGACTAAATCCAGGTTAAAGTTTATCAGGTGTACTTTTTTTTATCTAGGTGTTCCTGTAGCTTTGCCAGCAGTGCTTACTCCAGGATGTAGGCCTGACATGATCAATAAGGTCAGTGGCAGCAAGGATTCTTCAGAGAGTTTGATTGCCTACAATAATTACGCTGAAATAAGTTTCTGTCTCTCTAGCCACTCAGTTACCAACATGATTTCAGAAGTGCACTTCACAGTTTTCTTCAACAGTAACAAAACCACTTTTATGCCTTTTTCCATAGTTCTTAAGGCATGGTCTCTGAACATTTCCCCCTTACGAAGTGCTGGGTTATATTCAATTCAGAGAAAGTATTGGAAACGATCACTTTTACAGGATGATCTCTACAGATCAGGGAAGCTTCACCATCAGATGAGGTGTTATGACATGGTAGGCCTAGAAAGTTGAACGGGGCAAATAACCAGGACTGTATTCATTTAGATTTTTTTTTTTTTAAGTTTCAGTGTCATGAAATTTTTATGAATTCTTAGTAAATAAAAGCATAACCTTTTTGATGAAGAATGAAGTGCAAAGCACTTACCTACATATTGAGTTACAAATAATTTCTCTGTCATCTTTCGTCTCTTTCTCACTGTTCATCTCTTTCTCCCATTTCTTCTTTCCTGCCACTTTCTCTCATTTACATAGTTGGAGGACATTTTACCATTTCTTTAGGATCTATCTCATTTCATTTTCTGTTTTCCCTCCCACACCACTCCTCCCAGTACTTTGAGTTCAAATCAGAAGCCCTGTGACATCATGGTTTCCCCAGCTCTCTTTCTTGTGGTTTTAAACAAAGTCCTTTAACGTAAAGATTCTTCAGAAATCTCTCAGGGTTGCTTTTTTTTTTTTTTTCTACAGCCCATTCAGCACATGGAAGACTAAGTGCTCATTTTTGTCCATTCCACTTCCCTCCAACTTTTTACAGGATAAATATTGCTTCTTGCATAACTTCTATAAAATTAATTTTCCTGGTTTTATCTCTAAAGTTTCTTACCATTATCCAGGATGAAATATCCTCTGCTGTGCATCAACCATCTTCTCATACTCTAAGAATTTCTCCTAAAATCTTGTTCTAAAAATATTTTTGCTTAGAAATTTTGGGGGTTTCTTTGTAACACAATCATGTACAGGAAAGAAAATTTCTATTTTCGTTTTGTCTCAACTTCTTGATTTTCTTTTTTCTTATATCCTTATTTCCCGTATCCTGTGGCAGGAGGGAAAATTAATGGCTGATGACTGGCTGGTTCCCAGATCTGCAATCTCCTTCTGCAAAGGGATGATTTAACAGAGGAAAACAAGAATTTGGGGTGCTGAATTCCAACATCTAAGTCTTTGTTTTGATCCTGGGCAGAAACGTGGGTGTGTGTTTCCCACGTAACATGTATATGTCCTACTCCACAGAATAATTTCGGAGTGTACAACTATTCTTACTGCATCTTCCTTTCTCCTTCCCACTTTTGCTCTGCACACTTTGAAGGGAATGAAACCTCCCAATTCTCCAGGACTCCAAAAGCATTCCCCATGCCCAGTGTGCCTTTTTCTTGACATGAAAATCTCACCTCTGTGAAAAAAAGTGGGTAACCAAGGGTACCTAATGTCTGAGGTGGTGACAGGACTGCTTGTTATATCAGCAAATGGCCATTGTTTCTTGTGGTTTCCATGCCTATCCCTGAGGAATTGGATGACTGCTCAAATGTAGGAAAATGTAATCATTTGCTTACTTGATCATCAATACCTGATTACAAAGGTCAGAATGATACCATCAAGGTAATTCTCGTGAAGCTGTTTGCAAGATGTTTTTGATTTCCTCAGATATATTCCATTTCCTTTGGGAAAGGTCAAAGAATGAAGAATGGGGGATTAACTGAGCATTATGCTAATAAGCTTCCTGGGGATATCATTTTCATTAATTACATGTTTGCTCTGCCTCCTTTGGGAATACTAACAGAAAAATGTGAATTTCACAGGGAATTTCAGGTCTATAAGAAAGAGCATGGATGTTATCTGAGAAGAAGAACTGGAAAAGAAAGTTGGAATAAATAAAACCTCTATAGTTAAAGAGCAGCAAAACAGGAAAGGTTTATGGCTTTATCCTAATATGCAGAAGCTCTGAGATCCCCACACTTACCTCAGGCTGCAGTTTTCTTATATCAGTGTCTGAAAAACCTAGCATTTTCATCCATTATGTTCAAGTGCTGCTAATGACTGCTGTTCTTGGAGATTTTACCAAGCAACTGAAAACAGGTATTCCAAATTATTCTTCGGAAAACTACTTGATCAGAATAATGATCATTAATGTCTGTTTTTCTGTGATTGTCTTGGGAGGGTTACCGCCTTCACCAGTTCCCAACTACTGTGCTGGCCTTGGTGCTTTGTCTGACAGAGGTAAACAAACATGTACAGCAGCGGGAAAAAACAGCAATTCAGCACTCCCCAGCATTTGTGCACTAGTTCACAGCAAGTCTCATTTCTCTCCTGCTTGCTTTGGTGCTTCTGTATTACTATACTCTAGGAATCTGTATGGAATTAATTCTTTCTATCCTAATTCCTCAGTGATTTCTGCAGGCTATTATCAGGCCATGCAGAAATTTGTCTTGCCTTCCACCTTCATGAAGCCTCTGGGATGCACCATTCATGGTCCCCACTTTCAGTCACACAAAGGCTTTTACTTGCATCCCTACTTTGCTGCAAATCTGACTACAGCTCATTTATCTGAAAGAGACTGAGCACTCTCCCTCTTCTTAGATTAACCTCATCTCTGCCTAAGGGGTTAATGCTTCATGCCCTGTACATGATTTTCCCGTACTCCTTGAAGAGACACAGAGTGAAAAGGGCTACGGACAATGGTCACCTGTGCTCAGGCAACCCCCACAGCTCACCTCCTTGTACTCCTGCCTTGCTGCAGGCACAGGGCAAGGCACAGGCTGCTGGCTTGGATGTTTGGCCATAGCCTCCTCTCCTTCGCTCTCTAGAGCTCCTGCCAGGTGAAATGGCAGGAATGGGACATCTGCATATGATATCCTATTTTCTAGTATATAGTTTTACGATGCTATAGGGTACAGGAAAATTAACTATTCCATAAGAAGCATAAAACTACACTATGGACTAACAGATAAATTTCATCTGCAGAGCTTGTCCTGTATTTATTTGTTCATTATTAAAGTTCTGCAATCATTTCAAGAAGCATATGCCTTAGTGGTATAGCACTGTCAGAGATGTAATATTTATATTTCCACATGTCCAACACTTCAGTTTGTGAAAACCTCATCCAGGTGTTAAAAAAAAAAGTAATCTCACAATACCTTTGTGCTCAGCTAGATACTTGTCTGATCACAGACACTTGCAAAATGAGGGACTGAATGTCTGGCCACGTCCACAGGGCACTCCAGTGGCAGAAGACAACCATTACTGACACGGGTCAATGTATTGGTCATTGCAGTTCTGCACTAGTTTTCATCATTTAGACTCCAGAGAATTGAAAACAGTGCCCAAACACTACCTCTCTTTTAGAAAGTGGAGCACCACAGGCTTGCAAACCTAGTCCTCCCGTCAGTGGAATGCAGTACAAAGAGCACATATGAAAATATAAAATGAGAGACCTCTTCATCATGGTCTTTTCAGATACCAGTAACAGTGTCTACTAATTCAGTAACTGTTGTCCTGTTTGTGGTGATGAAATGGGATCAGTGGATGTTTCTGCTTGATGTTACTCATCCTTAAAATTGGTGGAGAAGAGTTGGTTCTTGTATTTTTGACTGCAACTGCTTCTGACTTCACAGCAGATTAGACTTCCTGCTACAGACAGTTAAAGATGGAATGAAAAAAAAATTCGGACTTTAGCAGAATAATAAATCAACCCTTTGCATCACCAGATATGCTAAGAAGAAGGAGGTCTTATGGTGGATTTGCATCTGGTTAGGAAAGGAGGACCCTGGCATTATTTAGCTGGCTCTGATTGCTGCATTCAAGGCATAAATTGGCAGGAGCTTTTGGGAGGAGACTGTAACAGCCTGGCCCACGATACTGATGGCTGCAGGAGGAAAATGGCTATCCACAGGCAAACAGATCTGTCGTCACAAGAAGTCAAACAGAAGATAGATCTTCATTAGTAATTTGATCCTTCTAACTCTCTACAGGGATTTGGCTTTCATGCAAAATTATAGCCCTGTATTTTACAATGCCAGTATAATGTTCTAACAGTTGCTTTTTAATGTAAGAAAGAAGTTAGAATTTTCCAGTGAATTGTATGGGAGGAAAAAAGAGGCAGAGCAAAAGGAAAGTATTTGAGCTCTCCTAAATTGTGCAGAAAACTGTGTTAGGAGTTATTACAGAAGGGATGATTGGAATTGCCTTCAGGAGGGAAATGGGGGAGAATTTTCTTGCTTGCATATTCATAAGACTTAAAAAGTGTTGGTTTTTGATTGGCTTTAAAGTTGTGCTGTGTTTGATTGGCTTAGAAACTGTAAAGTGAAAAAAAAAAGTAGAAATTCCATCTTGCTTTAATCACTGCCCACTCTGAGTTTCCCTAATGACTTCCAGATGCATTCTTCTTATGCTATTGTTCTGGCACAGTTTCCAGACAACTTTTGGGTCTGTTAACAAAAAAAAAACAACAACCTCTGCCCTCCTCTCTCTTCTAACAGAAAACAGATTTCACTCTGGTTAAATAAATGTGTGATGAGCTGGAGAAATAAAATTCCTGTTGCTTTCTCTCTTCAATCTCCAGGAAAACTTCTGGTATAAAGTGAAAGAAATTATTCACTTAAATTCTGTGTAGGGAAAGAGTTAAAAATAGATTTCATAGGAACCTATTGATGTTTAAGAAAAATACCATGAAGTTGCATTTAAACTAAAGAAAACCACATACTCTACAAAATTAAAACTCCTCACCACAAAATAATTTTCATGTTGCTGTCTGTGTCACTGGCCTGTTGAGCCATCTGAAGCAAATCATGTTGCCTCTTAAAGCCTCAGTTTCCTGCACATGAAATGGAGACAATGATGGACATCTATAGTATACAAAACTTTTATGACCTTCAGATAAAAACCACTTTGCAAGGTAGAATCAAAACATCTTCTGATGCACATAAGGGATGACAGGAGAGTTGTAATGTATTTGCTAAGCTGGAGAGCAAAACAGCAGTCCCCTCTGCAGTGTGCATTTGATGTCCATGCAAGGCTGCACTGTACCTTTGTAAGGTACTCTATTCCATTTTGAACAACATAACATATTAGTGCCTTGAACTTCTGTCTTTCAAAGTCAGCAAACCACTGAGACCTTCCTCCTCCTTAGACCCTTCATAAGCCCTACCTTTTCAGAGGATAAAACTCAGGCTGCATTTATTCTATATCCTTTTGAGGGAATACCACCATTCTTCTACTTGGACATTCTTTCATCCTCTAAACTCAGGTCCACATCAAAATGTCCACCCCAGTGGTGGCTGTGTCCTCCAGCCCTCCCATCCATGACAAGGCAAGAGGAGGTATTGTTATAACCCTGTGAAGAAGATACGCTCTTATAAGTCCTGGACTGCCTCAAGAAGTCTGGTTTTTAGGTGCTGACATTGTTTACACCAGCAGAAGTTCAGTGGCTACCACCTGGCCAAAAACCCCATGGAGTTTCTGCAATGAGCAGGGATATCTTTAACTAGATCAAGTTGTTCAGAGCCCTGTCCAACCTGACCTTGAATGTTCCCAGGGATGGAGCATCTACCACCTCTCTGGGCAATCTGTGCCAGTGTTTCATCATCATGCTCATCATAAAAAGTTTCTTCCTTCTATCTAATCTGAATCTACGCTCTTTTAGTTTATAACCATTATCCCTTGTCCTGTCGCTGTAGGCCCTGCTGAAAAATTTACCTCTACCTTGCTTGTAAGCATCCTCTAAATACTGAAAGGCCACAATAAGGCCTCTCCAGAGCCTTCTCTTCTCCAGGTTGAACAATCACAGCTCTCTCAGTCTTTCCTCGCAGGAGAGGGGCTACATCCCTCTGATCATCTTCATGTCCCTCCTCTGGATCTGCTCCAAGAGGTCCATGTCCTTTCTGTGCTGGGGGCCCCAGAGCTGGATGCAGCACTCCAGGTGGGGTCTCACAAAGGTGGAGTAGAGGAGCAGAAACACATCCCTTGACCTGCTGCCCACACTGCTGGTGATGCAGCCCAGGTTGCAATTGGATTTCGGGGCTGCAAGTTCACATTGCCAACACATGTCCAGCCTCTCATGCACCAGCACCCCCAAGTCCTTTTTAGTAGGACTGTTCTGAATCCCTTCATACCCCAGCCTGTATTGATGCCAGGGGTTACCTCAACTCAGGTACAGCTCCTGACAAGCTGGGGGGACAGGAATGCTTGTGAAAGGTGTCTCTAGAAAACTCTCAAAGTGTTTGTCAGAATTAGACTGAGCTAAGAAATTCTGTAACCCAATTTTTGGTTAATTTTATAAGACTTGCTGTGGAATAGTTTGATTTGTCTGGTATGAAGTACTGAGAAAGAACCTATTTCTTTCTAGTGTGTTCATCTATTTTCACTATTCAGCACCCTGACAAAGTGCAAACCAAACACAAACAACTCTCAATAGAACAATAAACTCAATTTATAAGGAAAGCAATTTTGATTAATTTCTTGTGCTTCATGAGTTAATGAGTTTATATTGGATGGGTGAGATCTATGACAGCTCTTTATTAAATAGAACATTTACTAATAAAAGCAACATTAAAATCATTTGTATTTCACTGTCATGAGAGTATCAAACACAGAACAGAGAACTTTGCACATTTTAATCTGTAATAAAGAAAGAACATTTCCTTCCTTTGCAACTGCTAACACTAATCTGGATTTAAAAGGAAATCTAGGTGACAGGCACAGATCTCTCCTGAGGGACTGGTTTAATAATTTCTGAATCCTAGTGGAATACACTCTTTCCCATATTTAAATTTTATGACTTTGAACCCATATTTTATGGTCTCTTAAAATATGTCAGCATCTATGCAGTGAAAATGTCCTCTTTGCCCTCATTAGAAATATAAATGAGGATGCACCTTCAGATTCATAATGAAGACAAAGTGTCGGTGTCTATACTAGAACACCAGACATGCCCAGGGGTATTCTGGGCACAGAGATGAGCTGTCAGGTACTGACACACATCTGGGCTGGGAAACATTTTTTAAACACCATGCTACATAAAAGGATGATTTGGGGGCTGATCTCTGGAATAGGCACAGTACCATACAACTGTTTGGAAGACTATGAACTGGCATGGGCCAAAAGGAGCCATGGGGCCATTCTGACAGTACAGACCATTTATAGTGCCCAAGAAGGCCCTCAAGCACTGTTTAATTTACTGTTATGACCATAGCCAGTTGTGCCCAGCCATAAAGGGGAATGTAGGAATTTTGTTCACATCCAAAGAAACGCCTGGCAGAAAAGTTTCAGACAGTTTTGAGGCAAAATCAGAACTTTCATATCAGAAAATCCATATCATATCCTTTGATGTGCAAAAGTAACAAGTCATTTTGGGCAGGTGGTTCTGAGATTCACTGTTCTTTGCCAGATTTTTCAATCCTTGATCACCAGCATTTCTATTGTCATGAAAAGTTCCCAGCTCCTGCCAAGATTTTGCAAAGATGGGCTCTTTGGGCAGACATTGAAATCAGTCTTTTAAAAGCAAGCTCATTTAAAATCTAAGAAGCCTAGTCTATTAAATATAATAGAAAAGTAAGGCTGAGAAGTCAAGAAATCAGCTTAATCTATCTCTTTACTTCTAAGTAAGGGTAAATATTTCTAGACAAATTCTGACACACACTTACTATACTTTTAAAACTTCTAAGCAAATTATTTCTGCCACCTGTCTCAAAAGTGTCAGTAGGTAGGTAACATTACTCTAACAGCTAATCCAAGTCTTTTGGCTCTTGAAAAATAAAAAAAATTAGATGACCTGCTCCAAATGCAGTGTAAACAACTTTTCATATACTAAAAGAATACAGATTATATGTTCTTTCAATTTTAATTTCCTCAAAATCGATCTGTTAAACCTCTTATCTACCTTGCTAAATATACTTCTCTGGAGTGTTATCACCCACACAACAACTATTCATTGTATATTTATGTATCTGTTTCTTTTCCTTCCTAAACTTATTTTGCTTGTGTTTGTTTTTATTGAACTCCACTGTTTTGCCTCCTTTCTGAAATTCATCAGGATCATTCTGAATCCTAATGATAACATCTTTCACCCCCTGCCCACACTGTGGTGTCACACTCAAATGGTTTTGTGTTCTGTTTAAATCAGCCCTAAGAATCCTGGATGGATCAGAACTCACACAGAGACCTTTAGACAATAATGAAAGGCCCTAAATCAAACATGTATAAAGAAAGATATTTGATGTGCCATCATATTAATGACATTTCCTAAGACTGCCCCACTGCAAGACATCCTAAGCTAATTTCTAAAACTTTTCTCCAACTATTGTTATTCTTTATCCATTATGAATTCTTTCTTCAATGATTTTTCATAAAAAAATGTTTCCCCTTCCCTAAAACTGTAAGAATTAAGTACAGTGACTAAATGTAGATGAGAGCTGCTGTTAACACATCAGGAAGCAGGGAATGCCCCCAATGGCTTAGTCACGAGGGAGAGTAATTTATTTTATGCAGGTTTATTTTTGGCAGAAGTTCTTGCAAAATTCTTCTTGATGTCTTTGCTCCCTATTCATTTGCCCTTTCTTTGAGAAAGGCCCAATGAGAAATCTCCTCACAGAGACAAAAAAGTAACAGCCCCAGGGTATGAGTTACCTGTTCACTCATAGCTGACCTGATACAGAGTTGGCAACTCTGCTGGTTCAAGCAGAAAATTGAATTAACTGACTTTCAGAGATCCTGATCAGCAAATGTTTACCTGTGAATGGTACTTGCTACTGTTCGAAAGAGTTTTTCAAAATTTTTCATGCAAACTTATTTAAAAAAAGAAGTTCTTCCAAATTAAAAAATTCTCTGACAATTGATCAGTTTTACTGCGATATCAGGTATTTGTAAACTTCTCAGTAATGATTTTGCTCACATATTTTTAAAAAAATTATTGTTTATCACCTCCCTCACCCCATGTATAACACTAAGTACTTTAGGTTTTAGTAAAACAAGGAGGGTTAGCAAAAAAAAAAAAAAATCACAACTACTTATTAAAATCCCTCCTTTTTTTAAGTAAAAAAGGTGTTTTTAAAAAAAATGCTGATCACTAAAACTACCAGAAACAAAAAGGACTATGAAAAACGTTTCAAGCAACATAAAATGGGTATTTACTATACATCCTTTCAAAAAGTAGAAAACTCCTCCACATCCCTGTAACAAAAAAATATTTTTTATTATTATTTTGCAACATCATTGTCTCATTTTTCATTAGTTAACTCCTATTTCCTAAAATCTCAATAATTTAAAACACTTGTACACTTAAGTGGTAGACTCCTTGGTTTACTGGATCCTGAGCCCTGTTGCACCTCCTTCTCAAGATCCAGGGGGCAGTTTAGCAAAGGCTGTTCCTAGATCTTGCCCAGGCTTTGTGCTCAGCCTGGATGTGGGCTGTCATTTGTATCTTCCTGACGGGTCATGAAATGAAACAAGCCAGTTTCTCCTAGCAGTTTCCCCACTAGATTCTTTTTATCTTAATCTGCCCAGACTGTTTGAAGCCCTACCTCTACCCTCCATGTGTTTTACAGACTATTTTCTCACTCCTTTGTTGTACAGTTACGTGAAGCAGTTCAGATTAAGTTAAAACAAAAGGATTTATGTTGTAGCAAGGAGCAGGGGAACTTTTAGGTGGGTGGAGAAAGCAGGGAAGTTGAGACATTTGCCATTAATTAAAACTTCTTTTCCTAGTGCTGCCAAGAGGACTGTAGCTCAGTTTCCATGTGTTATCCTAACAGAAATGCAAGCCCCTTTATGCTTAGCTGAAAAATACTAGTAATATACTTCATTAGCTCAGTGACAAACTATGTCCAATTCAATCTATTGAACTGAGAACCATCCTCCTTTATGTTACTCCTTTGTGATTTTTCAGAAATACTGGTACATCCCTAGCATTGCTTTTTACAGTCACGTACTTTTGTACTTAAGAACAGAAAGATTCAGAGGTGATAGGGCAGCTTCTAACTCACAGTAATAATGTACTGGCAGAGAAAACAGGGCAAAATCTACTTTTCCATGGTGCAAAGGAGAATGTTAACTTTTCTGGTGTTCCAAACAAACCCATGGGAAGCAGAAATGCTCTTGGAACAAATGTTGGCGAAACGTATGCTTGTGGGCAAAAGATGCAAACGGTTTAATGGAGTGCAAGAAAACTTGCAGGTCAAAAAGCAAAGGATTCCCTTCCCCCCTGCTCTGCTTGAATATTTCTTTCAGGGATTTGAGAACTGCAGGATGACGTGGAAGGGGGTAATAAAACCCTTCCAGGCTCTGGGTGTTTCTCAGCCTGGCCTCACTCACAGCAGCTCTAGACACTTTAAAATTAAAAGTCCCAGAGAGTGAGTGAGTCATCTTGCCTCCCTGCTTCTGCCATTTCAGAAAGAGCAGGCAAAAGAGACTGAAGATTTCCCTTGCAAATATCTCGCCCTTGCAAGCTTTAGTCAGATAATAACGGGGGGAGGGGGGATGTTACTGAGGAACTGCAACAGACAAAACTCAGATGCCGAGATGTAGCAATTCTCAGGCTCAGTGTATCAGGCTGAGCCGCTACAAAACTTTTGTATGCAAAGGAAAAAAGAAAATAAAGTCTGGTTTTATTGCTTTTATTCCTGACTCCTCACTGTTTCCTTTTTTTTTTTTTTTTACTTTGTTGCTCTTAATTTGAAATTGTTGTCTCTCTTCTTGTCCTGGTGGTCAACAGGGGACATACAACATGCATACCATATAATTGGGAAGAGGTTCAGGAAGCTGCCACGTCTGTAGGGCTCCAGTGCACAAAAGGAGGCGGAGGTAACAGGAATACCTTCTACTTGACGAACTTGGAAATTCTGGTGCCACATCAGCAGGAGCATATCCCAGCACAGTACTCTTCAGTCCCTGCAGAAGTGAAATATGCCATACAAGTAAATCAAGGCACAAAGCTCTGCCCAAATGCTTGCTAATTTCTGCCCTTCTGCCCCTCATATCTCAGTCAGATTTGTCAGGGGATATTACACACTTCAAACCTCACTATTTACAACAAAGTACCTAATTCCATTTAGGAAACTAGGAAATTACTGCCTCTATATCCAAAAGCCTCTCAGTCCACTTCTTTGTGAATTAGGGAAGATCAGAGGCACAGAGAGACTGAGGATAGATCAAGACAGTGTAAAACAATTTCACATACCTGAGCATTGGAAGTCAAAGCCTAAAAGACAGATAACGTTGCTCCCACTCTAATGTGGAGCCTCAAGTTCCGATAGCTTTTGGTGCTAGAATTAATTCAAGCATGTCTGGATGATGATTCCCATGTAGACATAAATGTCATTCTTAGCAAGCTTTCATACCACTATGTTCACATTCTGAATACCCACCATACAGGAAAACTCAAGCTTTTTTAATCTAGAGGTTGAGAGAGGGACTTTGAGCCACATGTATGAGACACCTTACCTGGATTTGGGCCCATGGGGTAGTTTTTTAGCAGAGTGTGTCTAAACCTCTTCATTTAAAAACACTTATGTGTTTTTGCAATTCTATAAAGAGGTGATTCAGGAACAATTAATCACTACATAAGTAAGGCCAAACAGTGACTACCTGTATGTATTCTTTCCCTGTAGGGATAACAGTACAAACAGGACCACCCTAAATGTAGTAGAGTATTAATTAGAGAAAAACTTTTCTTCATGCACTTTTTTCCACCTATTTAACTGTATAGCTGGAGTTAATTTGGTGCAGTGCTGTAATGTGGGGTTGTTCTACTGTGATAAACACGTGCAGTTTAAATTATTTAATTCATTTTTAAAGCCATACAAGATTTTCTTCTACTACATTCTGTGTTTGGTGCATAGCTTGGCCCAACACTAACCATAAGGACTGATATTAGGGCAGCCAAGTGCCTGCCTCAGAAGCCTTTCTGGAAGAGTTTAGTCCATGTTACTGCATTGTTCCTTAGAGCCCAGCATGCCAGCTCTGAGCTCCCATACAGCATTTTGCTGCAGGTGCTCCCAGAAAATAAAATGGCTATCTATCTTATCAGCCATGGCTCTGTCTGTCTCGGGCATGATGTGTCTAAGGACACAGGAGCCTTCTGTAATGCCTGCTGTAAAAACCATCCTTGGAATTATCAGAGGTGACATCACATGATGATTATTAAGAATTACTAATATCCATACTTGAACTAAGATGTCAAAACATGCACAAAAGAACAGGGACATGCAGAGGGTTAAAAATTCCCATAAAAACTTTGTGTTGGGAGAAAGAAATTCCAAAATTTAGAAAAATATGAAAGAAATTACGTTTTCCCAAAAGCAATATTTTATCTAGACAGAAGCAAGTTGATACAGACATCTAAAGGTGAATGTTAATGTATTCAAGTATTATTTTTCAAATATTTTTTAAAAGTTCAAAAAAATCATAAAGGCTGCTACACAGATGAGTGTTGGATTATCCAGAAAATAAATACAGTTCGGGACTTTCCTCAGCTGGTGACAGATATTCAGTCAATTCTTTTGCCTGTTCCCAGTGCTTTATTGAATGACCTGAACATAATCTCCTCATGTGGGGAGCAGAGGCAGTATCCCATTTTCCAGAATGGAGAGAACTAAATAATTTGTGTATTCTTTGCCATATAAATGCTAAGATTGCATGAAATGCAAAATGAAATGTGCACACAGATCCATCTGACGTATAAGGACCCTGTACATCCATCTGTGTGTACTGAACACTGATATGAACTTAAAACTCTAATGTCTATTTTATATTAAAAATCAAAGTGGCGTGAAGTTCCTGCAGTGTCATGGCAGGGTAGCAGCTGTTTGCCATCCAACTCAGTTACATTAATACCCCTCTGATAGAGACCTGCAGGACGTACATACCAGGCTGGAGGAAGTATTTATTTTTCTGAAACAACATCTGGCTCTTTAATGAACTCCACAGGTGGCTGTGCTGGTGGTTTCCAGTCCCTTATGTGGTTAGGCTCTGTGTGGATAGCTTAAAAACCCCATCATGTCAATGACTGGTTCATTCAGCCTGAACTATTTTCATTGGACTTAGTGATACTGTGGGCTCTGTGCGACCTCACCAAAGCCTCTCCTGAAGTAGGTGCTTAAAGGCATCTACAGTTCAGACCGGAAAAAGGGATGATATGTTTGTGTGCGTAAAGTTTAGCAGAGGCAAGCTACCATCTGACCAGTCTTTCTGAAACTGTTTATCAAAGTTATAATATTTTTGGTTCTTAATAAGGAAATTAAACATATTACACACCTAAATTCAAAGAATATTTTAAGTCTGTAGAGTCAAGCATCCTAATTCAAAACATTGGAAGAATTAAAACTGTGGGGAAAATGTTCAAAGTCAAACAAACTGGTATTATTTTCTTTTCAGAAATGTTTTTGATACTTGACACAGCTCTCAGATAGATTGTTTTAGACTGGCTGTAATTTTCTGCAGGAAACTGAAGTTTTTGATTCACTAGCACAATATTGCCTCACACCGTTTTTAGTGCTCCCCTCATAATAGCCCATTGTTTGCAACGCATTTCATGCATTTCTTCACACTTTCTGATTTTTCCCACTGGAGATTTGAAAACATTTGGTACTAAAAGAAAAAAATCCTTAGCTTCTCATTACTTTCCAACATTCTACCTACACAGCGAGGAAGATAAAGGGCATTAATAACTACACCACAACAGCAGAGATCAAAGAACCAGGGGGTTACTCCATTTATGGTTCAATTTAGGGCAGTTAAATTGGTGAAAAATTTCAGAGAGGCAGCTACTGGGAGATTTCATGCCAATAGAGAACTCCTGGGAAGTGTAAGTTGTGGAGCTTCAAACCTGTGCCAGATCCCAGCCTCCTAGGAACTTGCAGCTCACCTGACCCCTATGAATTTGCAGTTCAGTTGCTTAAACAAAACAAAATAAACAAACAAAACCCAAAACAAATCAAAAAACCCCTCAAACAAACAAACAAACAAGACAGAAATAAGAAGAAAAAACAAGCAGCTTCCAAAGCAGCAAATGAAACAAAGCCTGGTTTCTTCTACCTCTTCTGAATTACCTGGGGTCCAATAATATGACCGTGCTCTCAAGTGTCACTTTCCCAAAGCAGGATGTAGAAGCTCCAACTCAGGCTTAACCTATGATAAGGGGAACGTTAGTGTACACTTCTGATCTGTTATATAAATTCCCGAAAGTTCCTCAGGTGTGGGGATATTCTTTCGGAGCGTTTAGTTCTCTTTCAAACCAAGTTATCTTCCTTCTTCACGGGGGCAGTGCTGTATCCAGAGTTTTGCATGCTCGATGCTGAATCAGACAGACTGGATTCAAGTCATGTGCCAGTGCCAGCTGAAGGCAATGACTACCCATCTCTGCAGTGCTCTGGGACTGGGATTCCTTCTGCTGGGGAGTGACACATGGAAGAAGTGCATGCAGTCTTTCAGTCTGAAAATGATGGAAAAAAGCCCTGGACCTGGAATAGGTTGGGTGGTTGAACTAAGGAGAATCACAGAAATCACAAAGATCATCAAGTCTAACCCTTAAGTGAATGAGTTTGTACAGAGATCGACCCCATGACCTTGGCATTATTTGCACCCTTTTCTAACCAACTGAGCTGACCTCAGGGTCAATCACTAGCCTCTGGATGTGAAGCATGAAATGCTATATGGTAGGATGTTTCTGCACAGCTGTGAATCCTCCCTGTCCTTTTCTTCCTCTGTTCAATGGGGCTGCAAACCCACCTGCACCTGCATAAAGCAAGTGGTTTTCTAATGTTGTGGTAGGGAAAGAAAATGAAGGATGGACATCTGCTTTCTGAATTATGGCTCTGATTAACAACAACTATCCAGAATGAATGACCTCCTAAGAATGAACCATGAACATGGAAACCATTTCTTCCAAAAGATGAGTTTCCTTCTGAGAGTTTAAAAAAAAAAAACAGAGGAAGGGTTTAAGTCTACCACTTCACCAGCATGTCCTTTTAACACTAACCTAGTGGGTGAAGGATACCAATCCCTTGTGTGCACCATACTCAGGCCGGACATTACATGTTAATAAAATTTATTTTTTACTTTATTTGACAAATGTAAGATGCAATGGTTTACATTTTCATTCATTCTAAATAATATGCATAATATTCTGTACAGGTTTCCCAAGTAGCCTTCTTCATCTGTGTTTTCCTTACAGTTTAATTTGTGATTGTGTGACTTGAACACAATTCATTAATCTAATTTTTGCAGTATGTTTTCTTTCTTTTTAAATGCTATAATTAAAAGTTCTACACCATATACACAGAATTTTCATGCCTTTGTTTCTATTGTAAACTAGACATTATCCAAACGAAACTATTTTAATGGCTCTCTGAGAAAATAAAACAATTTTTCTTTGGGGGGGGGGAGGGAACACTTTCAGCTCAACAATAAAGATTAATTAAAACATTAAAATTTCTCTTTTTATCCATTTATTTCACCTGTTCCCAAGTATCCATACCACTTAACTTTTTTGAGGTGTTATTTCTATAACAATTAATGTCAGGAAATGATATTTCATATTATGCAAATATCTCATTTTAGCTGGATTAATTTGGAAACTAAACTAATGGCTTAACAACACAGGAGGTTTCCTAATTACAGCTGTTCATATAAAGCACAGTTGCAGCGTACAAATGCAACAGAAATATTTTAGTCAATCACATTGAGTAATAAATAAGCAAATTTTTATCCCAGGCCCTTGTGGCGGGAGTCCTAGATAGGACTTTGTATAATAAATTATGACAGTAGTGTAGATAATTCACAATTACATACCTAAATCACTAGGTAATTTGGTTAACTGAGGGACATGTGTTGGGACAAAATGCCCAGAGCAGGAATGTAGCTATGGGTCCTCTCTGAATCAGTGAGACCACCTGGACTAACGCGGGTTTGGCAGCAGCTGTGATCCTACAGCATGCCTCCAGCAACAGGTAGTTGATTTCAGCCTCCTCCTTTGAAAACCTATTTTTGCCACAAGGAAGGAGCCTATGACCACTCCAATGGTGGACTTGAAAATTCAACCCCTTAGAGCTACTGATAAGCTATTTCATCAGTTCCAAAAGGTCAGCTACTAGACACCATACCTAATTTGGAGTAAAAAGTGCTGGATCTCTGTCCTGATCAAGGTTAGAATCTCTTTGGAGGTACAAAGATATACAAAGTAGGAGGCATACTACCCTAAATGACTATAGGTTGGGTTTGTTAATGTGCGATACTGTCCTAATAAGATTCATACTTTTTTAGATAAAGGCTTGCACAGTGGGTTTATCACTTGGTGACATCAATAAATTAGTTCTCAAAGTCTAAACTCAATCTTCAGAAAGCCTTTTATGAGATACATGTGGTTTAATTTCTCTGTCACATGCCAAATCTGTGCTGCATTCTGCCTGCAAGAGAAGGGGAAGGCATTTCCAAAACAAAGGGCTGGAATCAGGTGCAAAAGGCTTCTAGATCTGAAATACCACTTCAATAAACATCCATCTTTTGGAATTGTGCAGCTGAGAAAAGCCTTGAACATCCTCAGCTTTCATGCTTGCTATCTGAGCTAAACACACTTGTCTATTGAGGAATCCAGTGTATGAAAACTGCTTCATGCAAAGAAAAACACATAGGACGATTTCAGTAAAAATTCACAGTGGGCCAGGCCCTGAAAGCTCTTATTCTGTCTGAATAAAAGCCATCGATATAGGCCTGACTTTTTCAGTGTAAAATCTGTTTCAATTCTTACTATTTCAGACCTATCTGGCCATCGGGTCAAGAGCTCAGTTGTCCTCTCAGCACCTCCTCTCTGGGCATCTTCTCAGTCAGCCGATGGGAGAGATGCCTGCACTGCTGGAACCACTGCTGGAGCTCCAGGGAAGAGAATCACCGACTTTCACATTTGCCAAAAAAACCCCAATCCCGAGCCTGGAGGACTCAGAGCCCTTGCAGGGTGGCAGAGTGGTGGTATTTGCTCTGCTTTCCTGCAGACACAGTTTGTCCAAGGAGGCCAGAATTTGGCTATCACTGATACCCTAGTTCACTCTTCAGTTGCCAGGATAAAATGTTTTCCTATGGTTTTCAGCTTGGTCTTTTTCTCTCTAGTGCAAACTAGTAAAAACAACAGTAAATACAGCTTAAATATTTTTCTTGCTCTCTATCTAAGGCAGAGAAGATATTAGTAGCATGAGGACTTTCATAAAAGAGGGAATAATAAAAAACCCCACCGCTCTGAGACGGCAAGCTAAACTAAGCAGACTGCACCATGGGCATTCTTTCCAGAGGGTTTTGTTTATACATGGAAGCATATCTTCCAGGCTGTGGCATTCAGTTGGCTACAGTTTCTAGGTTATGAGAACGGCCTTGCACAAATTACAGCTCAAACACGTGACTGCTGCTTTTATGGCTATGAAATGGAGGAGGGGGGTGTCCCACATGTATATTTACTTTTCTCAGCTGGAGGTTCTACAGTGCCATTAATCCATAAAGTGAAGCCACTTATGACCAGGGAGCCAAGTGTACTGCAAAGCATCATGAATTTTTATTTCTGTATGGATGGGGATTTACCTGGAGTGAACCCTCATTATTGTAGAGGATTCTTCATTTCAGTGTTTAGCTTTGCTCTGAAGGTGGAGCTGCTGGAGGTTGTGAGGGGCTCAGTTGACATAGTTGTACATAGCCACTGGCATTGAATTGCACTTATCTGAGACCTTGTCCCTTCAATTCTAGTAGCACATCTTAAACACTCTTCATTCACACTTCCTCTTGTAATCCAGACACCCTGATGTCCTCAGCGATCAGCTGCATGTTGGTAAGGAAAATGAACTCGCCCAAACAGCACACTCTTTAACTTATTTTTCATATCAGTATTAGAACAACTGATGACCAGCCAGAATTCACACTGAGAAAAAAAACCAGCAACCATTTTCATGGCAAAAAAAAATTTCTTGCATTTCTGATTTTATCCAATTATTTCAAAAAAGTCTAGTAAGTACCAGAATGATAAATAGGTATAATGACATTCTTCTAAAGTACTTGGCTTCTTTAGGACTTTCTGTACTTTTCACTGAAGTAGGATACTGAAGTTATGGGCGTGAAACACAGGTGTATGTGTAACATGATGACACGGGTTCCATAACAAGCAGAAATACAGTGCAACTTAACCGATGTGAATACAATTGCACAGGAATGAATTTCACCAGAAGACAAAGGCTGGTGGTTTTTTCACAATGCAGGGTACCACAGGAGTCTTTAGTGTGTGTGTGTGTGTATGTGTGCTCATTTCTAGATCCCGTCTGAGATGCAGTACCTCAGTAAAGGAGTTCTTTTTCTTCCCCTAAATAACTTATGACCACTTTACTTACAGAAACCTCCTCGCTTCCTTAGCCAACTAAAGTAAAATGTTTTAAGACATCACAATATGATAACTCTCCTGGGTTTAAGCCTGGAACTATTCACAAATCTGCCACTCAGGCTTCTTTTACTTTTTTTAATTCCACATTCAAATATAAATCACGAATGTTTTAACACTTGTCTAATGACAGTTTCCAGAAAGGTAGGAGAGGATGACTGCAACACAGCAGGTCGAACCAGGTGCTGGCAGCGGGGTCCATCAAGAATCAGAGATTCAGCATTCGTTGAATGAGGTACAGCATCCTTCCCTGGAGTCCAGTCACAAGCAGTAGGAGATAGGTCAGAGACAAGGCTGCATTGTGGGTCAAAAGTCCATGTGAGACACAACTTACATGGGCCCAAGTCCAACCAGGAAGCAGGACCAGAAACAGGGCTTAAGAGGGAACACCTACAACATAACTCAGGGAAGGACTGATGACTGCAGGCTTTGCTGGAATGGGGCTCCTGGGACTACAGGTAAAGGTGGAGGACCTTACCTGAGTGAGGTTGGTCACCAGTAAGGCCTATTAGTGGCCTCAGAGTCCTGACAAATATATTTAGGGGTGGTATCTTCTGAGCTGGGGAGAATAGCATGGAGAATGCTACTATTCAAAGCTTTTCCATTTCAGTCTACACATCTTTAGATGCATAACAGTATCGAGTGCTTTTCCTCACTTTATCTGCAAAGGCCAATTGTCTGATATAATTTTCATCATTTTGCCGCATTAGACACTCATACTATGGAAGTGCAGTGAGACATTTCTGTTGGGAACATACCCCATCTATCTCACTATTGCCTTGAACAGTCCAAATGTCCAAACTGAACAGGAATAGAGAAGTATCTCAGCCTTCCCACAACATGTATTGTACATGTCACCTCTGCAGAATGGTACATTCTTCAGGTGATTTTGCTGAAATTCAGAGGTATTCCCTTTTTCTTTTGCTATAAACATAGAGAGATGAATGCTCTTTTCTGATGCAAAACCAGTCTGCAAACCACCAGTGACATTTTTACACTCCTGCAAGCACAAGGAGCCAACAAAACTTCTTTGCATTCCTGTGATTTGCTCAGGCATGGGACATACGTGGCAAGTTGGGTTCTGTGCTGCTACCCTGCCCAGGAAGTGAATTTCAACATAAAAGATCGATCGGTAACTGCAGAGGCTGGAAGTCTTGGTTGCAAGCTTAGTCCGTTTGACATCCCCTGCAGAACTGTTCTGTTGTGGCGAGGAAAAATGGAATAATGAACAAGTCGACAGATATGCCACTCAAGATTTTAGTATTAAAGCTGCATAAGGCACAGTGGAGTGTGAGGACTTACTCAGCAGGAAATGCAGCCATGGAAATTCTTGCAGTGGGAAAACTGGACTCTCTTTCTCCACCTTCATTTCAGACTGCACAACCATCACAGGAAAAAAAAAATAATGAGGACTTTTAAATCTTCCTAAACCTTCTTTTTGCTCCTGAAATTCAAGGGGCAAATGCAACTGCATCCCTTCTTGTTAAAGAAAGGTTCTTTCCTTTGAAAAAATCACAGGAAATCAGAGAGTACAATTGCAGAGTTAAGACAAGACAATGTACAGTGATCCAGTCTTGATTTTTAAGAGAACAGGAGTGAACCTCCCGTAAGAAAATTAAATCACATCCAAAGCCAGCCATATTATTTTAGCTTGGAATAGCCTTTTTTTTTTTTGTACAACCAATGCATCGCCAGCAATCTGTTTATTCCTATTGTGTTTTTTGTTTGATGTGAAGACAAAGTTCCTGGGGTAGGAGGCTGGAAAAGAAAATACAGTCTCTTGCTACAAACTGTTAACAGACTTTTGCTTTGCTTTGCTCATTTTAAGTATTTTGCTTAGTTTGGCCCATAACTCTGTTTTTTCTGGAAACCTCTCATTTTTCCTTTGGTCTGCCTTCCAAAACCACGGTGCACTGAAAAAGAATTTTTACTATGGTGCTTCTCTGCTTCAAGGAATGCTCACTTTATACATTCCTATGTACCTGCACCCTAAATTGTTGGGACCATATTTATAAAAAATTAAAATATTTATCCCACTGTGTTTTTATCTTTTTGAAAATCAAACGACAGGACTTTCAGCTAGTTAATGGGGGACGATCCAGCTGGCGTCTCCAGTGGAAATGATTACTGCAGAAACATTTGCAAACACTTAAGCGTGGGCTCCCATGATCCTCAGCAGAAAAGGCTGAAAACAATTCAAAATAAATGTCGTGGGATCTAAACAGGGAAGGCAGAAATGAAAGATAATTTGCAGCAAATGAAGGAGAAGCCTTTCTCACCATTCAGAGTCCATTAGCTACAAGATTTTAGAGTTATTTCAGCAACCCTCTTAGAAATGCATGGAAAATTGACATGTCTGGAGCCTATACATATTCTGCAGCTCAGCTACAGTCATCCACATCTGTTTCTGGTTTAACCTATACCTCGTTCTGGCATGGATTCAAAGAGCAGCAGTGGAAGTGAGTTTGGGTCTGGGACTTGACTGGGGTAAATGGATGCAGCTCCACTGAGAGAACTGCAGCTAGGTCAGCTAATAATGTGGTGCTACATTTCTAGAGATATGTATTTCTAGAGTTTTTCTCCCTTTCACTTCCTCTGTGTCCAATCAACTCTTCTGCACAGGAAAAATAGTGTCCACACCTTAGCCATAGGATTCAGTCCTATAACTGTATGTGAACTTCTGTGTAATGCGAAAAAAAAGAGAGCTTAGACATTATTCTATTTGGAAAACAGGTAATGGTCCTATCGATTGCTGATTTTTGCATTTAAGTGGATCATTCACGTATTTATAGGTACAGAAGCTGAGAACACCATGTGATGTGTATATGTGTTTGCATATATACATACATGGTATGTTTGTATGTATAAAAAGCATTTAATATAAAAATAACTCAGTAGGCAGCAAATTCCCTCATAAAAAATCTCCTGTACCAGAACAAGCTACATTTTCCCAGTTAAGTAGATAACTTCTCATGCTGCAACATGAATATGCTGAAAAGTGGAGAAAATCATCTCTTAGGTTCCTTCAGCGTTTTATCTCACAAGACTGAAGTGTTTCTGCAAATTTTTAACACCATTTCTCAGGTTTTAGTAGTGAATTGCCTCCATTTCACGTAATTTTATCCAGACTTAAACTCTACATTGTTTTTATTTTAAAACATTTTTGAAGGACCCAGGATTTTCTGTGAGAAAGATTTTTCAAACAGTAATAATTTACAGAAAGAAAACCAACACAAATATTCTTTTATAGCCTAAGTATATAGCCTAACTTTTGCATATTTCCATGTTTGATATGTAAAGCTTGGTCTTTTATTTAACTTCCAAAAATGAATTTCTAGTATCAAAAATGTTCTCAAATTTTCAATGCCTCTCAGTGCTTCACAACAATTCTATTGAATTTATTCTTACAGTATGATTTCAGGACAAGGACCCATTGCTGCTTGTAATTAATCCTTGAGGAACTGAGGCAGAGAAATTAAATGTGAGATCCACCAAAATTTTTAAAATTCAAATTAAGCACTCATATCCTAGACCATCAGAAATAACTTGTCCAGTCAAATATGCCCATGAGCATCTTTATGTTGCCAGGTTTTCTCCAAAGAAAAGTAGTTTAGGTGACAGAGGTATAGCTACTGAACCTCTTAAATGCTCAGCTAATGGAAAAGACGAAGTACCCACATTGTTGTAGGGCTTCACACACATGCATACCTGTATCTAAGTGCTAGATGGGCACAAATTAAAGAGGTTTCATTAAGACCCCCTTGTCTCCACTAACTGAAATAGTAAGTGCTCAGTTCAAGGTACAGCAGTCACAGTCTTCATATAAAAATGCAGGAGCATAGAACTCAAGTTGTTATGCGGAATCATCAGGTTCTGGCACCTGCTTCAGCAATTCCTCATACATTTTGCATGTAAGAATGAAACGATACTGAAGATACACTAAAGTGTTATCCTACAGGGAGCAGCTTTGGCCTGGAAATCCCAGTTTCACATAGGCTCCTAACTGAAGCACCACGGGATATCCTTACTTTTAGAAGAGAGGCAAGATTTGGGTTATATTCCAACGTCCTATGCTTCCTACTTATTGTCTGTAGTAGTATCTATACTAGTAGATACAATGATGAAGGTCTATTGCCTGGGCCTGTGGACAAGAGGCACAACAGAGCTCATACCCATGTAGCTGAACTCTCTGCACCTAAACTGAAACTAAGCCCTTCCTTTATGATTTGGGACAGACAGTATGGGGTGAAGTGGAAGCACACTGCAACTCAGTCCAGCAGTGGCTGGCTCTTACATAGAGGGTCTGTAGCTTTTGGAAGAGAGAAGCTACAGCGAAGAATACAAACGAAATAACTGTAGGTTATTTCGTAACTGAAAGTGTTGATTAATTCTAATACAACAAAAGCAGCAAAGCAATTGAAAGGTGACACATTCAATAGAAGAATTTGGATACGTAAAATGAAATGTGGGAAGTTCATAAATAGGGATTCCAGTAAGAAATCCCAGACCATGATTTAATAATTTGTAAATGTAAATTAAGCAGTGTGAAAAAGGTGAATATTTAAATGGTGAACTGATTGAAGTGAAAAGTTATAGCTTGAAATGGGAAATTTTGCAGTACAAAATTTTCCTGATGACTTTGTGAGGCAATTCAGCTTACTTAACTGCCAGAAAACAAGTACAAAAATAAATATCAGTGTTTTTCAGCTGATTTAGTGAATGGAGCTTGTTCAGCAAGAGTTAGATGAGAGCTCAGCCTGGCAAAAGAGAAACTGCACATCCAGGACCACATGGAAATGGAACCAACTTTTTTGGCAGCTGTTGAGATGTCAGTCCATCAAATGGAACTCTGCCATAAGTAGGAACAACACTGGGTGCTCTAAATAGTTTGTCTTTAAATCCACTAAAACTACCATACTTCACATTTTAAATACGCAGGTACAGATGCCACATGAAAAGGAGACAGATTCCATGAAAAGAAGAATACATAGGTACTACAGAACCTTTTTTAGCTCCAGATTTTTTAGCCATTTTTTCTAACTGTTTCACCCATCCTCATAACAGAAATTCTGTAAACACTAGCTCACAGGAAGCAGTAAAGCTCATACTGCTTATCCATATAGATTACATGGGCACCTACAGGTGAAAGTAACAACATGTTGCATCAATTATTCCTGGTATCATCTGTAAATCAAACAAAACATTTTGGAAAAAAATCACAAAAATATCCTCCCCGTTTTTTAAAAAATTAAGTGAATAAACCTTAGATCTTAGTTGGTTTCATAACTTTAGATTTTTAATTTGGTAATCTGTAAAGACTTTCTGTGGTGTATTTTCATGTATTCTCTGATTACATGCTGCTGGGAGCAGCTGAGTAGAGAGCAAACACATAACCCTGAGTCATTAATGACCCTTTTAAATATTCACTAGAATAAGAGGAATAACTTTTAACTTTTTTTTTTATTCCATCCTGCCAGTCAAAAGGATATGCAGAGAAAAAAAACCTTTTCTTCCTTCCTTTTGAAAAAAATCATAGGAATAGATCATTGCTCTGAAAGTATTTTACCATCATATGAACAACCAGTTTCTGCACATTTAGGATTACCATATAGTTTAGTATGTAATGATTTAAAGGTTTTACCAAACTATAGCATATGGAGAAAACAAGAAATTCTGACAGATTTATTGTTTGTGTTTAGTTTGCCTTTCATATACACAGATTAAAATACAGCTCTGCTTCTACATATATATGACACATGATAAACATAGGCTGGCCCTTCCCAGGCATCACCACTGCCCAGGAATAAGCAGGAATGGCTAGGGTCATTCTTCACATCCATCAGCAACTCCCATGTCAGAAAAGAAAAGCACAAGTCGACTGTTCATTCCCATGGAGACAGCCATAGCAGGTTAATTCCAGGATGTGATTTCAGTCCGTGAATCCTCCTACCACATGGGAGACAAAAAAAAAAAAAAAAAAAGTCAGGCAAGCATTTCTTCAGCTTTTCCCTTATTAGCCAGAGCAGGAAACCCCCACTCATCGTGTTGTGAACTGTGAATCTTCCCCAGAACCCAATTCTCCCCAGGTCCCAAGGGAAGTTCACTTCCCAGGTCAAACACACAAAGCTGGCAACTTGCTTTCTAGGTATTGCAGGCACATCACAGTGCCTGCAGCCCATTGTGGGGACAGGCAGAAGTTGCTCTGTGCTTAATTTGATGCAACACTCTCCTGCCTGCTCAATGGGAACTGTGTGGCCACTGCAAATATTTCATGTTCAAACTATAGAGGGGGAGGGCAGAATGAGGCTTTTCTCCTTTATTCAAAGCCTCATAATTTTAAGCGTAGATTCTGAGGGCTGAACTGCCCATGGAGCCCAAAAGAAACGTAATGAAAAAGGAATCCCTTTGCAGGAACAGCAGCACTGCCACATGGCTTACTAGCTGGAACAAATCACACTATCGCTCTCCAGCCCTCTCCTTGAGACGCAAGCAAACGTGGCTCAGCAGCAAGTTCTCCAAATGAAGGCTATGGTTCTCAGATGGAGGGATTTCAAGGAAACAGCCTAGGATTACTAGGCTTTCTTATGAAAGTATTTCCCAGTCTTCTTTCTCCCCCATCTTTACACTTGCGAGTCCCCTTCCGAGGCACTGCCTGCCAAGGCACTCTAGGATCATGCTGATAGGAATCAGAACAATCTTTTCAAAGCTCATTTCTCTTCAGCATCTGTACCACCAGGTCCATGGGCCAGAGAGGTGTTTCTGACCATGCTTTTCTTTAGAAATTGAAACATTCTTTGTTTTTCAGCCTGTTTGGTGGTAGTTACAGTCTGTTTACTCCAGACTAATAAGGAGTGAAAAGGAAACAGCATTATGTGATATGGAATGCAATTAAAAGGGGAGGGCCATTCAAGCAGTTATGTGAAGCAATTTCCAACAATTCACATTTCAGCAATAAAACCTCAGCTGTATTAAAAGTCAGTCTTCATGAAATAAAGCTGTTTCCAGCCTTATCACAGTGTTGAATGCAATTTTCTGGAGAACTAAGCATTTCTGATATTTTACTATATAAAATATGTAGGTGGTTGGCTGTTCTTTGGGTCTTTTTTACATGCAGAAGTTGATTGGGGTGATCAAAATGGGATATATATATTTTTTAAGAAGAGTTTGTTATCAACCAAGGTCATTTGGCCAACTGGCACACAGAGGTTATGTCTTTCTGAGAACAGCAAACCAGTAAAGTTAACATCTCTCTAGGAGTGACCCCATCCCAAGCTGTAAGAACCAAAGTAATATGAATTGCCAGTGAGTTTCAGTCACACTGAATGATCTCCATAAACCTACACCCAAGCACTTCACAATTTCCTATTTTAATCCTATTTTTAAAAACATTTTGTATTTTTCTTTAGTTGCAGGTCAGGGAGTCAGGTGAATAAATGTTCAAGAAGCGTGGTGCACACAAAGCAATTACTCTGAATAAATTGCCGCTGAAGGCTAAAATCTGAGTTTCATTTGACATTATGTTTAAATAAGAGAGGACTGCTAGATACCACAGCCAGATAGGGACTACTGTTGAACCAGTCCTTCCCTGCTGCCTTTCGTACATATTTCAGAATAAGAGATATATTTAGTTCCTTAATGTGTGTGGTTAAAAAACTATGAGTCATGTGGATTTTGCTGAAAGATAAATGGTTATTACGCTGACCAAAGGGTGTGTCCTTCTCTGAGCTTTCAACTTTGGGGTCCACGTTCATATGCTGCAAGTGAACTGCCTGTGAAATGCTGCACAGCACTGATGAGAATTAGAGGAGCAGAAAAATTGAAAGGCTTTATTGTCAAAAGTGGGTTCCAACAAAATAAAGTGGGTTCTGACATCTCTGTGTTACTTTAAGCCCCCTTCTTTTCAGGTAAGCCCAAGCATACTGCTGACCATTTCTGCTCAGACTTCCTATGAGACTAGCATTCCTTTTCCCTTGAAGAGCTGCTTGAAGGAAAAGTGGTTTAAATGCTATTATTTGCAGTGATCACTGTCTCTTAATTTTTCATAATGCCAAGAGGTTCTTAGTGGCTTCTCTCCCCCTCCTCTCTTATTGCAGTTCAGAATAAGGAGAATACTCAGCATGAAACTGCCTGAATACTGAAATCAAGGAGTTGCAAGTAGTTTTAGTAGGAGGAAGGAGGGGGAAATGGCTGCAGCTATAAAAGAACATTCAGAGAGCTGGAGAGATGCTGTATTCCCAACAGCTGCACTGCATCAAGGCAAACCACAAAATAGTTTTGCAGTGGCTCCCTAGAGCACAGTGGAAACAAAAGTCAGACACGGCTGGTTTGGGTGTTGGGTTGTTTTTAATGGTAGAGGACAAGAGGGAGAAGGGAACAGAAAGAAAAACTGCCAATCTAACATTACGTATATGCATCTGTAAATTTGTAGGTAGCTGGCAACACTGCACATCGTCAGGTGTTACCCATTTGTTGTGACTTCCATGCAGAGTTTTTAGGGTAGACTTTGTGGAGTAGTCAATTGCAGTATTAATTTACTAATATAGACAGCAACAAACACAAAGGAATGTATAAGGATGTAGATAATTTTGATTCTCAAACTCTGAAGAAACGTCATCTAATTTACTAGTTACACCAGATTAAAACTAGTATAAATGTCAGATATTCTTATTGTGTCTTTATTCTCCTCCTCTGATGCTCCACAAAAACACAGACCCTGTTGTCGTAAGAAGAAGAAGCATTGATTGTCTGTGGCACTGCCTATGGCTATTCAGATACTTCTAATGAGAGGGTTAAGAAAACTGACTCCTCCCAGGACATGAAAAACTTCAGCTGAAATCATAAGAATGTCTGAGCTGAAGTCCCGTCTCCCTCCCTGCCCCCATTCTTCAGACTGCACTTTACTTAAATAAACTATTTGGGTTGGAAAACATTCCTTGGGTCTAATCTGACTCATGATTTCTCTGCTGCTTTAAAACACCAGGCAACTAGGCAAAAGTTTCACTCTGCCTAATCTGCCGGGGAAAGAAAAATGCGGCTTTCCAGTTCCTTGAGTGCAGGGATCTCAGTCCAAAGTAAGTCACCACTTTGGGTGATGGCTGTTGCATGACACGTGAAGAGGGAACATGGGCGCTTTCCTAGATTTCCTAACTATGCTCTCAGAGGAACATGAGCTGATGCAGTGCTGGATATGAAAAACTCTTACTTTTGCTTTCGAATTGGTTGGGTTTTTTTCCTTTTCTAAAAACATGTTTTGGGATCAGTCCATCAAAAAGTAACTTTCAATCAGTTTAGAAAAAAGTCTGACTACTCCATATAAACACCAACTGAAAACTTTTGATGTAACAGGGAGAGTGTTTCTGGTATTGATGCCACAGCAAAATCATAATTTCATTAATGTGTTTACTTACTAAACTATTAGGTGAAGTAGAGATTTAGGTCCTCCCTCTTCTAAAGAGCACAACAAACTCCCATAATTACAGTTTTAGGTGAACCCAGATATAGACCCATACAAACAGTAAAATTAAGATATGACACGTCAACTGTTTATGTTATTGTCTGTGTGCACACACTCAGTCCATGTAAACTGCAAACGAATACAATTTCCCTTAGTCCTTAAGGGAATAGGGATAAAATAATTTCATTTTCTCATGTTTTTCACAGATTATTCATCATGCTCAGAGAAACTGATCACAGCGCAGCTGGTAGCAGATTATTTGTTACACCACCTGTAGGCAGCAGTTCACATCTTTGTGCTTACATTGTGTATAAAGACTTGTGGAGACTGATAGGGCTGTGTGTTTCTTTTTCCAGTTAGTACAACTACCGAATATTTTATTCCAAAGAGTGGCATATGCTTCATCTGCCATCAAAGGGCACACAGTATGACAAAGAAACTATTGTAATACCTCATAGCAAAAACAGAAGCTTATAGAAGAGCAAGTGAAGAATTCTGTACAAGCTGGAGCAAACCAATCCATGTCATGTCCGGGACCCGCAGCTCTCCATTACTAGTTGTTTAGACCCAGTTGTTTTAAGTACTTCATAGAGAACAACCCAGAACTAAAGTAGAAAGTGATGCCTGTTGCTCTACAGTGTTTGCACCAACCCCCCCCAGACCATCTTTGTCTGCTGATGCACCTCCTCTCATGCCCTCCTGCTGTCTTTCCCACACAGGAAACTGCTCCTGCTTCCCTCATAGCTGCAGCTCCCAGCCCATCGGGAGACAGGCAGATGTTTGGTGCCAGATGAACAGCAGCCATTTCACAAAGCTCCTCACCTTCCCTCTGTCTCTTTTCCATGCTATCTAAGGAAGCCTACCTGTTTTCCCACCACATAGCACCCAGTTTATTACACACTCACGTGAAGTACAGGAAGTATACAAGAACCTGGGTCAGCTAACTAAAGAACAAGTCTTGGAACGTGTTTTTTTTTTATTTTTATGTAGCAAGTCCCGGAACTATGGGCAGTTCTGAAGTGCTGCTTTCTTTGAAAGGTGGTAGTGCTAGAAGGTAGGGCAAGAACAGATTATATCACATATACATACATACATACACAGGCATACTTGGTAGGCAGAAAGGCTGCCTTAAGCCATCTCCTGACCTTGGCCACAACCCATCTAGGTCCCTCTCTGCATCTTTTTCCTGGGCTTTGTTTTCTATCCCTGCATTAAAATGCAAGATGTGTTTACATTCTGCCTACCCAAGAGACTTCTGCAAATCTCTGATCAGCGTGATCATATAGCAAAGTAGTGGTGAACTGGCTCTCTGTAGATACACATATTGTTCAAATTAGGGCTTGAACACAAGGGCTTCCTGTTTGCTCTGGTTCTTTTACAGCCTTACTTGATGAGTAAAGCCTCTGCAAGTGACAATATAATCCATTTCTGGCAAACTCATTACGAAGTATATGTAAGAAATAAAAATAATAGCTAGAGCACAACCACCTTGCTGTGGTCCAAACTGAGTGTCTCAAGCCTTCAGAACCATAGTCAGCCACAAACTTCTTCAGAACTGACTAATAAAGAGCAGGTCATCAAGACATTATCTAAGTGGCGTTTTAATGGCCAGACAACCTCTGCAAATACCTTTGTAGTGTGAAGACAATTGAAAAGTCAGATAATGAGAATGCCATTTCCCAACCTTATTTTTACTTATTTTATTACCTTAATATATTACCTTATTACCTTATATTATTACCTTATATTTTTATATTATTACCTATTATTACTATATTATTACCTTAATAATGCATTACCTTATTACAGCTCAGTAATAAATATTCTGCTTGGTGGAAGTATAAATATTCAAGGATCACATACAATAATAGTAAGCTGTCTGACAGGAGTGTACAGGTGATGACTGAAAGATAGCTCTTGACGTATTAATTACTTGGAGAGATCTAATGCCCAGGTGTAGGTAGGGCTGAGTGAACAGGCACAACACTAAAGGTTCTGACTGGCATTAGAGCTCAGACACAAGGTCTGCTTGCGCCAAAACATTAACATTTCTGTGTCACTTGAAATTAAGGCAGGGTTGACTAAGAAGAATATTTAGCACTATTGTTGAACTGCATAACTTCAAAGGCCTGCGCCAGCATGAAATTATTACACCTCTGTAAATCATGTAAATGAAGGCTCTTGTATGCATTATGCAGGGGTAGAAACAAGGACCCAGGAGGTAAACTGTCAGAGGTTAATGGTAAATCAGTAGCTTCACATGTTGATAAATGCTTGACTTCTGGTCCCATGACAAATACCATCACAGTGTCTTTTCATGTAAACTGTATGGAAACATTACATTTGTTGCAGGAAATAAGGAAATAGTCTGGAATCTTTATGACCCCTTGAAATTATGGGATTCTAAGGTCTGTTAAAGTGGCAAATAGTGTCTCTAACTGACCTGTTCGAGTTTGTTGACCACATTAATAGCTTGAAAACTGAATATTGATGTATGCAACATATTTATCATGTAACTCATTAGTTAGATTTCTAAATGAAATTTGATTTAACTGGTAATATGGAGCATGGGAGGTAAAACAGCAAAAGAAGTTAAAAACCAAGAGAAGAAAACTATGAAACTTATACTGCAGCAAGTGAATGGAAAGGTATTCTTCACTTTTATCAGCCTAATTTTGGCAAGGATATTGAAAATGAGAGCCAAAGTGCTGTCATTTTTAGTAGTGTGATTCATGCACCAGTGAAATTCTCTGGACTGCTGCACTAGATTCTGCCAGGTGTGAATGCAATCATTCTTTAGTTCTGAATCTCTAATAAGTGAACCCCAACTACTGCTCTGAATTAATTTAGGAACAATTGTTACTTTGGTGAAATAAGAACTGAGAACCTGAAATCTGTGTGAAACTTGGTATGGTTTTATTTTTAATGAACAATTTTGCAACGGTCAAATGCAGATATGTATACAAACAAGCTGGAAGCTAGAGTTTTGGCGGGGGGTGGGTGCAGGTTTTTGGGTTTGCTTTTGGTTTTGTTTTTGTTTGGTTAGGGTTTGGGTTTTTTTCTTACTTAGAGGAAACAGAGCTCAGAAAACAATATTCGTTGAAAGAGGATGATGGATGTAGAAAAAAAGGCTAATTATGGGAAAACAATTAAGATATTACAGATAAGAATTATTAAGTAAAAATATTTTTTGAGTCATCAGTCTCGAGAAGGAAATCAGATGAGGATGTAGCTGGAGATAGCTGTTCACTCTCACATATTCCTGTTTTTACCACACATACTTGCTACTTCTTTTTAGTGTCCTGACAGTTTTCATAGGCAGGTTAATGCCTGTTTGGCATCTTTACTGCCAGTCCTGGAAGAAAGGATTTCCCACCTCACCATCTTTAAGATATCCCCATCAGTCAGGAACAAAGGCCAGCAATAACAAAACAGAATTGCATCCATTGCATATGAGATATCCCTTGAAAGGTGATCAACTTTTTGGCAACCTTTCAGTGATAAGACACTTGAAGCTTTGAAGCTTTTGATACAGAACTTCTCAGGACCTGGAATGTTTGACATCAAGTTATACTTCACCTATTCTTGAGATATTGTTAAAACCTTAGTTGAAAGAAGAGAGAGCAAACTTAAATTCTGCATAAATATCAAGAATGCCATTCCTCTTGTCCCAAACTCTTGTTTGTGCCTGAAAAAGGGACAGCAAGATTGTGTGTTTCCCTTCAGCAGAGCTCTTCCCTGCAATAGGGGCAGCAGTTCCAGCAATGTGGAAAGAGCTGAGAAATATGAGAGTCCAGAAACAAAGCAATGAGAGTTCAGCTGGGCAACCCCAGTCAGAAATTATCTGGAATGTGGCAACACTAAGATGCAGGGTAAGTTATGGATTTGGAAGCAGCTAAGGAAAATCAAATTAACTCACAGCAAAGAAAAAAAGAATACTCCTATACAAGCTAAGATATAAATTCTCCGCTGCAGTTTTCTTTTCCCTTTGTTCCCACTCAGACTCCTTTAATGATCAAGCATCTGTACAATGAGATTGGAGTTTGTATGGGATGACCATATAAATCTTGCCCTGAGTTGATGATACAGAATATACAAGGAGATTTCACATTTGCCTCTGTGTGACATGAGCATATCGTGTACTCAGATGCTCTAAGATTTTTATCTGCTCTGCAGTGGGATATCATTTGATCTTTTCAGTGAATAGGAAGTAGAAAGTTGTGAGAAGGACATCCAAAAGTAATAAACACATATTATTTTGTCTGCATCCTTCTTCCTGAATGAGGGATTCTAACTCCACATGAAGCAGAATAGAGATCTGTCAGTAGCTTCTGTAGAAGATGAAAGCATTTCAGGATGACATGGGGTGAAAAGTTTTAGTCATGGAAAAGCCTGGACTGACTGGGTAGTGTTGTTGCTGGACATGACTTACATCTGCATGCTGCCTCATTTTTCAAAGTAGGATTTAAATGCACTTGAAAACCATACCCACTGCCTGTGGGAATTTAGTTTCTTCAGAAGCTAACTTCATTGATGTGCACTGTCTAAAACAAGCCTTTACTTGCAGAGCTGCTTAGTTTTGACTGTCAGTGTGCATAACAAGTGGTATCCATGTAATGAAGGATCAGGTTGAAGGTACTTCCTTTATTGAGACAGATTTCTTTCCTTTAAATTATGAGTTATATACTCTTTTTTGGAGCTGAAATTTATCACTTGATATGAAAAACTACCTTTTATTATTATGCTAATTGAAACCCAGGACTTAAAGATAACAAAAAGATTGATTCTTTTCCCACCTGCTAAAAACAGTTATGGTTCAGGGTTCTTTTGATGGTTTGTTTTCATGCTGGTTTTTTTTTTTTTCACTTTAATTGTGCAGTAAACTTTTTCACTAGTTAATTTCAAGGCAAGGTATCAGTGATCTGGCAGTATCCTCTAATATTTCCTCTGTGATTTTGATCACTATAATAATTATATCAAGCAATAATTAGAGTTTTATATGATATCGTCCACAACGTTCTGTGCAAATATATTTTCACACAAATACAGCTCATGATCTTCTTTGCTTACTTTCAATTGCTCCACTGATCTCTACCTCTTCAATTTTCCATTGCATAGTTCTGAGTCCTTGACCTTATAGCTCCCAAGCCTGTGGAGAATTTGTGGAAATGGATCTATACAGATCCCCTTCAAGTGGTGCCATTGCATTTTTGTTTTCTCTTCTCTCATAAGGACAGTTCTGAAAGTCCCCAGGAGCTGAGGCTCTGTATCTGTTCACAGTGCTATGCCATAAAGATGCAATGGAAATTTTTTAATACTGTGATTTGATCCCCACTTTAGCAATATGCTGATTAACAGAGACACGAGCTTGGTATGCCAGAACTTATTACCACATCACCAACTTATTTAGAGTTTGTCTACACACATTCATTAATGTGTGTGTTGATGTAGAGAAAGCATTTTCACCAGCTTTTGCTACAATTTACTGAGTCTGTAAAGTAAGATATGCAGGCATCCCCAGAAATGCCAAGGCAATGCAAAGAATTAAAAAAAAAAAAGTTTATTTAGAAGGTCAGAACATGAAAAACTCACAAAAACCTCACAGCGCTGTAGAAGCACCTGGCCCCAGGGAGAAAAGGCAAGTTCCCACCCTCTTCAGGGCATTTAGTATCCTCTCTGTTTCTCCCCCCACCTTCCCAAGGCCTCTGTGCATGTCTGCTAGGGTTATCTCTCTCCGGCATAGCAGAGAGAGATAACACAGCTCTCTCTGCAACTTTCTCTGAAATGCGGAAAGGAAAGGGAAAAAGGCTTCCTAAGCGAAAAACGGGTTCTAGCTTCCCATTACAAATTCTTCCAAAAGTGCAACTATCCCTACAAAGTCTGATGGTCATCTTAAAAGGACCACTTGCCTTAATTTCATCCTGCCTCCTGTTTTTGTTGAGAATTTTGATTGCTTTAAGACAAAATTCTGCAGTGGGGAAATAGGCAGAAAAACCCTAATTAGATGATTAAAGATGAAATTTTTTTTTTTAAAAAAAGGTCAAGAATTCTGTGATGAAACTTAAATACTTAAGAGATGTATAACTATATGGCATACAGGTCTGGTTCTAATATTACCAAACTCAAATGTGAGTTTCCATCATATTATCTGACCAAGAACAAAATCAGAGCCAGTGTAGAAGAATGTTTATAACAGCCATGCAGGCTTATAACTTTTTTAAGTGCTATAAGGGTAGCCCAAATGGACTTTAAAAACATAATAAATTATCATAATTAATAACATTATTAAGTGTCATAGAGCAATAGATTGAGTTCATAGTGACCTGATAGTGACCCAAAAAGAGGTCCTGAATTTATCTAAAAGTGAAATATTGGTTTGGCTTCAGTCACAATCAACTGAGCCTTCTACCAGTATATGAATCAAGTCTTTGTTTGGACCTCCTCAGTTCCTAAACAGGTAAACTTTGAGGAACAAATAATAAAAAGAAAAAAAAAGAAAAAAAGAAAAAAAAAATGAAAAAGAGGAAAATCAATGTATACTTTAAATAAGCAAACACCACCTAGAAGGCTCACTGACTGCTGCTGTGGAAGTTTACCCCTTTTGAGAAGGATAACTAGACATTTCAGTTTCAGTTAAGCAGCATTGAGTCATCCTCTGTTTTGCCTTTACTTATGTATAACTGAGGAAAATTTTCCCTTATATTTGTCTACTGATCCCTTCAACAGCACTCCCTCATGGGCTGCTGAGCTGCTCTCTGCCTATCAGTTGTTATTTTTTGAGAATCTATGACCAGTACTCCTGCTGAGAATAACAGATGATGATTTATTTCAGCTATAGGTGGAACAGAAACTAAATGAAGCAACTGCCATAGCTGTTCACATAGAACCTGTTTATTTCCCATTAAAAGTCCATTTGCTGGACTACTTCTCAAGAGCAACTTTAAATGATTCTGAAATAACTGTCTTAAAATACCAAGGAAGTATTAGAAGTCAATGGCTATGAGCTGCTTGCACAAAAAACAGTGTTCCTGCTTCCTTACCATTTACGGGCACTTTATGGACTCCCTCTAAATGATGATCCATGGAGCAGCCAAGTTGTGGCTCTATGTACCTGTGCCATGCTCTTAGATCTCTTTAGTCACACACGGGAACAGTGTCCCGACCACAGGAGCCTTAGCATACCTGGCCCTTCAACACAGGGTGCAGAGGACTGGTAGAAATTCCTTGCACTATCTTATCTCTCTTCAGGACTTTCCTGTAAGAGCATAGCACAACTTTTTTTGTTATTTTGGTTGGTTGGTTGGTTGTTTTTTTAAACTAAGCAGTCAAGCAGAAAACAGCACGAGTAAAACAATGAATTGTGGTGATGGGAATACATTAAATTTTTGGCTAGGTAGTTGTTTGGCCCATCTAATACATTCTGGTGATACTCCACCTTGTCCCCTGCACAGGAGGGACATCAACCTGTTAGAGTGAGTCCAGAGCAGGGCCACCAAGTTGATTAGAGGGATGGAGCACATTTCCTATGTGGAAAGGCTAAAAGAACTGGGATTGTTCAGACTGGAAAAGAGAAATAGAAGGCTTTGAGGTGACCTAATTGTGGCCTTCCAGAACCTGAAGGAAGCCTCTAAGAAAGATGGAGAGAGACAATTTACAAGAGCATGAAGGGATAGGACAGATGGGAATGGTTTCAAACTGAGAGTAAGTTTAGATTGGATATTCGGACAAAATATTTACTGTGAGGATGCTGAAGCACCGGAACAGGTTATGCAGAGAAGTTGTGGATGCCCTATCCCTGGAAGTGTTCAAGGCCAGGTTGGACATCAAATGAGGTCAAGAGGAAGGTGTCTCTGCCTACGGCAAGAGAGTTGAAATTAGGTGATATCTAAGGTCCCTTCCAACCCAAGCCATTCTATGATTCTATGATTCTACGATTCTACGATTCTATGATTCTATGCTTCTATGATAATGGCTCAATGATTGGCTGATAAGTTTTGAAAGAGCATGCATGGAAAATACTTTCCAATGTCTGTATTAAAAAGTTACAGTTTTCATAATTTTTTGTCTGTATTCTAAAGGTTTGTTCAAAATAATGAGAAATAAATCAGGTTTGACATCACCTGGAAACTCCTCTCTTTTGAAACTTGCCCTAACAGAAAATTTTGCAGAAAATTTACTATCATCAGTTTCTACTTAAATTGTGCCATAGGCATTACTAACTTCAGTGTGAAATCGTTCCTTTAAACAGGTATGATCCAAAGAGAAAAAGAGTTTTTACATATTTACTTGTTTAAGTTGGCTGATCAAATGACTTCTGGCATGCTAATGGCTCCAAAAGCTGTCATGTTACTTGTGTTGCTTCCGAAGTCAAAATACTGATATTTGCATATTAGCAACCATTCACAATAATTGTCTTTTAAGGAAAAAAATATTTCTGATTTAACACTACAGAACCAAAGTCACTAAGCACTCCCTTTTTTAGGGAGCATTTCTCTTTTTTTGACGCCAAGTTATATACTCATATGCCGTTTATGCCATATATTTTTATTACAATGTTTCAATATCATTTGTTGTGCTCCTATTTTTTGACCAGATGTACTTCGTTGGACCACCTTTTCCTAATGCTTTGTTTTTTCTATCCAAACTGCAGGGTTTTCCATTCCGTCGGCACTCAAGATAGCGAGGAACCGTCCCGTCCTCGGGAACTAGCAGTTCGGCTGGGTACGGCAGGCTCTTCCCGACACGTGGATGCTGCTTTCGGCGGTGCCCGGTGCTGGCGGTGCCCGGTGCTGGCGGTGCCCGGTGCTGGCAGTGCCCCTGGGCCACAGCTTCTGTGAAGTCCCCTCTCAGGGGGACAGCCATGCCCCCATCTTTCCCATGCTCTCTGTACACGTTTCCCCGAAGGCAGCTGATAAATGGGGCTGGATACACCCCCGGCACCTCCTCTAGGACAGGCTGAGGAGGAGACGAGGCGCTTGGCTCAGGGGTGGTCAGGGGGCGTTGCCGTCCCGCTGCCGGGAGCCCTCCCGCTCCATCCGCCGGGGCTCTCTCGCCAGCTCGGAGGCTGTCGCGGCTCCCGAGTGTGCCTGAGCAGGATCCGCCTGCTTCGCGACCCACAGCCTGGGCTGGGGGAGGGAAGGGGAGCGAGGACGGACGCTCTCCTCGCCTTGTCCGCCCCGGAGAGGGCCCCCCCACCCCGCTGAGCCGGGGCTTCTATTTGCTTTCGCCGTTACCTCTGCCCGGGACTCCCTTCGCCTAGCAGGAGGGCCCCCCCGAGGGAGGGGGCCGGCTGCCTGCCTTGGAAGAGCCCGTGGGCGGGGAGGGGGCTGGCCACGGACGCCGCTTGGCCTGGCCCGAGAGACCACGTCACCTCCCCGCATCCGCGGGGTCCGAGATGAGCGACCCCGAATGACTGCAGCCCCCCGCCCCCAGCCGCGGGGGTCAGAGGCGGCCGGGGAGGAACGATAGGGCCCCGCTGCCCGCTGAGAGGGGCGGCCCGTCGCCGCCAGCCCCAGGGGCACAGCGTGGGCAGCTCGTCTCACACCCCCTTCGGCCCCCTCCCCCGAGAAGGGAGAAGCCGACGGCCGGGCAGACGTGGCAAACAACCCCGCCAGCTTTCCCTCATCTGGGTAGGCGGCTGGCCGTCGGGAAGGGGAGCTGCCGGGAGCGCCCATCCTCCTCCCTGCGCCCGGAGAGCCCCGTCCAGAGGGCCGGGAGGCGGGGAGCGCGCCGGACGGCGGCTGCGGGGCACCCCGGGCTACCCCCGCACACACACACTGCCCGAGCGGCCGCGAAGCCGGGAAAGGAGACTGGCGACTCTCTGCCCGCACCCTGTCCCGAGACGCTTCCCCGGGGACAGTGAATGACCGGGACACGGCGGCCGCTGCGAGCGGGGAAAGGGGAGGGCACGGGACCGGGCTGACCGTGCTAGAGGGCTCAGGCTAGAGGGTCCGGGGATGTGGGGAGCGTCCCCTTTTGTCCTTGGTTGCAGTGGAACGACGGGGAGAGGTTTAGTGGGGGATCGAGCCTCGTCCCGGCTCTCCCGGCCGCTTTCCCGCAGGGCAAGAGCCTTGGTAGGCCCTGGACAGCTCCCGCTTTGAACGCCGTCGGGGCGCTGCCAGCCGGCTGCCCGGCGAGGCTCCCGGCCGCGCTACCAGAAAAGCAGGGCGAGAGGGGCGGGGGACGGCTGAGGGGAAA